>CM077152.1:171802966-172266381 GCA_039583875.1 Platanthera guangdongensis
AAATATAACATTTTTTAGATGGGTACAATTACATTCAAAAATGATCAAATCAAGAGTCTGGAAGTCAGACTTCAAAGAGAGAAGGAACTTGTGGCAAAATTCTCAAAGCCAAAGTCATTCTTACCCTTAATTGATGATTTCATTCTCCAAAAGTGTAAGACAGGATTAGGATTCAAGGGAAGAACTAGGGCAGCTAATTCCAAAAGAAAAGGCAAAGCCCCAGTTTAGCCACTAGCCACCAAGCCCCCTATTTCATTCAGGAAAGTAATGCAGCCAACTAATAAATATGATCATGACATCACACATGGTCACTGTAAGCCTGGTTATCTGAATGACAGGAGTGTGAATTCCAATAGAGCAGCTTATGAACAAACACACCATGTTCTTCATGAATCATCAATGTTTGATGCACCAGCCACAACACTCAAGAAAGCCACTGTACCTACACTTTAAAAACAGCTGACAGCAATGCTGTTAAGACTGTACTGAAAATAAGGTACAATAGATATGAGTGCTGGTGTTGTGGCAAAGTGGGTCATTATGCCCTTGATTGTTGGCACAACACTACTGTCAGGAAGAATGCCAGCTTACCTGTCAGAAAGGCCGCAGGCAAGTATGACAAGTTTCAGTCTAACCTGAACCTAGGACCCAATAATTATTGGGGTTCTAAGGTTAAGTAATTTTATTTGATGCAGGTGAGTCCAAGTGGCCATACCCCAATATGGTACTTAGACAGTGGATGTTCCAGGCACATGACTGGAACAAGAAGGATGCTAAAGGACTACTCTCCCATAGAGAATGGACCCAAAGTGATCTTTGGTGGATCTGAAAAAGGGGTCATCAAAGGGTTTGGTAACATTTCTAATAGCTCTATCACTATCACCTTAGTGGCTTATGTGAAATCTGAAACATAACTTAATAAGCATAAGCTAACTGAGTGATCTTGGTTATGACACCTCCTTTATCAAGAATGGTTGTCAGATTAGAAGGACAAGTGATCAAGAGGTCATCTTGTCAGGTTATAGAAAAGGAAATGTTTATTGCCTAAATTTTATATATGAGAATAAAGATTCTCCTGTTTGTCTAGTTGTAAATGAGAAAGCATCTCATTGTGTCCAATGGCACAAGAGGCTGGCTCACCTGAACTACAAGTCAATAGGCCAACTCTATAGCATGGAGTTAGTGAGGAATGGTCCTCAGTTCAAGTGATTTAAAGAGGGTGTATGTTCAGCTTGCCAAAAGGGCAAACAGACCAAGACCACTTTTCATGGACTTGATACCAAAGATTTTGTGAGGTGTTTGTACCTCTTATATATGGATCTGTTTGGTCCTATGTCAGTTCATAGTCTAGGTAGTAAAGTCTATACACTTGTGGTTGTGGATGACTATTCTAGATTTACTTGGGTTTTCTTCCAGAGGCAGAAATCTGAAAATCCCCTACTATCTTCCACAATTTTGTTTGACAAATTCAGAATGAACTTAACAATTCAGTGGTCAAAATCAGAAGTGACCATGGAACTGAACTTCAGTCTGAATGCATGACAAGGTTTTGTGAAGAACTAGGGATTCATCAAGAATTCTCCTCACCTAGAACTCCACAGCAAAATGGAATTGCTGAAAGAAAGAATAGGACTCTTATTGAAGCTGGTAGAACACTACTAAATGACACTTCTCTCCCAGAATATTTCTGGGCTGAGGCAGTAAATACTGCATGTTATGTTCTCAATAGAGCTTCTATCACCAAAAGCCACAAGAAGACACCCTATGAGATTATGAAAGGCAGAAAACCAAATATATCCTATTTTACGATCTTTGGTAGTAAGTGTTATGTACTTAACAATGGCAAGTCTTATCTAACTAAGTTTGCTGTCAAATCCCAAGATGGGATATTTGTTGGGTATAACAACAGCAGTAAGGCATACAGGGTCTACAACTTGACTACTCAAGTTGTAGAAGAATCTGTCCATGTAGTATTTGATGAATCTAAGCTAATTAACTGTGAGTTGTCTAGCAATTCTTGTAGCTCTATAGGTTTAAAAGAAAAGATGGACATGCTAACCATTAGTGAAGACCAAACTACAAGGCATGATGAGCAAAATTATGGTTGCTGTCCAGGGGGAGTACAAGTCCCACAAGCTGATGATGAAGACAATGAAGTACAGCATGGTGGGGAGATTGTAGAAGTTCAAACTGTAGATAGATTGCCTCCAGCAATAAGACATCTAAAGGATCATCCAACACACCAAATTATTGGTGATCCAAGATATGGTGTTCAAACCAGAAGCAAGAACATGAACACAATCCTTTGCTCAAGTTTCCTGTTGCGGTTGGAACCCGAGAAATTTGAAGAAGCCATACAAGACTCAAACTGGATTGATGCAATGCAGGAGATGCTGAATCAATTTAGAAGATGTAAAGTATGGAAGTTGGTTCCTAAACCAAAGAATCACAATGTCATTGAGACTAAGTGGATCTACAGGAACAAGGTAGATGAAAATGGCATCATAGTCAAGAACAAAGCAAGACTGGTTGCCAAAGGCTATAGGTAGGAAGAAGGAGTAGACTTTGATCAGACATTTGCCCCAGTGGCAAGGTTGGAAGCAATAAGGCTATTCCTTGCTTATGCAGCTTACCAAGGGTTCAAGGTATTCCAAATGGATGTCAAGTCAGCATTTCTAAATGGTGACTTAAAAGAGGAAGTCTATGTTGAACAGCCCTCAGGTTTTCTAGATCCACGTTATCCTAATTATGTGTATAGGCTTAAGAAAGCTCTATATGGACTCAAACAAGCCCGTAGGGCTTGGTATGAAACATTGTCTACCTTCCTCATTGAGAACAAATTCTCAAGGGGGAAAATAGACAAAACTCTATTCCTTAGGGAATCCAAAGGCAAGATCATCCTAGTCCAGATATATGTTGATGACATTATCTTTGGATCAAATGAAAACAACCTTTGTAGTAAGTTTGCAAAACTTATGCAAGGAAAGTTTGAGATGAGCAGTATGGGTGAGCTGAAATTCTTCTTGGGACTCCAAGTTAGATAGACTGATGATGGCTTGTCCATATCCCAGTCTAAGCTCACCAAGGAATTAATTAAGAAATATGGTATGGAGTCATCTTCCACCATGAGAACTCCAATGGGGTCAAGTATGCCTATAGTCAAAGATGATGCAGGAAAACCTATAGATGAGTCTTTATATAGAGGGATAATTGGCTCCCTTCTATACTTAACTGCTAGTAGACCAGACATCATGTATGCTACATGTGTCTGTGCTAGGTATCAAGCCTGCCCAAAAGAATCTCATTATACTACTGTCAAGAGGATTTTGAGATATTTTAAGGGTACACCAAATCTTGGCCTTTGGTACCTTAAGAATAGAGATTTTCTACTAACAGGCTACTCAGATGCAGACTTTGCAGGATGCAAAGAAGATAGAAAAATCACCACTGGCACATGTCAGTTTCTAGGTGGAAAATTGGTGTCATGGAGCAGTAAAAAGCAGACAAGTGTGGCAATATCCACAGCTAAGTCAGAATATGTTGCTGCAGGCAGCTGCTGTGCTTAGCTATTATGGATTCAACATCAACTTGAAGACTATGGCCTCAAGGTAAGTAGAACTCCATTATTTTGTGATTCTACAAGTGTCATTTCTATTGCTAGAAATCTTGTTTCACATATCAGAACTAAGCATATAGAAATCAGATTTCACTTCATTAGAGATCATGTTGAAAAAGAAGACATATATTTAGAATTTGTCAATACTAATTATCAAATTGCTGACATGTTCACCAAACCACTGGATGAAACTAAATTCAAAATCTTCAAAATTGAATTAGGCATGCTAAACTTAGTATAATATGACAAAGTTGACTAAGTAATTCTGTGTCGACACATAAAGAAGTCTGTGTCAACACTGAGTAATTGGTGTCGACACAAAAGGAAAATTCTGTCGACACATCAAGAAGATTGTGTCGACACTCAGAATTGGTGTCGACACATAGCCTTGCTGACACTTAGGTATTGGTGTCGACACATACAGTCGTCTATGTCGACCCACAGAAATTAGTGTAGACACTTACGGTTGTCTGTGTCGACCAATCGCAATTGGTGTAGACACATCGCAATTGGTGTCGACACATAGTATTATAATCACATTAAGTTCTCTGTCGAGACTTTAGTAGTCTGTGTCGACACTATCCCACTTGTGTCGACACAATAAGCAAATTTCTGTCCGCCTTTGGACCTTCTTTGTTTAGAAACATATAAATAGGTCAAAGCAACACACTGTCGACTACACTCTCAAGATTCACGAGACCAAACTTTTGTGTCGACAAACCTCCATCTCTTTTCTCCACAATCTCTCATCTCTAACGGCGCCAAAAGTGGAAGACAACATCAACGAGGGCTATGAACTCGTTCGCGATGCATTTGGCAATGCAGCAACAGAAATCAAAGCCGTGATTACCCTAATCACAGAGAATGGGTTGGAATACTTGTGTTGGATCCCTAGTTGATTTGGGCTAGGTTCACTAACTTAGGATGATATGACCCAACATGTATAGCCAGGGTCAAAGTTGTGTCCTAGAGTCTAGGCCAAGTCCTTAGAGTCAACATCAGATGGACCAGCTATCAAGAAGACTGTCAGAGACTCAAGACTTAGAAGATTTCAAGAACAAGTAAAATGAGTTCGACGTTCGTCGAACTCAGGACGACGAAAGGCGTTCTCAGCTCGACGATCTTGAGATATTTCTCTGAGCTGAGCTCGACGATCTTCGTTCTCTGGTCGACGAAATCTGGGATACTTCTTATACAATCTAAAGTCAGGATAACTCTAAATAATTCTAAGTCCAACTTCAGACTTTGGTCGACGAACTGGATCTTGAGCTCGACGAACTTGGACCTCAACTTCACAACAACTTTCAGTTAGAAGATCTCAGGTCGACGAACCATGTTCTCAGCTCGACGAATCCTGGACTATCTCTTCAACATATTCAGAATTATTCTAAGTCCAGATTAAACTCAAGTCGACGAAGTCAACTTTTCAGGTCGACGAAGTCAACCTCTCAGGTCGACGAAGTCAACTTCTCAGGACGACGACGTCAGTTCTCTGCCCGACGAATTCTGGAACCAAAAGACATGTGTCGACACCTAGAACATTAGTCGACACCAACTATGTCGACACCAGAAAACTCGTGTTGACACCAAGAACAATCAGTCGACACCCACCTGTGTCGACACCAGAAGATTTATGTCGACACACAGAATATCAGTCAACACAGAATATTTCACAAGTCTAGAATGGTTGCTGAACTTCCAGTCGACAAACATAGTTTTCAGCTCGACGATCATGGAACTCAGTTCAACGATCATGGAAGTCAGCGCGACGAACAGAAGCCGTCAGCTCGACGAATACAATATATCAGCTCGACGAACTGGTAACTCAATTCGACGAATTCTATTAACTGTTCGACGATTCCAGACTTAGCTATTTCCGGCCTTCTGTCCCCATTCTAATGCGGTAATTCCTGAAGTAATTAATGCTCTACATTCTCTGAATGTATCCGTTAGAAGGAGCATTAATTACGGCCTTCTTCAGGATTATTACTTGCCGATTTTCCATGAGACAGTTGGGGAAATACGTCAATGCCGATTATTCTCAGACCGTCAACATTAATTACAGAGGATTCAAATTTTGAAAAGACAGAGAAGAATACAAGATCGATATTTATTCAGTCAGTCAGTAAGACATTCAGACAGACACACAGACAGATAGACTGCAAAAATTCATATAGCAGTAGAATTATTCAGAAGAAAAAGCTTCACACAGACAAGAAATTACTGAAGCATACAAGTGACAGACAGTGATCATCATCCAGAAGAAGAAGAACAATCATACAATATCTAGAGTCTTCTTCTTCCATATACCTCCAGGACTTCCAAGGACAACAGATATCAAATCAGTCAAGAAGCTCTTGTATCACTGCTAGTCAAGAACTCGGCTTGAAGGCCTATCACCCTGTAGCACAAGCTTCCATCCTTCCTGAACCATTCAATATCTCAGGGGAGCTTTTGCTAACATCAATCCACTTAAGTCTTCTCAGTTTATTGAGAAAGAGAAGACACCATCACTCTCTCACCCCTCTCTATATAAAGGGTTGTCATCTCCCTTCAAAAGTGATTCTTGGTTGCAAGTCTCCTGATCAAAAGACTTGGGTTGGTTTTTAAGCACCTGATCAAAAGCTCATTGGTGGCAGGGCACCTGATCAAAAACCTGCAGTAGATTTCTACCAGGGTGGTAGAAGAGTGGATGTACCCAGTTAGGGGGAACCACTATAAATTTCTTGTGTCGTCTAGTTGCCTATCTTTTTCTTTTTGTTCTTGCTGTGCCTATGATTAGGTTTACTGTTTTATAGTTCTTTAATTCCTGAACTTTTCAGTTTACAGCAAAAGCTGTAATAGCTCTTACTAGGAGCACATAATAGGACCTAATAATTTTTAAAAGTATACTCTATTCACCCCCCTCTAGAGTATTGTAGATCTAACCCTCACTTTCAATTGGTATCAGAGCAGGTTCCTTTGGTTGTACAAGTTTAGTCTTGAACCAAAAGATCCTTTCTTAGATCTACACATCACCTTATTCATACTCAAATTAAAAAAAACACAGCCATGACACAGAATAAAGATTATGCAAGCATCAGACCTCCAGTTTGCAACTTGCAAAAGTTTGGAATCTGGAAGGCAAGAATTAGGTTATACTTGAATTCTATTGATGAAGATATTTTTGCTTCCATATTAACTGGAGTACCTCCACCACCAGCTGCTGCTCCAAGTACCTATACAAACATGACTGCAGTACCCCCTCCAGACTTCAATGATGCATACAAGAAGGCCAAGATGGCTGATGCTAAAGCCGCGAACAAATTGGCACAAACTATGTCTGTTGACATATTTCAGAAAGTTATTGAATGCACCTCAGCAAAAGCCATTTGGGATTCCCTAAACCAAATGGTTGATGGATTAGCTGATGAGAGGAAGGACAGGAGATCAAATCTCATATCCCAATATGAAAAATTCAAGAAACAGGAAGCTGAGACAGTCTCTGATATGTATAACAGATTAAGCTCAATTATTAATGAGTTAAAAACCTTGGATAAGAACATCACTCTTATAGAAGTAAATGACAAGATTTTGATGTGCTTCCCAAGCTCATGGGACACAAGAATCTGGCCCATCAAGGAGGCCAGATGCCTGAATGAGATTTCAACTGAATCTCTATTGGGTAAACTGAAGTCTTATGAGCAGCTGATAAAGACCAGGGATGCTGCCGAACAAAGAACACCTCCTGCAGCCAGAAGAGAACAAAACATATCCTTCAAAGCCCCAGAAGAATCAGAGACTTCAACATCAAATGAAGAGCTTATGAGTCTCTTTGCTAAGAGATTCTTCAAGATGGCCAGAAAGGACTTCAGGAGGAAGTCAGCAAGAAAGGATGACATGCCAAAGTATGATAAGACACCAACTAAGGAAGTGGTGTGCTATGGATGCAGAAAGCCTGGGCACTTCCTCTCTGAGTGTCCAGAGAACCAGAAGAAAGAGAAGAGAAGAGAAAATGAAAAAGATTCTAGAAGACAGTACACCAGCAAACCCTCTTCCAGCAAACACAAGAGGAAGGAAAAGGGGTTTGTGGCAGAGGCCTGGAGTGAGACAGAAGATGAGTCAACATCTTTAAGATCCAGTGAAGATGAAGAAGAAGAAAGAGCTAAAGAAGTTTGCCTCATGGCAATTGATGCCTCAAGGAGTCAATCAGAAGAAGAAGGTTCAGACAATGAGGAAGCTTCTGAATTAGAAGCTGATCAGGTATTGTCATGCTTTGATTTTAATTCTAACTCTTTTAAATCTGATTTTAAGATCATGTGTTTAGACTTAATCAACTCTGAGAAGGAAATCAAACTTCTCAGAGATAAATAAGTTAATTATGATAGTCTAGTTTCAGAAAACACTAAATTGAAAAATGAAATAGACTTGTTTAGTGAACAAATCACTTCTCTGAAGGAAGAATTAAGAAAAGCAAAACAGCTAGAGGAATCACTGAATGGAAGAAGCAAACATCTAGTAGAAATAACCAACATATTTAATACTAGACTTAATGGAAGTAAGTTAGGATTAGGTGCATCATCCAGTGAACTACAAATTGTTCAGAAAAATCAACTTTCACAACCTGTAATTTTTATTTCTGATAAAGGAAAGAAGAACACTGAACAAGTAAATAAGGTCAATAAAATTCTTGAACAAATTAAAGCTAAGGACAAAATTGAAAACCAGAAAACTCCAAATAAAAATAAGGTTCAGCAATTTTTGTCGACCTCAAATCGACGAAAAGGGGCCAGTTCGCTGAACCCAGATCGACGAACTCTGAACGCAAACTATAGTTATAATTATTCGTCTAACTGCGATCGACGAACTTTGTATGGTTCGTCGAGCAGAGGTCGACGAACGTGGGGCACAGAGAATGAACATGTTCATTCTCTGGGCAGAGATCGACGATCTCAACCCAATTCGTCGAACTCTGGTCGACGAACTTACATAAATTCGTCGAACCCAGTAAGACTTAATCAAAACAATAATTTAAACAGCAACTTAAATACTTCTAAGAAACCATTTAATCCATTAGCTGACTGCATCATACCACCTAGAAGATATCACCCCCTAGGATATAAATCTCAGCCTGAAGTTTCTGTTATTTCCAGTTTTTCTTATCAGCCATACAAGGGACCCAAGGTAACCTGGGTCAAAAACAATTAACTGTTTATATTGTAGGTGAAAAACTGTCCAGGGGAAAATCAAACTTGGTACCTGGACAGTGGCTGCTCTAAACACATGACTGGCAGCAAGGACATCTTATTCAACTACAAGTATAAACTGGGGCCAAAGTTTATCTTTGGTGACTCAAAATGTGGTTAGTCAGAATGAGTTGGAGAAGTAAGAATAAGAGCTGTCACATTCAAAAAGATGACATATGTAAGTGGACTCAAGCATAACCTCATCTCCATAAGTCAGTTATGTGATGATAGTTATCAGGTATACTTCAACCCATCCACTTGCTCTATTATTGATAAAAATAACCAAACTATTTTAACTGGAAGTAGACAAGGCAACATTTACTTAGTAAATTTTCTTTCTGCCAAAACTGATATCTGTTTACTAAATCTGACTAGTACTCAGAATGATTTATGGCACAAGAGACTAGGACATGAAACCAGAAAAACATTGCTAGGCTATCTAAGCACAACCTTGTTAGACGTCTACCTTCTTGTCCATACAAGAAGGAAGGTCTCTGCAGGGCTTGTCAATTAGGCAAGCAAACTAAAACTAGTTTTAAATCAATTAATAAGAGTGATTCACCTAGGATTTTGTACTTGCTACACTTGGATCTATTTGGACACATTGATGTACAAAGCCTAGGAGGGAAATCCTACACTTTAGTTATAGTGGATGACTTCTCCAGGTTTAGTTGGGTATTCTTTCTGAGAACAAAGTCAGATACATTCAAGGTTCTTACAGATTTTCTCAGGACCGTACAGATTGAGTTCTCTACTCATGTTGCATTGATCAGAAGTGATCATGGCACAGAGTTTGAGTCTCTTCTTATGCATGAGTTCTGTGAGAAGGAATGTATCAGGCATTGCTTCTCAGCTCCTAGAACTCCCCAACAAAATGGGGTAGCTGAAAGGAAAAATAGGACACTCATTGAAGTTACAAGTACATTACTTGCTGATGCATACATGTCACTAACCTTTTGGTCAGAGGCTGTAAGCACAACAAATTATATCCTGAACAGGAGTTTAATTCACAAACTAAAGAACAAGACTCCCTATGAATTGCTCAAAGGGAAGAAACCTAAAATAAACTATTTTAAAGTATTTTGTTTGTACTTGTTATATACATAATAACAACAAGAAATACATTAGAAAGTTTGAGGCTAAGGCTGAAGTGGGAGTTTTTCTAGGATACTCCCAAGTAAGCAAGGCCTATAGGGTGTTTAATAAATCAACATTAAAAGTTGAAGAGTCTATTCATGTTTCATTTGATGAAACTAACATGTATTGCAAGGAGAAAGAAGTTTCTACTAGTAGCAACTTGCAGGTACCCCACTTGTGTGAGAAATTGGATGGACTAAACCTCACCCAAGAGGTTCCAACTCATCCCTCTCCACAAGTCATTGAAGATAGTGAAGAAGATGAAGCTGAAGAACATGAACCTCTACCAACAGCAAATACAATTCCACAGGAGGAATTAATTCAAAATGCTGTTGCACAACCAACTCCACCCACTGATTTTGTCACACTTAGGGATCACCCCAGATCTCAAGTAATTGGAGACATATCAGCAGGTGTACAGACAAGGTATCAACTCAACCAGGACTTGATGCATGCTTGTTTTCTATCTCAGGTTGAACCTCTATCCATTCATGATGCTGAGCAGAATCCCCACTAGATCCTTACAATGCAAGAGGAACTAAACCAATTTAAGAGATGTAGAGTTTTGGATTTGGTTCCAAGACCCCAAAACTACCCAGTTATTGGAACCAAATGGGTTTTCAGGAATAAGCTTGATGCCCAAGGAGTCATTGTGAGGAACAAGGCTAGGCTTGTTGCTCAAGGATATAGGCAAGAGGAAGGAATTGACTATGATCAGACCTTTGCTCCAGTTGCCAGGCTAGAGGCCATAAGGATTTTCCTTGCCTATGCAGCATACAAAAGGTTCAAAGTGTTCCAAATGGATGTGAAGAGTGCTTTCCTAAATGGAGTATTACAAGAAGAGGTTTATGTAGAACAACCTCCAGGTTTTATTTCTCCAACTTATCCCTCTCATGTCTTTAAATTACATAAGGCTCTTTATGGTCTAAAGCAAGCTCCAAGAGCTTGGTATGAAACCTTAGCTAGTTTTTTATTAGAGCATAAATTTACAAGAGGAACTGTAGATAAAACTCTTTTCACTAGACACCATAAGGACCAAATCTTATTAGTACAAATCTATGTAGATGACATTATATTTGGCTCTACAGATTCAAAATTATGCAAGAGGTTTTCTGACCTCATGCATTCAAAATTTGAAATGAGTAGCATGGGAGAGCTTTCATATTTCCTTGGTCTCCAAGTGAAGCAGCTCCCTGATTGCATCTTCATCTCTCAAGCAAAATATGCTAAAGAACTTCTAAAGAAGTTTGGGATGGCTGATGCCTCAGCAAAGAAAACTCCCATGGCTACCAATGCTGTTGTGGATTCTGATGTACCAGGGAAACCTGTAGATCAGAAACTTTATAGGGGCATTGTTGGGTCCCTATTATACCTCACAGCCAGTAAGCCAGATATCATGTTTGCTACATGTTTATGTGCTAGGTTCCATGTGAACCCTAAAGAATCTCACCTAATTTTATTAAAAAGGATTGTGAGATATATAAAGAGTTGTCCTAATCTAGGCCTATGGTATCCTGCTGAATCAGAATTTGAGTTAACTGGATACTCTGATGCTGATTTTGCTGGATGCAGGGTAGATATAAAGAGTACTTCAGGAACTTGTCAGTTCCTGGGTATGAGATTAGTATCATGGTTTTGTAAAAAGCAAACATCAGTGTCAACATCAACTGCTGAAGCAGAATATATTGCAGCAGGCAGCTGTTGTTCACAGATGCTTTGGATACATAATCAGCTTCTAGATTATGTGTTCAACTTAAATAATTCAACCCTACTCTATGATAATACAAGTGCTATAACCATAGCCCAGAATCCAGTTCACCATAGTAGGACAAAATATATTGACATAAGACATCATTTCATTAGGGAGTGTGTAGACACAAATAAAATTAAGCTTGTCTATATCTACACTGATTTACAAAGAGCTGATATATTCACCAAACTTCTGGATGAGAAAAATCATGCATTCTTTCTAAATCAGCTTGGGATGATCAATGGAGAAGACTTAGTTTAACTTCTGTCTACGATCGACTAATTTTCCAGAGTTCGTCGAACGGAGTTCAACGAACTAGGGAAAGTTTGAGAGATATTCGTCGACCGGAGATCGACGAACTCTCTGTGAGTGAAATAATTTTCGTCGACCAGCGATCGACGAACTTTACTTCAGAAGATATTCGTCGACCTAAGTTCGACGAACCATCTTCAATTCTTTTGATGAGATCGACGAATTATATCATTCAAAACTATTTCGTCGACCTCATTTCGAAGAATTATTTTTATTTTCGTGGAACGGAGTCTGTCGATTCACATTATTGAAAACCTTATATCTAGGTTTTCTTCGACCTCTGTCCCGCGCTTTCTGTTCCTTTGCACTTGATCATCATTTTTGTGTCTCTCTTGCAGGTGATTTCAATGGCGATTCAGGCAAGCAATCTCACAGGAATGAAGTTCGATACTGGATTTGACGTGGATTTCGATTCGTTTCAACATTCCGATCCAATCTTCCTGTATATTCTGGAACTTCTTGAAGAACAGGAACTAAAAACCCTGATGACCAGAAGGATCAAACTGCACGGCACTGAAATCAGGGAATGGGTCTACACCCTATCATCAACAGAGGAAAATACTATAACGGGCACCATAGCGGGTAACTCCATCTCCTTAACTCCCGCCATCTTAACTGAGATTTTTGGATTGAGAAATGGAGAAGAGGAACTAGAGATAGAAGTAGAGGAATCTGATATGATGTTAAGCCTCATGGGTTATACTTGAGATAACCCTAACAAGCTTTTGAAGAAACATCTGTCTGCCCCTTACAAGTTTTTAGCAGACTTAGTTGGAAAGGTATTACTTGGGAAACACACTGCCCATGATTATATTACCAGACACCAGTTTCTGGTTATGTGTGCAATTATAAACAAGAAACCAGTCAACTGGGCACAAATTCTATTTGATTTGATAAAGAAGAAGAACAACAAGAAGGAAGTCTGTTTTGGAAGGATTCTAGGAATATTTCTACAGGAAAAGGCTGCTGAATCACTGGTCTCCCAGACCATATTCATCAATGCCAGTAAAAGGCTAACATGTGCCTTATTTGGCAGGTGGGAGAGGACCATCTCTAAGCCCCCTAAGGCTTCCACCTCTTCCACCCCAGCTTCTGAAGGCACAAGGACTGTTAAAGCCACTCCCCACCCTGCTGAAGAGAGCATTCCCTCCACATCTTCTCTTCCAGCCTTTCCTCCAACAACACAAACCCAAATTACTCCAACTTCACCAGTTCACATCACTGACATTCCATCTTCCCCTCTTCAGGAAAATCAACCACCAACACCTCCTGATTCCCCTCATGACACATACATTCCTACACCACCACAATCACCTCTTCCCCCACATCTCTCTTCCATACCATCTTACCATCTACCATCAGACACCATGATGCAAGATTCCACCCATCCATCCCCATCAACATCTACCATTCACATACCTGATGCTCTACCCTCTATCCCTCCCGTAGTTGCCACCTCTACACCTTCTGCAACACTACCTACCACACTATCTTTGGACCAATCTACCATATCTTCAATCATTTCCATCATCACTCCCCTTCTCAAATCACTTATAGCAGAGGCCATTACACCTCTTGCTACCACCATTTCATCTTTATCTGCCCACATTTCTGCTCTCACTGCTGCACCCTCCTCAGTTAGGGGCCCGACCTCTGTTCCCACTAAAACCAGGCAGGGGGAGATGCTTGATGATGAAGCAGCAGCTACAGCCTCAGAGTCTTCAGCTCCAGCTCCAGCTTCTCCAGCAGCATATACAGAATGTATAGATAAAGATTTAATTGATTTTATTAATAATGATATAGATTTTGATGCATCAGATTCTGAAGAGCTCCATACTGTTGGTGATTTCACTCTTAATCCCACAGTTAACTTAGAAGATTTGTTGAAAATCTTTGATACTGTACATATGCATTTTCTTCCAGCAGAATTCACTAAGCCATAGTTGGCTATTGTTCCCTATACATCTCCTGTCAGTCCAGCAGTTGCTAAGCAACTTAGGGACAGCTTTGTAATTCCAGAATCTGCACCAATCTTGGCAGTCATTCCATCACCTCCAGTAGCTATTTCTGCACCAACCTTTATGATGGATGACTCTCCTATGCCAGATCTAGATGAATTGATCTTAGGTGACATTGCAGAAGAGACCAAAGCAGCTGAAAGCTCTGTTCAAGTTCAATCTGAGAAACCTACTATATCTGAGGACATCTTGAGACAAATAGATACTTTGTATGATAACCCTCAAGATTCTAAAGATGATGATGATGATGAAGAGGATTCAGATGAAGAAACTGCTAAGAAAAAGAAGAAGCTTTTGTCAAAGAAAAGAAAAGCCCCTCCTCCTCCTGCTGCTAAGCCAAACCCTAAGAATGACACTCCATACTATATCCTCCAGGATATCACTCCTTACAAAGGAATGCCTGCCTGGATGTGGATGTCTAAAAACCAGCAGAAGGAGAAGAAAAGAAGTAGAAAATACTCACCTCCACCAGCTCATAAGTACAGAAGAGATCCACCTCCTCCACCTCCTACAGCAGCTGGTGCCACTGGCTCTAGCTCTCAGAGGTCTGGCCCTATTCAAACCTATCAGAGACACCAAGGGAGACCTTCTGGAAGCAGTCAGCAAAGGCACTACTCTTCAGAAAGACAACAGCAACATCAACAACATCAATAACATCAACAGCAGCAACATCAGCAGCAACAACAAAATCTCTCTGCAGAACAGAAGGTTGATAGTCCTAACAGGCCATACTCTCCTCCTGTTCCTTTTGAAGATCCTGAAACAGCCAATACAGCTAGAATGGCCAGGTTCCAGGAACTCATTGGTCTCTCTTTGATCAACAAAGCAAAAGCTGAAGGCAAAGATATCTCAGGATACTCTACAATGTCCAAGTACAGAAAAGAAGAACTCAAGAGATTTGACAAGGCAAACAAGTTCTTCAATGTTGATGACTACATGAAGCTACATCCTGAAGCAGTTGTCCCCAGAACTACATCACTGAAGATTATTGGGGCTGCTGACATGATAATGACTATGCAGCAGGCTTTAGATCCAAATAGAGAGATCATATTTACAAAGCCAGGAGAAAAGACTAAAGAAGAAAAGCCTACAGATAAGAAGCAGAAGAAATAATCTTTACATTATTTTAAGTTTTCTGCATTTACTTTAAAACTGTGTTATCTGTTTAAATAAAGCTCATGTACATATATATCTGTTGCATGTGTTAGTAAATCTCTGCCAGATATACCTTCTTCCTGCTTTGGTTATTTTATGTTTTTGTTTTGAGTCTATTAGTGACCTCACCCAAATAGGGGGAGATTGTTGGATCCCTAGTTGATTTGGGCCAGGTTCACTAACTTAGGATGATATGACCCAACATGTATAGCCAGGGTCAAAGTTGTGTCCTAGAGTCTAGGACCAAGTCCTTAGAGTCAACATCAGATGGACCGGCTATCAAGAAGACTGTCAGAGACTCAAGACTTAGAAGATTTCAAGACCAAGTAAAATGAGTTCGACGTTCGTCGAACTCAGGTCGTCGAAAGGCGTTCTCAGCTCGACGATCTTGAGTTATTTCTCTGAGCTGAGCTCGACGATCTTCGTTCTCTGGTCGACGAAATCTGGTATACTTCTTCTACAATCTAAAGTCAGGATAACTCTAAATAATTCTAAGTCCAACTTCAGACTTTGGTCGACGAACTAGATCTTGAGCTCGACGAACTTGGACCTCAACTTCACAACAACTTTCAGTTAGAAGATCTCAGGTCGACGAACCATGTTCTCAGCTCGACGAATCCTGGACTATCTCTTCAACATATTCAGAATTATTCTAAGTCCAGATTAAACTCCAGTCGATGAATTCAACTTCTCAGGTTGACGAAGTCAACCTCTCAGGTCGACAAAGTCAACTTCTCAGGTCGACGAAGTCAGTTCTCTGCCTGACGAATTCTGGAACCAAAAGACATGTGTCGACACCCAGAACATTAGTCGACACCAACTATGTCGACACCAGAAAACTTGTGTCGACACCAAGAACAATCAGTCGACACCCACCTGTGTCGACACCAGAAGATTTATGTCGACATACAGAATATCAGTCAACACAGAATATTTCACAAGTCCAGAATGGTTGCTGAACTCCAGTCGACGAACATAGTTTTCAGTTCGACGATCATGGAACTCAGTTCGACGATCATGGAAGTCAGTTCGACGAACAGAAGCCATCAGCTCGACGAATACAATATCTCAGCTCGACGAACTGGTAACTCAGTTCGACGAATTCTATTAACTGTTCGATGATTCTAGACTTAGATATTTTCGGCCTTCTGTGCCCATTATAATGAGGTAATTCCTGAGTAATTAATGCTCTACATTCTGTGAATGTATCCGTTAGAAGGAGCATTAATTACGGTCTTCTTCAGGATTATTACTTGTCGATTTTCCATGGGACAATTGGGGAAATACGTCAATGCCGATTATTCTCAGGCCGTCAACATTAATTACAGAGGATTCAAATTTTGAAAAGACAGAGAAGAATACAAGATCGATAGTCATTCAGTCAGTTAGTAAGACATTCAGACAGACACACAGACAGATAGACTGCAAAAATTCATATAGCAGTAGAATTATTCAGAAGAAAAAGCTTCACACAGATAAGAAATTACTGAAGCATACAAGTGACAGGCAGTGATCATCATCCAGAAGAAGAAGAACAATCATACAATATCTAGAGTCTTCTTCTTCCATATACCTCCAGGACTTCCAAGGACAACAGATATCAAATCAGTCAAGAAGCTCCTGTATCACTACTAGTCAAGAACTCGGCTTGAGGGCCTATCACCATGTAGCAAAGCTTCCATCCTTCCTGAACCATTCAATATCTCAGGGGGAGCTTTTGCTAACATCAATCCACTTAAGTCTTCTCAGTTTATTGAGAAAGAGAAGACATCATCACTCTCTCACCCCACTCTCTATAAAGGGTTATCATCTCCCTTCAAAAGTGATTCTTGGTTGCAAGTCTCCTGATCAAAAGACTTGGGTTGGTTTTTGAGCACCTGATCAAAAGCTCATTGGTGGCAGGGCACCTGATCAAAAACCTGCAGTGGATTCCTACCAGGGTGGTAGAAGAGTGGATATACCCAGTTAGGGGGAACCATTATAAAATTCTTGTGTCGTCTGGTTGCCTATCTTTTTCTTTTTGTTCTTGCTGTGCCTGTGATTAGGTTTACTGTTTTATAGTTCTTTAATTCCTGCACTTTTCAGTTTACAGCAAAAGCTGTAATAGCTCTTACTAGGAGCACTTAATAGGACCTAATAATTTTTAAAAGTATACTCTATTCACCCCCCTCTAGAGTATTGTAGATCTAACCCTCACTTTCAACTTGGTCTCAGAACCTACCAAACTTTGGAAGGAGGTTCTTGAATTCTACACAGCAACATCACTAGATTCAACGGGACTAAAAATTAATTCATCAGTTCACGGAACCAAGGTCAAACTCACCCTAAAGAGTTTGAGGAAGACACTACGACTGCCAAGGATTCAAGAAGAAGATGAAGTCGCATCTTCCCTAACCAGAGAAGCTCTCCAATGGTGTGGACTGGATCTCACCACCAAGATTGGATCTTCAATGCACAGAAAGGGAATGAACTCCCAGGGAGAATTTCTTTCTGAAATTATAGGAAAAGTAATTCTATGCAAAACAGGAGGGCATGATAGGATATCTGCCTATATGTTTAATCTAATGTCCAGAGTCATCTTCAAGGTCAAAACTAACTGGTATGCTGTGATCTTTGAAAAGATCAAAGAAAGTTTAAAGAAACCAAACCTGGGAAGAATACTAAGCCTATATATGGCTGTAAATATTCCTGAAGTGCTGAATTAGACAACAGGATCTAAGATAAACCATATGAGAAGAATGGATTTGAGAATACTAACCAGATGGGAAAGGGTCCTGACAAAATATGTTTCTACTCCACAAAAACAAACACCACAACTACAGAAAAAGAAGAAACCAACCCCCAGGATAGCTGAATCTTCCAGTGTTTCAGAAGAAGAAGTGGTCTTCAGCTCAGATGAAGAAAGACCAGAGAATGCTAGGAAATCTCCTGCACCAGAGAATGTAGATGATGGTCAGGTGCAGGGGGAGCAGTTACCTGAAAGCACCATCCACATAGATCAATTCCAGGGGGAGCCTCTTCAAGTTCCTGCTTCCTAAGTACCATCAGCTTCAGGGGGTGCTCATGAGGAAGAGCCAGCTGCACTAGAGAGTGAAACAGCCACTCAAATTATACTTGAGGTAATACAAGATCTAAATCAAGCTACAATAGATAGTGAGCCTGATACAATAACTGTGCATCTGACTAATGTTGAACAGACTAACCAAGACAATATCCCAGCTCAAGACATTACAATGGAGGACACATCTGAATTTGGTGATGCTCCATCTACTGCACAAGAGAAAGTAATTCCACCTGTTCAAATGCAGCAAGAGTTCACTCTAGAAGAGTTATTTCCTGACATTCAAGAAGAAAGGACTGAGGGGGAGCTGCCAAGGACTGAGAAGGACCTGCCCTCTACTCCAAAAGAAACAGTGGACATAGACAGCTCATCAGCTTCTGATGATGAAGAAGCCTCCAAGGCAAAGAAGAGGAAACTAATGGTCCTCAGGAAAAAGAACTCAGGCTATAAGAAGGCCTTGCAGACTATCTCCCAATAACCAGCCCCAGCAGTTGACTTCAGTTCACTGTTGGTGGCCCTGCAAGTTAAAATGGATGAGCAAAGAGCAACTCTTGAGAGATATGTGGATGAAAGTCACAAAGAACTACAATCTTCTTTGGCCCAAGATATCAAATCAATCAGATTTGAGGTAAATCTGCATAAAAAGGAGATGACAGATTGCTTCCATAAGGGAGGCAATGTTGTGGTATATCTAGCCAAACAACAAAAAGAGGAAAAGACTCAAATAGATGATATAGCAGTGAAACAAGGATATGTTTTGGAAAATCAGATAAGAATGAATGACAATCTTACAGAATCTCATAAAGAGATTGTTACAGAACTCCAAAAATAAGCCACTGCTGTCACAGCCCACATTGTTCAGGCAAAGTCAGAATTTGCTAAACAACTTAAAGAAGATTTAGCTGCTATCCACACTGCTATCCAGGCCTCCCAAAAGATAATTTCTGATCAATTACATAAATTCAGATCATTTTATAAAGAAGGCACAAAATATTTAGCTGATTAAGTCAGATTTCAAAAAGATGATCTCATGGACCATATTGAAAGAGAATTCATAAAGGGGTAGAGGTTGTTAGTCACTGCAGGTTCTGATCACTCTAAATGGATCACTAATGCTATCCGAGCCACCCTTGGATATCCACCCCTGTGTGATGATGACAACACAACTGAGTCAGGCATTTAACCTGCTTATAATGAAGGGGCTCAGCAGGAGGTAGCTCAAATCATCTACCCCCTTCTGATTTTGAGGGTATTCAACAATTGGTTCAACAAATGTATAGTCCTCCAAAGGTGGTTCAGAATGTGTTTATTGAAAAAGTTAAAATGTCTGATGCAGCCTTGAAAAGAGAGCAAGAAGCCTAACTTTCTAAGAAAAGGTTTAGAGAACATGCTGAGTTAAAACCTGATTTTGAAAAATGGAGTCCCACTTCCAGGAACATAATTCTCACTACCTGGCAAGCTGTTAAAGACAACATGCATGATAGAGGCAAGTGTTATTCTGAACAAGAGTGGAGCAAGTATCAAAAGAGGCAAGATGCCATATATCAGTTTAGAAGAGATCACAAAGCTGGGAAGATACCTGTAACTGTTGTGGAGCCAAGCAAATACTTTCCAAAGCCTAATCATTATTTTGAAAGGCAAAAGGTCAAGGCTGAGGAACTCAAGAAGAAGGATCTTAAAGGGAAGAAGCCAGCTGAAGACACTGAAGCTAGTGTACAAGCAAGAATTCAGTCTGGCAAAGGCATTGTAATCAAGGAGCTTGATCAGTCTTAGGATAGATTGATTAGATTTTAGAACTATGTAATCTCTTGTTTAAAAATCTATGTAATCTTTTGTTGTTTAAAAAAATCCTTGTAATTCAACAAAACATTGATTGATGTTCATTATATGTTATCATATTTTGAGTTGATATAATATATTGTTTCTAGCTATGAATTATCTTGTCTGAGTAATGTTTTTATACATCATAATTTGTGTTTTATTATAAGTGATGTATATAATTGACTAAGGATTATGACTTCTCCAAATAGGGGGAGATTATTGGGTACATTGGAAAATGTGTACCAGATTTGGAGAAGCCTCACCTAACTCAATGATATTCATCAATGTGTAATTGATGGTGTGTTGAGTTTCAATGTGCAGGTTAAGGAATTGCAGGAAAATTTTCTAAGTACAAGTGTCGACACTTGGGAAAGGCTGTGTCGACACCAGAAGCCAGATTGTGTCGACACAAGGACTTGTGTCGACACACAGAAAATCTGTCGACAACAACTGTGTTGACACACAGGACTTGTGTCGACACCCAGCAGAATTCTGTCGACACCAACTGTGTCGACACCAGAAGCCATATTGTGTCGACACACAGGACTTGTGTCGACACATATGAATTCTGTCGACAACAATTGTGTCGACACACAGGACTTGTGTCGACACCCAAATATTATGTCAACAAAACTGTGTCGACGCACAGGACTTGTGTTGACACACACTCCAGAATTCTGTCAAAATCAACTATGTCAAGACAAGAAGTGATTGTGTCGACACACAGGACTTGTGTCGACACATTCCACAGAAGCAGTGTCAAGAAGATAGAGAAGTGGTGTGTCGACATTGTGTGAGCTATGTCGACTTCACCAAGGATTGTGTCGACACATGATCTATTTGTGTCGACACATTTGAAGTATTGTCTCGACACTTTGCTGCTGAGATAGAAGTTTATTGAAGTATTAGATATAATGACTGGAGACTTGACAGCTGTCATGACCAACACAGCTTTTGTATCTGCCAGAGCTATCAGAAGGCCGTTATGAACCGAAAAAGTCGGTATCCTCGGATGAAGTTTATATAAAGACATGTTCTATCAACAAAAAGGAGCCAACAATAAGAAGAGAAGTCTTCATCCAGAAATCCAGAAGTCATCAAGAGAGGGCAAATCCTATACAGGTCTACAAGAAGAATTCATAACCACATCTGATTAGAAGAAGCTGGATTGAAGATCATCTCCAACTTCATAAGTAGATCAACCTTACTTTGGTCAGATTCAAGAAGCTTTGAAGAAGCTAAGACAGGTTGGATCTAAAGCTATCAGATCTATCAAGAACAGATCAAGAAACCTTCAACCCTTTATCTCTCTACCTGGGTGAAGGATTTACTCTTTGTATAATCAATTTTCTCTGTAGGATCTTATATAGATCTGAGTGTAAGAGAGTTATCTCTTTGAGTTGTAAGCCTAAAATTATAAAGGCTAAGGTAGGGCTGAGTGCCTGAGGTAGAGGATTAACTTCTCTGAGTTGTAGGCCTATGGAAGAGGCTGAGGTAGGGCTTGTTTGCCTGAGTTGTAGGAGTGTGGACTCACTCTGAGTTGTAGGACTTGCTGAAGTCTGAGTTGTAGGAACCATCTTTGGGTTCTGAGCTGTAAGATCTGAGGATCTGAGAAGGAAGAAGGGAGTTAGGCCGAATCTAGCATACTGCTAGATAGGCGAAGGGGGAAAGTTGATGTACCCATCACTTGGGGAACCACTATAAAACTGTGTGCATTCTGTGTTGGCTGTGTTTGCTTTTATCTGTGCTGTGACAAGTTGCATGAGAAGTCTAACAGTGATAAATTTGTCTTCCTAAACAATAAAAAAAGAATTGAACCTATTCACCCCCCCCCTCTAGGTGTTTAGGATATCTTGAAACCAATTCTTTCAGTGTGCTTGGATTTGGCTGGGATTGGCTTTGAGAGTAGTTCGAGTTATAGAGGTGGTCGGCCATGGCTTTGGAATCTCCTCCTAGCCACCAGGTGTCGACAAACCCCTCCACCTTGTTGGAATGATCCTTTGAAGCTCAGCCAACAGCTTGGGCAGAGGGAAGGAGGGCCACATGGCCTCCATCCTCTCTCTCCCTTTCTTCTTTCTCCTCTTTTTCTCCAAAATGTCTAAATTGCCCCTACATGCATGCATTCTCTCTCCAATTTCAGGAAGGTAGGGGCTGTCATAAACCATTTAGGCTGGTCACGGGCCTTTGCTCATGGGCTTTGACCATTGGGAATGGGCTTGGCCTCCCGTCTTCTTGCTTTATGCCATTTGTTGACTTGTTGACCTATAAGGTTGACTTGGTCAACTTGATGAGTGGGCTGGCCCTACTTGATGGTCATGGACTGAAAGTGAGGGTTAGACCTGATATACTCTAGAGCGGGGGTGAATAGAGTATTTATAAAACTTTAAAACTTTTTGCTGTTAATAAAATATACAGAGTACGGTAGCTATTAGATACCAATATATGTTGTAAGTAAAAGAGTAATCCTAAGATAAACTAATATACCGCATGCACAACAAAGTTAAACTAACTAACTCATGCACAACAAATTTAACTAGCACAGGCACAGCAAGAACAAAAAGGAAAGAGGGCAACCAGACAACATAAGAATTTTTATAGTGGTTCCCCAACCGGGGTACATCCACTCTTCTACCACCCTGGTAGGAATCCACTCACAGGTTTTGATCAGGTGACTGCCACCAATTGGCATTTGATCAGGTGCTCAAAAACCAACCCAAGTCTTTTGATCAGGTGACTTGCAACCAAGGAATAACTTTTGAAGGGAGTTAAAGAACCCTTTATACAGTGAGGGGGTGAGAGAGTTATGGTGTCTTCTCTTTCTCGAATACAACTGAGAAGACTAGTGGATCTTTAATGTTAGTGAAGCTCACCCTTAGTTATCGAGTTGTTCAGGAAGATTGTTGCTTTGCTTCAGGGTGAGTAGGTCTTCAATCTTTTGCCTTGACTAGAAGAGATCCCGGAACTTCTTGACTGATAGAGCTTTGTTGTCCTTGAAGAATCCTGGAATGAAGAATGAAGAAGACTCTTGATTTGGATGGATGTTCTTCTTCTTCTTCAGCAGTGTCAAGATAAAAAACAAGATTGTTTTCAATACAAAGAAGAATGAGAATGTTGTTGTTGATGATCTTCTCTGTATGCCTTGCTATTATTTCTCTGGTGTCAGCTTCTTGTTTCTTGCCTCTATTACTGTGTTATTACTCTCTGTATTGCTGTGTATTCTGTCGAGAAGAAGGAATAAGTCCCTTTTATATTTTTTATGAAATTTTCCTTTGAATTTTTGAATTCCTTCCTACATTGATTGCTGACGACCTTGAGAATGTTTGCATTAATTGATTTCCCCAACTGTCCAATGGAAAAACGACAAGTAATAATCCTGATGAATGCCATAATCAATGTTGCTTCTAACGGTAATATTCAGAGAATATTAAACATTGATTATTCAGGAATTACTGCAATAAAATAAGGACAGAAGGAAGAAAAAGTCCAAGTCTGGATCTGCACAGAAATCATCGAGCAAAGGACAGAATTCGTCGACCTGGGTCCAGAGTTCTTCGAGCTGAGAAGTCATGTTCGTCGACCAGATAATTATTGTTCGTCGACCTGTGATCCAAGATCGTCGACCAGAGAACTGCTAACTGCTACTTGATAAAACTTGTCAATACTGTGGTCTAAGTTCGTCGAGCTGAGAACATAAATTCATCGACTGGAGTTCAGAGAAATGTTTCTGGACTTAGAATGTTGAAGTATCGCATCTAGAAATCGTCGACCTGAGAACCAAGTTCGTCGAGCTCAACTCATAGAATTGTCTCTGAGTTCGTCGAGCTGAGCATGACTTTCGTCGAGCTGAGTTCGACGAACGTCGAACTCATTTTCTGAATCTTTGAAATTTCTCTAAGTCTTGAGTTTTCTGCAGTATGTTGATGGCTGGTCCATGCATTGTTGACTCTAAGGACATGGCCTAAATTTTAGGACACAAACAAGACCCTGGCTATACATGTTGGGTCAAATATCCTAGTTTAGTGAACCTAGCCCAAATCCAACTAGGGATCCAACAATATCCCCCTATTTGGGTGAGGTCACTAATCACAGACACAAAATACTTACAAGCAAGAGAAAAATACATCTGGCAGGAAACTTCAAAATATGCAGCAGATATATATGTATAGTGAGCTTTGTATCAGGAAATAAATTGATAGTTTTAAAACAACAGAAAGACTAAACAGTTAAAATTCATTTCTTCTGCTTTGGCTCCTTTTGCTTAACCTCTTTAGCTTTATCACCAGGTTGTGTAAACTTGAATTCCCTGTTTGGATTTGCTGCTTAAGTCTTTGTCATTGTCATATCAGCTGCTCCAATAATATTGAGGGAAGTAGCCCTTGGCACCACAGCTTCTGGATGCAATTTCATGTAATCATCAACATTAAAAAAATTTATTAGCTTTGGCAAACCTGTTGAGTTCCTCCTTTCTGTATTTGGACATTGTTATATATTCAGAGGGATCCTACCCTTCAGCTTTTGCCTTATTGATCATAGATAGGCCAACCAATTCTTGGAACCTGGCCATCCTTGTAGTTGTAGATGTTTTTGGGTCCTCAAAAGGTACAGGAGGGGATTCAGGTCTTTTTGGGCTTTCAGCTTTCTAATGTTCAGTAGTTTGTTGTTGTTGATGTTGATGTTGCTACTATTGATGCTGCTTGCCTGATGAATACCTGTGCTGGCTGCTTCCTAAGGAATAGGATCTACCTTGCTGTCTCTGATAGGTTTGATATTGGGTAGTCCTCTGAGATGAAGTGCCTGAAGCACCAGCAGCAGGTGGAGGAGGAGGAGGAGGGTCCTTCTTGTATCTCTGTGGAGGAGGTTAGTACTTCCTGCTTTTCTTCCTATCTTTCTGCTGATTTTTGGACATCCACATCCAGGATGACATGCCATTATATGGAGTAATATTCTGAAGGATGTAGTATGGAATATCATGTGTTGGATTGGGTTTTGGAGCAGCAGGTGGAGGGGCATTCCTCTTCTTAGAGATCTTTTTTTCTTAGCAGAAGGGCTGTCATCTGAATCCTCTTCATCATCTTCATCTAAAGAGTCCTGTGGATTATCATATAAAGCATCAATCTCTTTCAATGCTTCTGCAGATATCAATAATTGTTCTGCCTGGGGAGGAGCAGGAGGAAGAACTAGAGATGGAGCAGGAGAACTATACACATCAGTGCTTTCAGCAACTGATTTATTCTCTTCTTCAATATCAGCCATGATCAACTGATCATGATCAGGCATGGGGCTATCATCCATAATAAAGGTTGGAGAAGAAATGACTCTGGGAGGGGATGAAGTAATGAAGGTGTCAGCTCTAGGTGGAGATGGAATAACAGGAGCCTATGTAATAGCAAAACTAGCCTTAGGTTGCATGGCAACCTTGGGGCTTATTGGCTTGGTATAAGGAACTATAGCCAAGGATGGCTTTATGCTGTACTCTGAAAGTTCATTCAAATGAACTATATCAAAAATATTCAACAAATTCAAAATATCTACTATGGGATTTATGATGAGTTGTAAATATACGTATTTTTACGTACAATAAATAAGTCGTTTTACTTTATTTTTTATCATTTTTACTTATTTTTTCTTTAATAAATTGCTCCTTTTATTGTAAATATTTTGCTAACTAATTTTATTTTATTTTTCAGAAAAAATCCAAAAATCTGCCCAAAACAGTAAGTACATGCCCGTGTACTTACTGGTCACGCCCGTGTCCAGGGCGTGACAATTCAAATCCCATGAAATCGGCCGCAAAGTGAAGAAATTGATGAACACGCCCGGCCACACGCCCGTGTCATTTGACATGGCCCGTGACCAAATACCGTGTCACTCCAGCTTGACAATGTTCCGCTCGACGATCGTCGACCGACCCGACACGCCCAGCGTCACGCCCATGACCTAGGGCGTGACTCCTCTACCTGGCCCGACAAGACCGCGCCGACGACTTTTTGACACAACCCGCTCACAGATCAACCTCCCCGACACGCCCAGAGTCACGCCCATGACCTGGGGCGTGACATCCTCGTATACAGCCTGAAGTCAACTATCCAGTCAAATCGCGAGTTCACATCGCAAATAGTGTTGACACACCCGTGTCGGAGGGCGTGTACTTGGATGTTTTTCCCTATAAATAGCCCATTTCTGTAATGACCAAGGGTTCACCTTTTTGAGCCGAAATTTAGTGTGTTTTTGGTGGCTGCCCTTGTGGATTCACTTGCTATGTAAGGAGATTTCTCCCCCCTTCCTTTCATGTTTGTTTTTGCTTTAGCTTTAGCTTTGTAATAGTTTCATTATGATAATAAAAATGTTAGATTTTCTCTCTTTACATGGCATGAAAATTCATATGGGTGGCTTATCTCTTTCTCATTTTATCCCTTTGTATTTCTTTGTTCTTCTCTTTTATGAAAAGTGTGTATGTGTGTAACTTGTTCATTTTCTATGTTTTTTTAACTTGTCTCAATGTTAGAGTTTGTTATAGATTTTATTTCCAAATACGGTATGATATGTTTATCTTTTTTTCTCCATGTTCTTCCTTAATGTTTTTTAATTTCATTCTTATGAATTTGTAAAAGAGGTTTTTAAGTGTTTTTGATTTTTTTTTACTTAGCTTTTTTTGTATGATTGTAAAACCGTTTTGTTCTTTTCAAATTCTTTTTACTTTTTAATCACTTTTATGAAATCCTAAGAATGAAAAAGTTGTAATTTTAATTTTTGAAAGGCTTTAGTTTTTGATTTGTTTTGAAAAACTTTTGTTCTCTTTATTTTTAATTTGTTCTTTTTATGTGTTTTTAATAAAATCTAAGTAAAAAAGTAGTTGTTATAATTTTTAGGTAACTTTCATTTTGTTTTTAATTTCTGTGTGTGAGTGTATGAGTTAGGTTTTCATTTTGTTCTTTTAAATTTCATGTTGTGTGTGTGAGTGTATGAGAATAATTTTTAATGCTATATTTTATTGTTTTCTTCAATTATGTAGAGAGTGTGTGTAGGAGTTAAATTTCATGCTTTATTTTAATGCTTTCTTCTTATTATGTAGAGTGCGTGTGTGTAGGAGATAGTTTTATTGATTTCTTTCAATTCGCGTAAAGTGTGTGTGTGTGCGCATTTATTTCCGCCTACTCGTTAAGAGTTAAATGACGTATTTTCATTTCCCGCCTACTCATTCGAGTAGTACTTGTCATTTACCGTCTACTCATTTGAGTAGAACTTGTACTTGCATTTAATTCCCGCCTACTCATTAGAGTAGGACTCGCTTTATTTCCCGCCTACTCGTTTGAGTAGGACTTGTAATTTTCCTTTTTTGTAACTTAGTTTCTGTTTTATTTATAATTTGAAGTGTGCGTGAGTTCTCGTTTTAGCTAACTTTTCAAGTTTTCTGAATGTTTGTTATTTTTATGTCTTCTTCTTATAACCCTTTAGAGCTTAGTTACGAACTCGCGCCTCATCAAATTATAAAGCCGTCCCCATACCGATGTGTGGCTAATCGTTATTAGCCCTTGGCATCGAAGAGCATTGGGACATATAAAATGATTTGAAATAATTAAAGTTCTTTATTTTCACTTTAATTTTAGGACTTAAGGTTTACCCCGGGTTAACGACGCGTAGGACCACATATCGATGTGTGGGCCCTATTTCTGTTATCCATACGCTAGCTAGCCGAGAGGCCGTGCGTATGGACAGATCACCCCTAGGTAAATAGAGTAGCGTGCATACCCTCGAGAGAGGACAAGCATAATTCTACCGGATTGGGTTCCCCACCCAATAGCGAGGTTCTTAGCGTAGAGCGGACATTAAGAGGAATCCTTCGTCGGACTAACGTTCGGTCGAATAGTCTTAGCGTTCAGGTAGGCGATATCCCTATAGCTAGGTGAGCTTATATTTGTGGAACCTCCACGGCCAAGTTGCCTTTTATTAATTTGAAAACTAAGTTTGATAATTATTAAGAGTTATTTTAGTCTTAATCTGATTCAGTGCCAAGCGTTAACCCTTCATCGAATTTTCTATATCATTTTTCGCTCTTTTATTTTATCCGCCTTAGTTAATTAAAATCTCCACCTTACTTTCAACAAAATAATAGTCCTCCTGGAGGAGTAGGAATAATCAACCCGACCCCAAGAACAATACAACCTCGGTATTCTCCCGAATATCGTGTACTACTTGCGATAGGTGCACTTGCCTCCTTTACCAAGCCCGCGACGTTCGACTCATCGAACCAACCACCCACATAAGAGTCTGTTCGCGGGCCACCAAGTTTTTGGCACCATTGCCGGGGAATCTCCGAGTTGTTATTTCGAATTCCGGAGTCTATTACTTTTACTTATTTCTATAAACTAGAAAAAAAAACACAAAAAAAGTTTCTTTTAAAAACCTAAAAACTCTATTTTAAAAAAAAAAAAAAAATAAAAAAAAAAGTTTATTTTGTTTTTTTAAGGTGTATGACCCATGGACAACCCTCCGAGTCTGAAGATTTTGACTTCGACCCTGAGATCAAAAGCTCCCTTTCACGTATTCGATCTCAACGCCGAATTCCTTATTTAGACCCCAAAGAATCTATCGGCGAACCCTCTGTCGAAGTTATGGCCGCGCCTAACCCTGCACCGACGGCCGAGCGTATTATGTCTTATTATGCCCGGCCTAACCTGGATGATGCTGGATCTAGTATAGTTCGCCCAACGGTGGCGAATAATAATTTCGAAATAAAATCAAGTGTCATTCAAATGGTCCAAAACGTCGTGCTGTTCGATAGACTGCCGGATGAGGACCCAAATGTCCACTTGTCCAATTTTTTGGAGATATGCGACACCTTTAAGATTAATGGCGTCACTGATGACGCCATTCGCTTGAGCCTATTTCCTTTTTCCCCTAAGTCCAAAGCTAAGGCGTGGTTGATTTCCCTACTGCGAGGATGTATCACCACGTGGGCTGAGGTGACGGAGGGGTTCCTAACGAAGTACTTTCCGTCCGCAAAAACTGCAAAGTTGCGGGCGGACATTTCTTCGTTTGTGCAAAATGATCCTGAGTCTCTATATGAGACTTGGGAACGGTCTAAGGAGTTCCTCCGCCGATGCCCGCACCACGCGCTGCCAACATGGTTGCAGGTACAAAGTTTTTACAATGGCCTGAATTTTCAGATGCGTCAAATGATTGACGTGGCTGCTGGGGGAACATTAAACAACAAAACCCCCGAGGCTGCCCAGGCTTTATTTGAAGAGATGGCTATGAACGCCTACCAATGGAACGTCCCGCGGGGACGCCCATAGTCGGCAGCCGGCCTATTTTAAGTGGATGCCACTGCTCTCTTAACCCTTCAAGTTGAAAGGTTAACAAAGCAGGTGGCGGAGATATCTGCTGCCTCCTCCACTCCGCCTTATTTTATTCACCCTAACGTCTGCGTGGCTGAAGAGTTCGTGGACTTCGTAGGAAATTCGGGTCGTCCTTCAACCCCAACAACAACCTTTATAGTAATAACTATAATCCGGGTTGGAGCAATCACCCCAATTTTTCTTGGAGCAACCCGAACAATGCGCAGTGCCCGCCCAATTCTTATGCGCCCGGATTTCCGCCGCTTCCCCCTCTTCCAAAACCCTCCCCGATGGAGGAGAATTTTTTTAAATACATAACGTCCAACGAATCAAATATCCGGAACATCACCGGATCGCTAAAAACCCTTGAACAACAGGTGGACAACTGGCGAGGATGATGTCCGAGCGCGCGCTCAGGGCACTGCCGGGAAGCACGGAGCCCAACCCTCGGGAGAACGCCAACACTATAACCCTCCGTAGCGGAAAGGAGGTGATCGATCCAAAATGGATCGATCCGCAGGTACATATTTCACCTCCGACCCCTCTTCCCCCTTCTTTGACTACTCCGCCTTTACCAATTTTAAATGAAAAAATTATTTTAAACAAGGCCTTGCCGTATCCGCATATATTAGATAACGAGCGTAAGGATGCGCAATACGAAAAATTTATTTTATTATTAAAAAAAATTCATATTAATGTTCCTTTTTGCGATGCTATCTCACAAATGCCCAAATATGCAAAATTTTTAAAAGAATTACTTTCTAATAAATGTAAATTTGAGTATATTTCGCATGTATCTCTCAATGCTGTCTGCTCGGCGTCCCTTATTAATAAATTGCCCACAAAACAAAACGACCCGGGACGGTTTTCCATCCCGTGCCTTTTTGGTAATATATTAGTAAAATACGCCTTAGCTGATTTAGGGGCTAGCATTAATCTGATGTCGTTCTCGCTCTTTCAACGATTAGGTTTGGGTACTCCTAGACCTACGAATATGCACATCTAATTAGTGGATCGCTCGGTTAAGTTCCCTATCGGGGTTGTGGAGGACGTCCTTGTCCAAGTAGACAAGTTTACCTTTTCGGTAGACTTCGTAATCTTGGACATTGAGGAGGATGCCGAGGTACCAATAATACTCGGTCGCCCTTTTCTCGCCACCTCCCACGCACTAATAGATGTTAGTAATGGTTGTCTTCTCCTCCGTCTAGGAGATGATCAATTTACTTTCTCTATTATTCCCTCGATGGACAATTCGTCATCGAGCTACGATTTCTGATATTCTTTAGATACCTTTTTTGGAGATTGTTCTTCTCCCGTTTTCGAGTCCGTATTTTTAAGCGACGATATTTATGCTCTCGAAAATTTTAAATGCGATGAGGATACCTCTATAGACTTGCCTTTCGAACCAATTGGTAAGAAATACATAGGAATTAAAACCTCCCTAGAAGAACCGCCCATCCTAGACCTCAAACCCTTACCCGAATCACTCAAATACGCTTTTTTGGGAAAAGGCGATACGCTTCCCGTTATTATTTCTTCGGACTTGAGTGATTCGGAGACCTCCGTTTTATTGGAAGTTTTACTTAAACATCGCCATGCAATTACGTGGCAAATCTCTGACTTAATGGGGATTAACCCCTCCTTTTGCACCCATAAGATATTTCTTAACGATAATTGCCGCAAAACGATACAGCCGCAGCGACGTCTTAACCCAAACATGAAAGACGTCGTTAAAGCCGAGATTATTAAGTTATTAGATGCGGGGATTATCTACCCTATTTCGGACAGTGCATGGGTTAGTCCCGTGCATGTCGTGCCCAAGAAGGGCGGTCTAACCGTAGTGGCGAATGAACAAAACGAGCTCGTCCCAACTCGTACTGTTACGGGTTGGCGAGTGTGCATCGATTATAGAAAACTTAATGATGCCACCCACAAGTACCATTTCCCACTGCCGTTTCTGGACCAGATTTTAGAGCATTTATCCGGTCATCCATATTATTGTTTTCTCGATGGTTTATCAGGGTTTTTCCAAATCCCCATTTCCCCCGATGATTAAGAGAAAACAACTTTTACTTGCCCGTTTGGCACCTTCGCCTACCGAAGAATGCCATTTGGACTCTACAATGCACCGACTACATTCCAAAGATGTATGCTAGCGATCTTTGGCGAGCTAGTAGAAGACATTATGGAAATCTTAATGGATGACTTTTTTGTTTTCAGACGCTCTTTTCCCGATTGCCTTCACAATTTAGATCGTGTCCTCCAATGGTGCGAGGACACAAGCCTTGTTTTAAATTGGGAAAAATGCAACTTTATGGTTCGATGAGGTTTGGTCCTCGGCCATATGATTTTGTCTGAGGGGATGGAGGTGGATAAGGCCAAGATAGAAATCATAGAAAAACTTCCGCAACCAACAAACGTAAAATATATTATGAGTTTCTTAGGCCATGCAGGGTTTTACCGTCGATTTATTCAAGACTTTTCAAAAATAACGAGCCGCTTACTTACCTCTTGGAAAAGGAATCAAGTTTCATCTTTAGTAGCGAATGTGAGTCCGCCTTTAATTTACTAAAACAAAAACTTATCACCTCACCAATTTTAATGGCCCCTAATTGGTCCCTTCAGTTCAAAATTATGTACGATGCTAATGATATTGACTTAGGTGCCGTTCTTGGCCAGCGCGTAGAAAAACATTTTCATCCAATTTATTACGCTAGTAAGACACTCACTTTCGCACAAGTAAATTACACGATGACGGAAAAGGTACTCTTAGCCGTCATTTTCGCTTTTGATAAGTTTCGCTCGTATATAACGCTTTCTAAAGTTATCGAATTTACTGATCACTCCGCCCTTAAATATTTATTAACTAAAAATGATGTGAAGCCCCGCCTTCTTCGATGGATTCTCCTCCTACAAGAGTTTGATTTGGAGATCCGAGATAAGAGGGGCGCGGAAAATCTGGCGGCAGACCACCTCTCCCGTTTAGAAAATCCGGGTGCGGAAGCGCTCGTTGAATCTGAAATAAATGACAGATTCCCCGAGGAACGCCTCCTAGCCACTCATAATTCTTCGTCATCTTCTCCATGGTTCACAGATTTTGCAAATTACTTAGTAGCGTGGGTGCTTCCAAAAGAGTTTTCAAGTCATCAAAAGAAGAAATTTTTTTCTGACTTGAAAAATTTATTTTGGGAGAACCCATTTCTTTTTCGTATCTGCGCGGACCAAGAAGTCCGAAGATGCGTTGCGGGTGTGGAGTGCTTGCAAAATCTTAGGCACTGCCACGAGGGTCCAGGTGGTGGGCATTATCAAGCCAACCGGACCGCTCGGAAGGCGCTAGAGGCGAGCTACTTTTGGCCCACTCTCTTCAAAGATGCTCATAATTTTGTGCGCGCATGCGATAGCTGTCAGTGGTCGGGTAACATCTCTCGTCGCAACGAGATGCCCCAAAACATTTTTTTAGAATTCGAAGTCTTTGATTTATGGGGCATAGATTTGGTTGGCCCCCTACCTCCGTCTTTCAAAAATATGTATATTTTAATGGCGGTCGACTACGTATCGAGGTGGGCGGAAGCGCAAGCTCTCCCCACCAACGATGCGTGAGTCGTCGTTACATTTCTTAAAAAACTATTTTCTCGCTTCAGCACACCTTGCACAACTGTTAGTGATAGGGGAACGCATTTCTGTAACACTCTTATGGCTAAGACGTTAGCTAAATATGGAGTCACGTACAAACTTGCCCCCCCCCCCAACTACCCACAAACAAGTGGCCAAGTTGAGGTAGTAAATCGAGAGATTAAGCAAATATTAGAAAAAACCATTTCACTAAATAGGAAAGATTGGTCCGTCAAACTCGACGATGCGTTGTCGGCGTATCGGACGGCATACAAAACCGCAATTGGTTGTACGCCGTTTCGGTTAGTCTATGGCAAAGCGTGTCATCTCCCCGTAGAACTAGAGCATCGCGCTCTTTGGGCTTTAAAACTCGTACACCTCGACGCTAACTTAGCCGCTCAAAATAGAAAAAAATGCAACTAAACGAGCTCGATGAATGGCGTGCAAACTCTTATAAGAGCAATAAGTTCTATAAGGAGCGTTCTAAGTTATATCACGATCGAAAACTAAAGTCCCCAAAAAATTTTCTCTGGGCGATCTTGTCCTTCTTTACAATTCACATCTTAGACTTTTTCTGGGTAAACTAAAATCACGTTGGTCCGGACCCTTCAAAGTTGAAGTGGTTTAGCGATATGGGACCGTACTCATCTCCCACCCAGAAAATGGTTCGTTTAAAGTAAATGGTCATTGGTTAATGTTTTATATAGCGGGCGACCCAGTGATCGAGCATAACGAAACCATAACTTTCCTCAACATTATTAACCCGCCAAAATAGTCAACCTACACGACTATAAAAAAAGCGCTCCTGGGAGGCACCCCACGCTTATCTTTTTCTCTCTTTATTTATTATGTTTGCTACTTTTTCTAATAAATGCAGGGTTTCTGATGGGCCTCCCCGAACGCGTTTCATGGAAGCTTCTACCCCCCTCTCTTTATTTTCTTTGTACATATTGCCTTTTATTTTTTTCCGCATACTTACGTTAAACATTGGGGACAATGTTGGACTTAAGTATGGGGGTATTTTCGTGCTTTATTTCCTGCACTTCTACTTTCTGCATTTCAAAAATTCAAAAAATATATATAACAACAAAATAAAACAAAAAAATTTATAAAATGAAAAATCCATAAAAAAATAGTTTTAAAATGAAAAATCTAAAAAAGTTATAAAACAAAAATTTCAAAAAATATTTAGTTTCATTTTGTAAATATCTTTGTAAATATTGTTTTTATAAATAATCTTCTTTATCTCCCTGTTCCTTTTCTCTCTAATTCTTGTAAATAACTTCTCTTTTTCTCCCAATCTTTGTAAATCGAATGAAAATTTTCTTTAAAAAAATACAAAAAAAATTTTCCGCAAAACTTAAAATCTAAAATTTTTTTTTACATCTTTTTCGCATTTTAGTATGTATATGTATATATTAAAGACATAAACACCAAAAAAGATAATAAGTCAAAAATTGAAACAAATTGAGTAAAACAAAACAAAAATTTCAAAAAAAAGATAATAAATTAAAAACACAAAAAATGTTGATAAAAACTCTAAAAATCAAAAAAATATATTTTATAAAATAAATAAATCAAATATACCATTCTTAACTTTCTTGCTATCCAAAAATTTTGTTTTGAGTTTATTTATATGTGAATTTTATTAATTCTTTGTTTGCTATTCGTTTGTTAATTATTGATTGAAATATTTAAATAGTCGGGGTTAAGTTTTAAAGAATTCATTATGCTTTGTTAAAAACAGCGAACTCGTTTTAGGCCACTACTTCTAATTTTTCACTGATAGGAGCACATGTATTATGTTAGAAAATAATGACTATAGAATTCAATTATGTTTACTTTTAGCTTTCTGAAAAATTGGAACGTAAAATTTATTATGGTTGCTCTCAAAAATTTTTAATTAAAAATCTAGTTTTCTTTTCTCCCCTTACCTATCATGCCTTACTTGGCATGATGAAATTTTTACCCTTAAAAAGATGCTATGTCAATGGGAATAAGATTTCATTCCGTAAACATATGCACCAATAATTTAAAAAGATTATATGTTACAGAGTAAGAGGATAAATTTCATTACTCCTACACATATACATTGGGTTAATTTTATTATGAAGTTGAAAAAGAAAAAAAATCATATTAGGAAAATAAGATTTCATTTTCCTAATAACCCAAAAATAAAAAATGGAGGTTCGAGAAAAAATTACCTCACCTCAAAATCCAAACCCACTTCATAAACCAACATCAACCCCCTTAGCCAATTTCACGATTCTAGATTTAATTCAAAAATCTTTTTGAGAGCATAATTTGTAAATTGCATTATTTCCAGTAAAACTCCTATAAGCTAAAGTTCATATAATTCCAAACTATGTTTGCTAATCTAACCATTACAATTATTGCTTTCTATTTGATTACATCAAGAAGTCTTTTAGCCAAAACTTTTGCGGTATTTAAATCATCTACATAATTTTAGGACTTAACTCTTACACCCCGTATGTTTATTTAGATCTCTCTTATAATTAATTAAGCGGTAGTTAAACTTAGAGTTTTTTTATTCCTTATAAGTTCACCTCAAACTTTTGCTCTGGAATAGCAAAAGCTTAAGAATGAGGGTATTTGATGAGTTGTGAATATACGTATTTTAAAGTACAATAAATAAGTCATTTTACTTTATTCTTTGTCATTTTTACTTATTTTTTCTTTAATAAATTGCTCCTTTTATTGTAAATATTTTGCTAACTTATTTTATTTTATTTTTCAGAAAAAATCCAAAAATCTGCCCAAAACAGTAAGTACACGCCCGTGTACTTACTGGTCACGCCCGTGTCCAGGGCGTGACAATTCAAATCCCGTGAAATCGGCCGCAAAGTGAAGAAATTGATGCACATGCCCGGGACATTTGACACGGCCCGTGACCCAATACCGTGTCACTCTAGCTCGACGATTTTCTGCTCGACGATCGTCGACCGACCCGACACACCCAACGTCATGCCCATGACCTATGGCATGACTCCTCCACCTGGCCCGACAAGACCGTGCCGACGACTTTTCGATGCAACTTGCGCCCAGATCAACCTCCCCGACACGCCCAGAGTCACGCCCGTGACCTAGGGCGTGACATCCTCGTATACATCCCGAAGTCAACTTTCCAGTCAAATCGCCGGATCACATCGCAAATAGTGTTGACATGCCCCCCGACACGCCCGTGTCGGAGGGCGTGTACTTGGATTTTTTTTCCCTATAAATAGCCCATTTCTGTAATGACCAAGGGTTCACCTTTTTGAGCCGAAATTTAGTGTGTTTTTGGTGGCTGCCTTGTGGATTCACTTGCTATGTAAGGAGATTTCTCCACCTACCTTTCATATTTATTTTTGCTTTAGCTTTAGCTTTGTAATAGTTTCATTATATATAAAAATTTTAGATTTTCTCTCTTTACATAGCATGAAAATTCATATGGGTGGCTTATCTCTTTCTCATTTTATCCCTTTGTATTTCTTTGTTCTTCTCTTTTATGAAAAATGTGTGTGTGTGTGTGTGTGTGTGTGTGTGTGTATGAGTGTAACTTGTTCATTTTCTATATTTTTTTAACTTGTCTCAATGTTAGAGTTTGTTATAGATTTTATTTCCAAATATGGTATGATATGTTTATCTCTTTTTCTCCATGTTCTTCCTTAATGTTTTTAAATTTCATTCTTATGAATTTATAAAAGAGATTTTTAAGTGTTTTTTATTTTTTTTACTTAGCTTTTTTTCTAGGATTGTAAAATCGTTTTGTTCTTTTCAAATTCTTTTCACTTTTTAATAACTTTTATGAAATCCTAAGAAGGAAAAAGTTGTAATTTTAATTTTTGAAAGGCTTTAGTTTTGATTTGTTTTGAAAAACTTTTGTTCTCTTTATTTTTAATTTGTTCTTTTTATGTGTTTTTAATAAAATCTAAGTATAAAAAGTAGTTGTTATAATTTTTAGGTAACTTTCATTTTGTTTTTAATTTGTATGTGTGAGTGTATGAGTTAGGTTTTCATTTTATTCTTTTAAATTTCATGTTGTGTGTGTGAGTGTATGAGAATAATTTTTAATGCTTTATTTTATTGCTTTCTTCAATTATGTAGAGTGTGTGAGTGTAGGAGTTAAATTTTCATGCTTTATTTTAATGCTTTCTTCTTATTATGTAGAGTGCGTGTGTGTAGGAGATAGTTTTATTGCTTTCTTTCAATTCGTGTAGAGTGTGTGCGTGTGAGCATTTATTTCCGCCTACTCGTTAAGAGTTAAATGGCGTGTTTTCATTTCCCACCTACTCATTCAAGTAGGACTTCTCATTTACCGTCTACTCATTTGAGTAGAACTTGTACATGCATTTAATTCCCGCCTACTCGTTTGAGTAGGACTCGCTTTATTTCCCGCCTACTCGTTTGAGTAGGACTTGTAATTTTCCCTTTTTTTTAACTTAGTTTCTATTTTATTTATAATTTGAAGTGTGCGTGAGTTCTCGTTTTAGCTAACATTTCAAGTTTTCTAAATGTTTGTTATTTTTATGTCTTCTTCTTATAAACCTTTAGAGCTTAGTTACGAACTCGCGCCTAATCAAATTATAAAGCCGTCCCCATACCGATGTGTGGCTAATCGTTATTAGCCCTTGGCATCGAAGAACATTGGGACATATAAAATGATTTGAAATAATTAAAGTTCTTTATTTTCACTTTAATTTTAGGACTTAAGGTTTACCCCGGGTTAACGACGCGTAGGACCATATATCGATGTGTGGGCCCTATTTCCGTTATCCATACGCTAGCTAGCCGAGAGGCCGTGTGTATGGACAGATCACCCCTGGGTAAATAGAGTTGCATGCATACCCTCGAGAGAGGACAAGCGTAATTCTACCGGATTGGGTTCCCCACCAAATAGCGGGGTTCTTAGCGTAAAACGAGCATTAAGATGAATCCTTCGTCGGACTAACGTTCGGTCGAATAGTCTTAGCATTCAGGTGCCGATATACCTATAGCTAGGTGAGCTCATATTTGTGGTACCTCGACGACCAAGTTGCCTTTTATTAATTTGAAAACTAACTTTGATAATTGTTAAGAGATATTTTAGTATTAATCCGATTCGGTGCTAAGAGTTAACCCTTCATCGAATTTTCTATATCATTTTTCGCTCTTTTATTTTATCCTCCTTAGTTAATTAAAATCTCCACCTTACTTTCAGTAAAATAATAGTCCTCCTGGAGGAGTTGGAATAATCAACCCGACCTCGAGAACAATACGACCTCGGTATTCTCCTGAATATCGAGTACTACTTGAGATAGGTGCACTTGCCTCCTTTAGCAAGCCCGCAGCATTCGACTCATCGAACCAACCACCCACATAAGAGTCTATTCGCGGGCATCAATTTATAATGTAATCACCAATAGTTTTTATTTCCTCTGTGATTGTCTCATCCAAATCCATATCAGATTCAATGAAATTAATCAAATCAATTAAATCATCAGCTGCTTATGCTGTTGTTGCTGCTTCTGCTGCTATTGCTGCTACTTCTTCATAGAGTATCTCCCCTGCCTGGTTTCAGTCGGTACTGGAACCAGGCCCCTGACTGAAGAAGGAGGGATGGAGAGAGTAGAGATTTGAGCAGCAAGGGAGGAGATGGAGGTAACAAGAGGTGAAATAGCCTCTGCTATGAGGGTTTTGAGGAGGGGAGTGAGATGTACTAGAAGAGGTGGAATGATTGAGGGGTCCAATGGCAGGAATGCAGGAGGTGTCTCAGTGGGGGAAGAAGGGTTAATGGAAGATGATGGTGGAGGAGGTGATTGTGAGTGACTGGGAATGTCAAGGACTGGATATGTATGTGGGGATGGTGAGGAGGTGAGCAGATTAAAAGTAGGTGATGAGAAGAATGGTTCATTTGTGATGTCTAGAAGGTGGGATGGAAGAGGAGATGGAGGAGGAGTTGGTGTACCATCTGGGGATTGAGTGGATGTATGAGAGTGAATATGAGTTTGTGATGGAGGTACTGGAGATGATGGAGGTGTAGGAGTTGGTGTACCATCTGGTGTTGTAGTATGGACTTGGGTATGAACTGAAGGTGACTGGAGATAGTGGAGTTGGTGTACCATCTGAGGATGGGGGAGGAGTTAGTGTACCATCTAAGGATGGAGGAGGAGTTGGTATACCATCTGGGGATGACTTTGGATGGCTGGAGGTTGTGGAAGAGAAGATGGAGCATCTTCAGCAGGGTGGGGAGTGGCTAGGGCAGCCCTTGTACTCTCAGAAGGCCTGGAGGAAGAGGAAGAAGCCTTGCATGTCTTGGTGATGTTCCTCTACCACCTGCCAAGGAGGGCACAAGTGAGCCTCTTGGAGGCATTAATGAATATGGTCGGTGTGACCAGGGATTCAGCAGCCTTTTCCTGAAGAAGGATACCCAGAATTCTTCCAAAACAGACCACCTTCTTGGTGTTATTTTTCCTGATCATCTCAAACATAATCTTAGCCCAGTTCACAGGCTTCTTATTCACCACAACACACATCACCAGGAATTGATGCTTGGTGATGTAATCATGAGATGTGTGCTTACCCAGCAGCACCTTGACCATAATATCTGTTAGAAACTTATATTCAGTAGATAAGTGTTTCTTTAGCAGTTTATTTGGAGTGTCTCCATAGTAGCCCATTTTATTTAATATTTCATCAAAATCATCACTGTCAATCTCCAGTTCTTCTGCACCATTAGCTAATACAAAAATCTCAGTCAGGACGGCGGGGGTAAGAGAGAATTCATTACCCGATATTGTGCCAGTCATGGTGTTCTCATCTGTGGTGGAGGAAGTGTAAACCCATTCCCTGATCTCTACACCGACTATCTTGATTCTGGTGGTCATCAGATTCTTCAACTGCTGATCTTCAAACAGTTTCAGAATTTTCAGGAAGATAGGATCCGAGTGTTGAAATGACTCAAAATCCACATCAAATCCGGTATCAAACTTCATTGCTGCAAGACTGTCTGTGGGAATCTCCATAAGTTCACCTGTAACAAACAAGAGAGATCAAGTACAATGGAACTGAAAGCGCGGGATGGAGGTCGAAGAAAAACCTAGATATAAGATTTTTCAGAATATGAATCGACAAACTCTGTTCCACGAAAAATAAAAGAATTCTTCGATCTGAGGTCGATGAAATATTTTGTAGTTAAATAATTCGTCGAGCTTAGTCTAAAGATTTGAAAACATTTTGTCGTGCTCTATTCGATGAAAATTTTCTGAAGCAGATTCATCGATCTCCGTTCGACGAAAATAACTTCACTCACAGAGAGTTCGTCGATCTCCGTTCGACGAATATCTCTAGAACTTTTTCTCTGTTCGTTGATCTCTGTTCGACGAACTTTGAAAAATTCGTCGAGCATAGATAGAAATTAAATTAAGGATTTTCCATTTACCATTCCAAGCTGATTTATAAATAACAAGTGAATTCTTTCATCCAGGGTTTGGTGAAAATATCTGCTCTTTGTAAATCAGTGTAGATATAGACAAGTTTAATTTTGTTTTTGTTTAACACTCTCTAATGAAATGATGCCTAATGTCTATATGCTTAGTCCTACTGTGATGGACTGGATTCTGTGATATGGATATAGCACTTATGTTATCACATAAGAGAGTTGAATTATTTAAGTTGAACCCATAGTCCAGGAGTTGATTCTGAATCCACAGCATCTGGGAATAGCAACTGCCAGTTGCTATATATTCTGCTCCAGCAGTTAATGTAGACATAGATAACTGTTTCTTGCAGAACCAAGACACTATTCTCATACCAAGGAACTGGCATGTCCCTGAGGTACTTTTTCTATCTATCCTACATCCAGTAAAGTCAGCATCTGAGTATCCAGTTAACTCAAATTCTGACTCAGTAGGATACCAGAGTCCTACACTAGGACAACTCTTTATATATCTCAAAATTATTTTTAGGAAAACTAGGTGAGATTCTTTAGGGTTCACTTGGAACCTAGAACAAAGGCATGTAGCAAACATTATGTCAGGTCTACTAGCTGTAAGGTATAGTTGGGACCCAACAATGCCCCTATATAATTTCTGATCAACAGGTTTCCCATATGCATCAGAATCTATTACAACATTAGTGGCCTTGGGTGTTTTCTTTGCTGAGGCATCAGCCATCCCAAACTTTTTAATAAGCTCTTTAGTATATTTAGCCTGGGATATGAAGATGCCATCAGGTAGCTGCTTCACTTGGAGACTAAGGAAGTAGGAGAGCTCACCCATGCTACTCATTTCAAACTTTGAATGCATGAGGTCAGAGAACCTATTGCATAGTTTGGAATCAGTAGACCCAAATATAATGTCATCTACATAAATTTGTACCAACAGAATTTGATCCTTATGGTGCCTAGTGAATAATGTTCTTTCTAGAATGCCTCTAGTGAATTTATGCTCTATCAGGAAGCTAGCTAAGGTCTCATACCAAGCTCTTGGAGCTTTCTTTAAACCATAAAGAGCTTTATGAAATCTAAAGACATATGAAGGATGGGTTACAGAGATAAAACCTGGAAGTTGTTCAACATAAACCTCTTCTTTAAGTACTCCACACAGAAAGGTAATCTTGACATCCATCTAATAGACTTTGAACGTCTTGTAGGCAGCATAAGCAATGAAGATCTCGATTGCTTCTAACCTTGCAACTGGTGCAAAAGTTTGGTCATACTCAATTTCTTCTTCTTACCTATAACCTTGAGCAACAAGCCTAGCCTTGTTTCTCACTATTACACCTTGGGCATCTAGCTTGTTTTTATATACCCATTTAGTTCCAATGACTAGGTAGTCTTTGGGTCTTGGAACTAAATCTCAAACTCTGCATCTCTCAAATTGGTTGAGTTCATCTTGCATTGCAATGATCCAGCGGGGATCTTGCTCAGCATCTTTTATGGATTGAGGCTCAACTTGAGAGAGGAAACAAACATGCATCACATCTTGGTTGAGTTGATGCCTTGTCTGTACACCTACTGACATGTCTCCAATCACTTGAGATCTAGGGTGATCCCTTAGTGTGACAAGATCAGTGGGTGGAGTTGGTTCAACAACAACATTTGGATTTAATTCCTCTTGTGGAATAATGTCTGCTATTGAAGGAAGTTAAACCTCATCCATAAGTTCTTCTTCACTATCTTCATCAGCTTGTGGAGGAGGAGGAGATATAACCTCTTGTGGAAGGTTTAACTCACCCAATTTCTCACATAAGTGAGGTACCTGCAAAGTGCTATTGGTAGAAATTTCTTTCTCCTTACAAGACATGTTAGCCTCATCAAAAGTCACATGTATTGATTCCTCAATATTTAATGAAGATTTATTAAACTCCCTATAAGCTTTGCTGAACTTGTGAATATCCTAGAAAAATTACCCTCTCTCAGCCTTAGCTTCAAACTTTCTAATATATTTCTTGTTATTATTATGAATATAATATATGCAACCAAATACTTTAAAAGAGGTGATTTTAGGTTTCTTCCCTTTAAGTAATTCATAAGGAGTCTTATTATTAAGTTTATATATTAAACTCCTATTCAGTACATAAGTTTGTTGTGCTTACAGCTTCTGCCCAAAAGGATAGGGGCATGTAAGCATCTTGCAAGTAATGTGCCTGCAGCTTCAATTAAGGATTCAATTCTTCCTTTCAGCTACACCATTTTGTTGAGGAGTTCTAGGAGCTGAGAAGCATTGCCTGATACCTTCTTTATTACAGAACTCATGCATAAGAAGAGACGCAAACTCTATACCATGATCACTTCTGATCAATACAACATGAGTAGAGTAGTCAATCTGTATGGTCCTGAGAAAATCTATAAGAACTTTGAATGTATCTGACTTAGATCTCAGAAAGAACACCCAAGTGAATCTTGAGAAGTCATCTACAATAACTAGAGTGTAAGATTTCCCTCCTATGCTTTGTACAGCAATAGGTCCAAAAAGGTCCATGTGTAGCAAGTATAAGATCCTAGGTGAATCACTCTTATTAACTGATTTAAAACTAGATTTAGTTTGCTTGCCTAGTTGACAAACCCTGCAGAGGCCTTCCTTCTTGTATGGACCAGAAGGCAAACCTCTCGCAAGGTTGTCTTTAGATAGCCTAGCAATTTTTTCATATTAACATGTCCTAGTGTTTTATGCCATAGATCATTTTGATTGCAAACAATATTAAGCAAACAGATATCTGAGGTTGCAGAATGAAAATCTACTATATATATGTTACCTTGTCTATTTCTAATTAAAACAATTTGTTTTTCTTTATTAGAAATAGTACAAGATCTAGAGTTAAAATGTACCTGATAACATTCATCACATAGTTGACTTATGGAGATGAGGATATGCTTGAGTCCACTTACATATTGTCAACTTCTTGAAAGTGACCGCTCCAATCTTTACTTCTCCAAAGCCTTCAGACTGGCTATAATTTGAATCACCAAAGATCACCTTTGGTCCCAGCTTAGGACTTGTAGATAATTAAGATTGTCCTTGCTACCAGTCATATGCTTGGAGCATCCACTATCCAGATACTATTTTTGATTAACAGCTGGACAACACTTTACTTGCAAATAAAACAATTAGTTGTTCTTGACCCAGGTCACCTTTGGTCCTTTTATATTGCTGATAAGAAAAGCTTGATATAACTGAAAATTCAGGTTGTGATTTACACCCTAAGGGGTGATATCTTCTAGGAGGAATTATTCCAATCAGTAAGTGGATTAAAAGGTTTCCTAGTTTGATTAGAGTTGCTATTATAATTATGATTTTTATTAAGTCTGACTGAGGTCGACGAAAAGTTGTGAGTTCGTCGACCAGAGTTCGACGAAGTGGGAAAAGATCGTCGATCTCTGCTCAAAGAATGAACATATTCATTTTATTTGCCCCAAGTTCGTCGTTCTCTGCTCAACGAACCATACATAGTTCGTCGATCGCAGTAAGATGAATTATTATAACTAATATTTGCATTCATAGATTGTCGATCGGAGTTCGACGAACTAGCCACATTTCGTCGACCTGAGTTCGACGAAATCTGTTAAACTTTGTTTTCCCTTAAAGTTTTCTGGTTTCTGTTATTTTGATTTTTTGAGTTAGGTAATTCTTCTGTGGTTTGTTTGTTGTTCATTACATCTTTACCCTTAGCTGAAACAAATCTAATGTGGGTTGATAATATGTTCTTCTTAAGTATGGGGGGAAAACTTGATGATGCACCCAAGCCCAGCTTACCATTCAGTCTGGTATTGACTTTGCTTGTGATGTCCATCAGCTTAAGGCTTCTCCCATTGAGAGATTCCTCAAGTTGCTTAGCCTCACATAACTCTATTTTTAAAGAAATGATTTGTTCATTAGCAAGAGTTAGTTCATCTTTTAGCTTAGTGTTTTCAGAAATTAGATTTTCTTGATTAGCTAGTCTTTCCCTAAGTGTTTTGATTTCTTTATCAGAGTTGATTAGGTCAATACACATGGTTTTAAATTCAGTTTTGAAACTATCAGAACTATAATCAAAAGATGAAAGTACCGGATCAGCTTCTAATTTTGAAGCTCCTACATTGTCAGATTCTTCTTTATCATCTGATGGACTTCTGGATGTATTGATGGACATGAGACAGACTTCCTTGGCCCTTGCCTCTTCTTCCACTTCACTAGAGCTGGAATATGTGGATTCATCTTCAGTGTCACTCCAGGTATCAGCTACAAAGCCCTTCTCCTTCTTTTTGTATTTGTTGGAGGAAGGCCTACAACTTTGTTGTCTTCTGGGGTACTTTTCTCTTCTTCTTTCTTTCTTCTGATTCTCTAGACACTCTGAGATAAAGTGTCCAGGTTTCCTGCAGCCAAAACATACTACTTCTTTAGTAGGAGTTTTATCATACCTTGGCTTATCATCCTGCCTGGATGATTTTCTTCTGAAGTCTTTTCTTGCCATTTTGTAAAATATCTGGGCAAATAGATTCATTAGTTCTTCATTTACTGTTGAAGCTTCAGACTCTTCAGCAGCCTTGAATGCTAAGTTTTTCTCCTTTGTTGCTGGTGGAGGAGTCCTTTGTTCTACAGCTTCTCTGGACTTTATCAACTGCTCATAGGACTTGAGCTTTCCCAATAGAGATTCTGTGGAAATCTCATTTAAGCTCCTGGCCTCCTTGATTGGCCAGATCCTGGAATCGCATGTGCTTGGGAAGCACATGAGGATTTTATCATTTACTTTAGTAAGGGTGATGTCCTTATCCAAAGTCTTCAGCTCATTGATTATTGAGCTTAATCAGTTGTACATGTCAGCAACAGATTCTGACTCATCCTTCTTGAAGTTCTCATACTGGGATATGAGATTTGATCTACTGTCTTTCCTCTCATGAGCAGAGCCATCCACCATTTGGTTGAGAGAGGCCCAAATAGCCTTGGTTTATGTGCATTCAGCCACCTTCTGGAAAATATCATCAGACATAGTCTGAGCCTGAATGTTCATGGCCTTTGCATCAACAATCTTGGCCTTCTTCTGTGCATCTGTCCACTCAGGTGGTGGAACAACATGTGTGCTTGATGTTGTTGTAGATGTAAAGGCAGTTGATTGAGGAGGACCTGTCAAAATAGAGTTGTAGATGTCCATATCAATGGAATTCATATATAGTTTAATTCTTGCGTTCTAGATGGCAAACTTATTTAAGTTGCACACTGGAGGTCTGTTGCTTGCATAATCCTTATTTTGTGTCATGTTGTGAATATAATCCTAAGGGAAATAAATGGTCAGATCTAAAAAAGGATCTTTTGGTTAAAGGGTTAGCTAGTACAACCAAAGGAACACCCTCTGATACCAATTGAAAGTGAGGGTTAGACCTGATATACTGTAGAGGGGGGGGGGGGGGTGAATAGAGTATTTTTAAAACTTTAAAAGTTTTTGCTGTTAATAAAATCTACAGAGTAGTGCAGCTATTAGATACCAATATATGTTGTAAGTAAAAGAGTAATCCTAAGATAAACTAATCTACCACAGGCACAGCAAAGTTAAACTAATTAACACATGCACAACAAAGCTAACTAGCACAGGCACAACAAGAACAAAAAGGAAAGAGGGCAACCAGACAACACAAGAATTTTTATAGTGGTTCCCCAACCTGGGTACATCCATACTTCTACCACCCTGGGAGGAATCCACTCACAGGTTTTGATCAGGTGACTGCCACCAATGAGCTTTTGATCAGGTGCTCAAAAACCAACCCAAGTCTTTTGATCAGGTGACTTGCAACCAAGGAATAACTTTTGAAGGTAGTTAAAGAACCCTTTATACAGAGAGGGGGTGAGAGAGTTATGGTGTCTTCACTTTCTCGAATAAAACTGAGAAGACTAGTGGATCTTTGATGTTTATAAAGCTCCCCTGAGTTATAGAGTTGTTCAGGAAGGTTGGAGCTTTGCTTCAGGGTGAGTAGGTCTTCAAACTTTTGCCTTGACCAGAAGAAATCTAGGAACTTCTTGACTGATAGAGCTTTGTTGTCCTTGAAGAATCCTAGAATGAAGAATGAAGAAGACTCTTTATTTGGATGGATGTTCTTCTTCTTCTTCAGCAGTGTCAAGATAAAAAACAAGATTGTTTTCAAAACAGAGAAGAATGAGAATGTTGTTGTTGATGATCTTCTCTGTATGCCTTGCTATTATTTCTCTAGTGTCAGATTCTTGTTTCTTGCCTCTATTACTGTGTTATTACCATCTGTATTGATGTGTATTCTGTCGAGAAAAAGGTAGAAATACCTTTTATATTTTCTATGAAATTTTCCTTTGAATTTTTGAACTCCTTCCTGTATTGATTGCTGGCGGCCTTGAGAATGTCTGCATTAATTGATTTCCCAAACTGTCCCATTGAAAAACGACAAGTAATAATCCTGATGAATGTCATAATCAATGTTGCTTCTAATAGTAATATTCAGAGCATATTAAGCATTGATTATTCAGGAATTACTGTAATAAAATAAGGACAGAAGGAAGGAAAACTCTAAGTCTGGATCTGCACAAAAATCGTCGAGCAAAGGACATAATTCGTTGACCTGGGTCCAGAGTTAATCGAGCTGAGAAGTCATGTTCGTCGACCAGATAATTGTTGTTCGTCGACCTGAGATCCAAGATCGTCGACCAGAGAACTGCTAACTGCTACTTGATAAAACTTGTCAATACTATGGTCTAAGTTCGTCGAGCTGAGAACATAAATTCGTCGACTGGAGTTCAGAGAAATGTTTCTGGACTTAGAATGTTGAAGTAGAGCATCCAAAATCGTCGACCTGAGAACCAAGTTTGTCGAGCTCAACTCAGAGAATTGTCTCTGAGTTCATCAAGCTGAGTACGACTTTCATCGAGCTGAGTTCGACGAACGTCGAACTCATTTCCTGAATCTTTGAAATTTCTCTAAGTATTGAGTCCTCTGCAGTTTGTTGATGGCTGGTCCATGCAGTATTGACTCTAAGGACATGTCCTAAATTTTAGGATACAAACATGACCCTGGCTATACATGTTGGGTCAAATATCCTCGTTTAGTGAACCTAGCCCAAATCCAACTAGGGATCCAACATGGACCCTATGGCACCACCCAACTAGGGTTAGGCCATGGTGATGCCCTACTTGGGATAATTGGGCCTATATGTGTGTGATTGACAAAATTAGGGTTTAGAGTTGACTTGGGTCAACTTGGGTCAATAGGTGACCCAATGATGTGGCTTATGTTTCACTTAAGTTTGTTTTAGGGTTAGGGGTGCAGTGGTGGGACCAATGTGTGGCTAAGACCCCAATTTGGGCTAACTTGACTTGGGTTAACTTGGCCCCTATAGTGGGCCCCATGTGACTACAACCTAACTCCATGGTTCAAACCTAGCCTAAACACATGCCCCCACCACATGTCCTAACCCAAATCAAGTAGAGGGGTCTAATAGGAAATGAGATGTTACACCTTCAGCGCCGCTTTTCATCCTCGGACGGATGGTCAGTCTAAAAGGACCATCAGGACAATGGAACACCTTTTGAGATTGTGTGTATTTGATGGAGGGGAATCATGGGAAAGACTCCTACCACTGGTAGAATTTTCATACAACAATATCCATCAAGCTAGCATCGGGATGTCAACCCACAAATAACTTTATGGGAGGGGGTGTAGAACTCCATTGTCATGGGTGCAGGATGAAGATCCAAAGGTTTTGGGTATAGGGTACATTAATGACACTAATGCAATTGTTAGATTGATATGGGAACGCTTACTTGAGGCTCAATGTCGGTAGGCAAAGTACTATAATGTGAAGAATCATATGGTAAAATTTCAAGTGTGTGATAAGGTATTCTTGAAGATCAGGCCAATGCTTGGAGTGTCGCGAGTGCATGGTATGAAGAAGCTTAGCCTGAGATATGTAGGGACCTATACTATAGTGGTGAGAATTGGCCCTTTAGCCTATCGGCTGGAGCTACCGCCAGAACTGGAAAATTTGCACGACGTCTTCCATGTGTCGTCGCTCCGGAAGGAACTACTATGGCCTTACCAATATGTCCCCACTACAGATGGAGAAGTGTCAACTGATAGATCAGTCCTACTAGAACTGGTGCGGATAGTGTACACCGTGACAAGGAGATTGCGGCGGAAAAGTGTACCATTGGTAAAGGTCCAATGGTCTAATCACGGGAAAGAAGAATACACTTGCGAGCTCATGGACTTGATGCGGAAGAGCTACACGGAGTTATTTTCCTAAGGTAAAATTTTAAGCATATTATTTTTTTATGCTTTATTTTTCCCCACAGCCTTAGCCTGATTTCGGGGACAAAATATTTTATTTTGTTTATAATATTTGTAACATCCCGTTTAGCGCTAAGCCTCTCACACATATTTTGAGTCAAGAGATTTGACTTAGGCTTTAAAAACATCAAGTGAGTCGACTGGCCTTGACAAATAGAACAGATTTTACGTAGAATAATTCAAGAACCTGAAGGTGTCGAGTGCATTGAGTGCACTCGACGCCATTTGATGAATTATGTTGAGGCATTGAGTGCGCTCAGCAAAACTCGGCGAAATTGTACTTATTATATTTTCTGGATTCGGGGCATCAAGTGTATTAAGTGCACTCAACGTCATTCGATGAATTATGCTGAGGCGTTGAGTGAAGTCAACACGACGTTGAGTGGTCTCAATACCAATCAATGCTTTTAACTTAGAACCATTCCGCGGGATGTTGGCGTTGAGTGAAGTCAAAGCGGCAATGAGTGGTCTCAACGCCACTCAATAATTTTAACATAGATTTGTCATGGATGTTGTTGGCATTGAGTGAAGTCAACGAGGCATTGAGTGGTCTCGACGCCACTCAATACTTTTAACTTGGAATTTTTCTGGCTGTTGTTGGGGTTGAGTGAAGTCAACGTGGTGTTGAGTGGTCTCAACACCACTCAATGCTATTCTGGCTAATTTTGGAGTTGCGTGAAGTTAATGTTGCATTGTGTTGTCTCAACGCCACTCAACGCTTTTTTACTTAGAGTTGTTCCGAAGTCAGTAGGTGTCAAGTGCGTTGAGTGCACTCGACTCCACTCGATGATTCATCGAGTGAAGGTTGCTTACTCAACAATTTTGACTTAGGTTATTCTTGAGGACTGTAGGCGTCGAGTGCGTTGAGTGCACTCCATGCCACTTGACGATTCGTTGAGTAAAGGAGGCACACTCAACTATTTTGACTTATGCAATTTTTGCTCAGTCTGCTTACTGACACATGCACGGTCTGAGCCGAAATCTCGGGATTGGCACCAAATGAATTAAATTGGGTGTGTCTTTTCAAAAGGACATATTTAATGTAATAATAGGCGGTCCAATGTTAGGACGACACTTGTTAGGACAACCAAACCTTAATTCTTATTATAAAAGGAGACTTACGAAATCCCTAGCTGTCACTTCACCATTTTTGTCGAGCTGTTATCCTTGCCGAACCCGATGGAGAAGGAGATCTCCGGAGTCGGATTTTCTGGTAGAAAAGTCTTCCCTTTCTCTTGCCCATAAAGAACAACACCAACACGGAGAAAGTAGCCGCCAAGGAGGGTGAAGAGATCCTTGGCCAGAACTGCCGGAAACGATGTGTGCTTCCTACCCTCTCTCTTGGTGCTAGATCTGCAGTTATTTTCTAGGAGATATGTCGAATCTAAAGATCTTGTCTTGTGAGATGAAGATCTCCTAGGTGGAGACCATGCTAGGTCTTGTGCCCTAGATATTTGATGTCTTCAACCTCTCCTCTCTTCTATGTGAACATGGTGGACTTGGTTTCGTGAAGAGAAATGGTCTAATAATGGTGAATAAGGGAGGTGGAAGTTCTGTATATAGTTTTAATTAAATTTCTAAATGAAGAAGATGAACCGATGTCATTCATCTTGCTTTAAAATGAGTGCATAAATCTATTTTCTATGCGTAGCAAACTTCAAGCCATTTTCAGGTATGATACGACCAGATCTGGGCTTTCGAATAAACACAAAAGTCATAGCCCTTGGAAGACCTTTCCAACAGATGGTCAAACGTCATCATAGGAGTCATATAAACTCGGGAATGTCCAGTCAAAGTTGTCGTACAGTCAAGTCTTAAGTACATGTTGTTCTCGGGTTAGTGTGGAACCGGGTTGGAATTTTGTAGAGTGGTCATTGTAAATTAACATTGAGAATTATTAAACTTAATTTATGGATATTTGTGATGAACAAAGGACTAATGGGATCGATCATTAAGAAAGTAAATAAGGTTGAGGTTTTTGTATACTTAGCCTAAACGTAATCCTGATGAACAAATGGTTTGTTGGAACACGATTGTACCAACGGATTAAAGGGGGTTGACAAACAAATGATTTGGGAAAGATAGTGAACAACTAAATTATTACGTTTGATTGAACAAATGATATTCTTTTGGAAGCCTAGTTGATTGTGAATGTTTGACATTAAGAAGGAATTGGACGAGGTTAATGCATAGCCAAGTGATAGGGTGATTAATGGAATGTTTATAATAGTCCACTGCTTAGAGTTATATCTCCCTACGGACCGAAGTGTGGGATTGGTGTTTTGTATAACGTGGCTTTGCACCTCTGTAAATGATGAACCCTTGTGTGATAAGGAAATGTGGAAGGGTTGGAAGCGCGTGCATGTTTACTGCACTAGTATGATGTGTTGATAAGGGACTCGGTGTGGAGCCCTTGCGTGCTGTTGAGCACGAGACGTGAATAATAAGGAGGGAATCACTGTGGAGCCCTTGGGTGATATTGATCACTGGTTGTTTATGGAAAGGCCATGTGAAATTGCATGCATTGTGAGTTGACATGTGGTGTCATAATCCTGGGTTAAGGATAATGTGGCAGGTCTGCGGGCTCGGCAGTCGTTACACCGATGGGAGTTGACAAATAAACTTTGGATCGTTGGGCTTGGTCCTTAGTGTCATTCCCGCTACTCCTTCCATACCAAGTGGACAGATTGGCTGTGACCTTGATGCTCATTCCTGAGGCCCATTTCGTGCCACTCCGGTAGGCCAGTTAGAGTGTGTTCTTGATGCACATCTACCCAAGACCCCTATGAGCCGTAGCAAGCATGTGAGCTCTGTTGTTGTGTACTTAACATTGAGGCGTACAGAATCCTAGGCTTGGTAGTGTGGATGCCCTCGTAGTTGTGGAAAGCCCATTCCACTGTCACCGTCTAGCCACAATGGATGACGCCTGAGAGGTTGGCTACCTGCTCAAAAAGTGGGAACTACAAGTCTGTGTCAACATAGCAATTGCTTGTGCATGCATTGGTGAGACATCGTATTGCATTCATAACATTGCATTGCATTACATACAAAATATCCTTATTATATAAGTTTGTATATGCACTCTTATATGATAAGTTACTTTACTGTTAAGTTGATCCTTAACTTATATGTCTGTATGAGCATTCATATAAGTTAAGTTACTTCATGTTGTATATTTATACTTGTACCATGCTGTTGATATTAGAACTTTTAGTATGTATTATTGTAGTTGTTATGTTACACTCTGATATAGTTTAGCACCTTGCCACTTGCTTTGTACTACAACTATTTTATATATATATATATATATATATATATATATATATATATATATATATATATATATATATATATTGTACCATCTTCTTTTCTCCGCTCGGTGCCTAAGAGTCGTCGGGGGAGCGGATGTGATAGCCACTTAGTCTTTATGATAAACGGTTGCTACGTCTTCCTTTTTTGGAGGAAAACTCGTAGATAGATCAGCAATAGGTTATGCAGGAGAGAAACCAGGCCAGGGTGACAGGGCCTGAAGCGACACTACCATCATTGTCGTAAGTGACCAATGTGAGTTTTTTGAGAGACTAATTTTGTAGACTTCTTGGCATGATGTACTCTGATATTATAGAAGCCTTGGTTGCTTCTTTTTATTTGATGTATTTGGACTATATAGTTATGTGGATTTTGAATTCTTCTTATATTCTTATGTTGGGTTGGCAATGATGATATTGGTTTTAGCCGACAGGATAGGCATCTTATGGTACAGGTCGACCTGTGTGTTGGCGCTACCACAAGGAAACTATTTTGGGCATAAGACTCTCATCGGTCGTGTTTTGGGTTTCGGGAGGGGGGTCTTACTGCAAGAGGGGTAGATCCCACGACCGAGGGGCTGACGGCTCACCCAGACAAGCACCGGGAAGGATGTCCTGAGCCTGAGCCCGCACCTCCATCTTCGCGAGGTGTCTCCTACGGAAGGGGAGTTGTCATAATTAGCGCAACATGTGGAAAGAGATACCGGCCCGCATCCCTGAGGGATGGCCTCAGTCCCAGCCACCGGCCTGGAGGAGGGGGACTCACCCTGTGAAGACCATTTGACCATCCTAGCCTTCTTGTGCCTGAAGGAAGAGCTGAGCGTCCTCCGAGCCAGCCAGTCGCCGACATCAGTGACCTGCGACTATGTTCCCTGCTTCACGGCCTCCAAGCGAGCTCACACCTCTTCCGAGAGAGGCATCGGGTGAATTGCTACAGTAATGTGCAGAAAAAGTAGGAAGAAGTGGTGAATTCCTTTAAGTCCAGTGATATATATAGAGCAAGAAGATGGGCCCTACCAAAATGATTCCCTCCAGCTCAGCGAGCACTCACCGAACACTTGGGGTTGGATGGTTCATTTTGATCTTTGCAAAGCTCATAAAGAACTGGGATTGTGTACAGCCCCATGTTTATCGAGTGGGCACAGTGAGGTAGAGTGGAAACCTTGAAATGGGCCAGGAGATCAAAAGCCATAGGCAAGCTTGGGTATCCAGCCCTCATCTTCCCAGGCGGCGGCAAGTCCGGATAGCCAGCCCATATCCACCAAGTGGTCGGGCGAACCAGGGCCGCCTGCCCGTATCTGCCCAAGAGGCGGGCGAACCTGGGGGCAACCCACATCAGCCTAATAAGTGGGCGAGTCGAGGAATACAACGTGCCTCCGTCTAGGTGGCGGTTGAGTCGCTATAACCAGGCTCGCACTCGCCCGAGGGGCAGGTGAGTCGCGGGAACTAGGCCTGGCTCATCTAGAGGAATGGCGATCAGGCTCGCGCTCGTCTATGGGAACTATTGTTATATGGAAGTGATCAAGCATGTGGCCTCACTGCCAACTAAGTATGAGCCTATCAGGGTCGCACATAAGATTGTGGAGAAATTAGGAGATTGGATTTATATGGGATAGCTCATATGATGAGTTGAAAAGGGCTTGAAATATTCGAAGGCAAATGCGTCGAGTGTGTCGAGACCACTCAACGCCTTCATCGAGTTAAGAGTTGACTCGTCGAATGGCGGCATTGAGTGAGTTGAGTACATTCAACGACTCATCGAGTTAAGGAGTTGATTCATCGAGTATGGAACTTAAGAGTTGAGTGTATTGAATATACTCGACGATTCGTTGAGTTAAGGTGTTGATTTGTCGAGTCGGAGTCTTAGGCGTTGAATGTGTTGAGTCCACTCAATGCCTTTGTCGAGTAAAGGGTTACTAGGCGAATCTGACACTTAGGCATTGAGTGTGTTGTGTACACTCAATGCCATTCGACAAATTTAGCCTTAGACGTTGAGTGCACTCAATGCCATAGCGCAGAAAGCGTTGACAGCATTGTGTCCATTCAACGCCTTCGTCGACTCAAGTGTTGATTCGGCTAACGATGGAATTGAGTTCGTTATGTATCCTATGGATACTCGACTATTCATCGAGTATAAGATGATACTCAACGATTCATTGTGTATGTTGCAGATGTTGAATTCTGTGAAGTGAAAGTGGGTGAATGGATGGCTTGGGAAACCTATCCGCGCGGACTACGCGGACTGGGTTGGCGGACTGCTAGGTCGGCAGGGATGCTGCAGGCGGTTTGCTCTGTGGCGGCCTGGGCGGTCTGTTCGCGCGGACTACGCGGACAACAGCGGCGGTCTGACAGGCCATTGTATGCTCAGCAGGCGGTTGGCTCCCAGGAAGTAACCGGGCGGATAGGAATGTTATCCGCGGAGTCCGGCATGAAGCGGACTGAAGAACTGGAGCTCGGCAGACCGGTTTGGCAGTTGCCTTGGTCTTGCTCTAGTGAAGCGGCAAGTGGAAGTCGCGGAGACCGCCGGTCAGCGCGGACAGAAACTGGAGGTCGCCCGATATGGCGGGCTAGATCCAGTGTCCGCCAGTAAGTGCGGACTGGCCCTTGTGGCCAGCGGACTGGACTTGGTGGGAATTGAACCAAGTCCAGGATGGCTCAGTCCCGGGAGATCGCGCAGTGGAGCGCGGGCTGGTTTCTCAGTCCGTCAAGCGTAGTAGAAGTGCAGTTGACTTGTTTGCTAGCTTGGGGAAATGCGGACTGGAGAATTGCTTGTGCAGGAGTGTGCGGACTGGAGCCAGAGTCCGCTGAGTCCGGTTTAGCCTTATGACGAGGTTATGGACTCAGGAGTTGCGGACTGGAGTCTGCTGTTAGCGGACTGGATTGGCGTGTCTGCTAAGTCCGGAGGTGCCTTGGCAATGAGGCAATGGACTTGGGATATGCGGACGGAGGCCGGGTGTCCGCTGATTCCGGCAGGTGCCTTGATGGCGAGGCTGCGTGCTCGGGTTTTGCGGGCTGATGCCTTGTCCGCAGAATGGCGGACACGGCTGTTGTGGAGTCCGGCTGTGGTGGTCCTGGCTTGGCCTCTGGCGGCAAGGCGGGCTGGATATTGCAGTCCGGCCTTGGAGAAGCTGGGGCGGACTGGCTATCTGCACAGGAGCGGCGAACTGGAATGTGTGTCCGCGGGATGGCGGACACACTTGTTCTAGCTGCGGGTTGTGGCGGTGATCCTATCGGCTAGGGCGGTGACCATACTCATCGTCGTGCCTATAAATAGGACCCATGTCACATCAGGAAAATAAGAAGGAACCTAGACCGAAGTAAGTGAACAGTAATTGAGCTCGCGTAAGTTGCTGCGGTCTGGACCTTAGTGTCCGCGCGGATTGAGAGTTGACCCAGTTGTGCTGTGCAGGTTGTGCGGATAGCGCTGGAAAGCCAGGACTTGGCTCTGACTGCGGTCAGGGACAGTGCGGACTCTGCGGTTAAGCAACAGGCGGTAAACAACAGGTCGCGGATAGCGACCAGGCGGTCTTCTCTTTGGCGACTTGGTTCGGGGTTCAGGAAGTCGCCTGCTTCAGGCGGACTGTTTCATTCGGTGACGCAGCTTGTGCGGTCTGGCGGCGTGCAGATCGGCGGTGAAGAGCTAAGCATTGGAATAAGGGTGAGTCCGCGCGGCTTGGGTTGCGGTCTGGCGACCTGGCGGACTGAGCGGACTCCACAGCAGTAGGTCGGCGGCTTGTTGATTGAGTCCGCGCGGCTTGTTTTTTGTTCTTGTCTTTGTAACTGTCTCTGCTCTCCCAGTGTTGGGTTTTGGTGAAGCATGTCTCGCCATGTATGTCTCGCCTGGTAAAGAAGTTTGCTCTTGATCAATAAAGAAGCTTGTGCTGCATGTGTTGCTGGTTGTTACTGCTTTGTTGAGATAACCCCTGCTAACTCCACGATCCGGGAACACTTTCAACATTATAAGTGGGCGTATTCTCCTTTGGTTTGTTGAGTTTTCAACAGGGTATCCAAGGGGGCGTCTGCGGTTTGTTGAATTTTAACATGGTATCAGAGGGAGGTTGTTGGAGTGGTCAAGCAGTGCTCAATGGAAGTAGTTGCTCGTCTGTAGAGGAAACCAGTGGTAGAACCATGGCAGTGGAGGATGCAAGTTGTCTTGGTATTGATCTTCTTACAGAGACGAACTGTGAATGGTGGAAGTCCTGTATGAAGAGCTTTCTTCTTGGCGAGGACCTTTGGGAGGTTATATGCGGAGCAGGAAGACAAGAGGACACTGCTGGCAATGCTGAGGAGATGAGAGCTTGGAAGGAGGCAAATGCGAAAGCGGAGTCTATTCTCAAGCAGTTGATCTCATCGGAGCTCTTGGACCACATCAGTGGATGTCGGTCAGCTGCGGAGGTCAGGACTTCCCTTGATGGGTTGTTCAGGAAGGAGGTGAAGGTTGCTGCGGAAGATGGTCCCTCTACTTCGTATCAGGAAGAAAGGAGTGCTTCTCCTAGGCGTGATAGGAAGAGGAAGGAAGGACCACAGTGCTATAAATGCAAGCAGCAAGGTCATCTTCGGAAGGAGTGCAAGGTTGTCTTGCTCTCGGCGAACGTTGCTCAGGTAGGGAGGAAGGAGAAGAACGTAGTTGGGATTTCAACTAGTTCTGGAGTTGATCGGAGGAATGCCAGTGATAGTGCAGCTATCTGGCATGAAAGACTGGGGCATGTAGGGATGGACAAGCTGAAAGCAATGGCGGAAAGAAGACTCGTAAGAGGCTTGCCTAGATTGTCATCCTATGGCGATGGTCGGGGGTGTGCGGGATGTCAGGAAAGTGGAGCCTATCGCTTCATGGTTGACAAAGCACAATCCAGATGTAATGCACCATTGGCGGTTGTCCATTGTGCTCTGGTGGGACCGACCGTCATGGCCAGTCTTGGAGGCAGCAGGTTCATGCTGATATTGGTTGATGACTATTCTGGGTATACTTGGGTATACTTTATGAAGAAGAAGTCCAACATGGTACGCTTGTTTGTGGAGTTCAAGAAGCTTGTGGAAGGCCAGCTTGGCCGGAGGATCAAGGTTTTGAGGACAAGTATCGGTGGTGAGTTTGGCTCAACCGAGTTCTCACGCTTTTGCAGGAAGCAAGGGATCCGGATGGAGCTTTCTTGTGGACATACTTCACAACAAGGTAGTTTTGCAGCTCGGATGATCCGTTGGTTAACGGAGACCTGCAAGTGTTAGCTTTAGAGTAAAGGCGTTCCAAAGGCTCTTTGGGCGGAAGGAATAGCCTGTGCTGCTCATGTCATCAACCGGATGCCTCTTAGTCCGATCATAATGAAGACTCCTTATGAGCTGATGTTCGGAGTGAAGCCCTCAGTGAAGCACCTTCGGGTGTTTGGATCTACCTGCTATTTACACTCTCCGGGTGCTCTCAAGACAAAGCTAGTCTTTGTTGGGTATGATGAGCAGAGAAGAAGATGGAGGTGTATGGATCCTATGACGAAGAAACTCATAGTGTCGAGAGACATTGTTTTCGATGAGTTGACGCCATATTGGGGTAGCTCTTATGTGGAGCTAGAGATAAGCAGGACAGATGGTGGGCTGAAGGAGGCTGCTGCTAAGGAAGTGGAGTTGCCTGAGTCACCAGGTGCTCCAGGTTGTTCTAACTCCGGGGCAAAGGCGTCAGAGTTGGGAAGAAGGGGGAGCGATGCTCCAGGATCTTCTGGCTCGAAGGCGGAGGCTTCCGATTCAGGAAGCAAAGGGAGCGATGTTCCAGGCAGTTCTTGTTCAAGAGGGGAGTCTTCTGGTTCAGGTAGCAGGGGGAGCATTGCTCCAGCTGCTTTTGGTTCCAGTAAGGAGGCGTCTTATTCAGGGAGCAAAGGGAGCATTATTCCGGGTTTGCCCGGGAACGGAGCTGGTTCAATAGCTGCTGAGGTGGTTAGCCATGATCAGGTTCTTCGGAGATCGAAGAGGATTAGTAAGCCACCAGCTCGATATTGTGAAGGGAACATGGCGGACTTGGTTCCGTGTTTCCTTGTTAGCCCTCAGGTTGAGCAAGGTTCTTCTGGCTGTGATGACCCCACTAGAATCAAGGAGGTGGTTGACACCAAGTCTGAAGAGGTGACTTCTCTCAAAGGCAATGAGGCTTGGGATTCTGTATCCAAGGAAGTTGGTGATACTCCTATGATGCAAGAGTGGAGGTTGAAGCTGAAGAAGGCAGAGGGAAGCATGACTCCTTTGAGGAGATGCTGGAGGGCTCCCTCATGGTCCATGATATGCGGGGCGAGGACTATGTCTTGGACATCTCTTCATAGATGCTATCGGAGGGACCAGGTGCAAGGTTACGGGAGCTGCTGGAGTTATTCACCACTTCTCACTTCAAGGGGGAGTGTTGAATTCTTTGAAGTGAAAGTGGGTGAATGGATGGCTTGGGAAACCTATCCGCGCGGACTACGCGGACTGGGTTGGCGGACTGCTAGGTCGGCAGGGATGCTGTAGGCGGTTTGCTCTGTGGCGGCCTGGGCGGTCTGTTCGTGCGGACTACGCGGACAGCAGCGGCGGTCTGACAGGCCAGTGTATGCTCAGCAGGCGGTTGACTCCCAGGAAGTAACCGGGCAGATAGGAATGTTATCCGCGTAGTCCGGCATGAAGCGGACTGAAGAACTGGAGCTCGGCAGACCGGTTTGGCAGTTGCCTTGGTCTTGCTCTAGTGAAGCGGCAAGTGGAAGCCGCGGAGACCGCCGGTCAGCGCGGACAGAAACTGGAGGTCGCCCGGTATGGCGGGCTAGATCCAGTGTCTGCCAGTAAGTGCGGACTGGCCCTTGTGGCCAGCGGACTGGACTTGGTGGGAATTGAACCAAGTCCAGGATGGCTCAGTCCGGGGAGATCGCGCAGTGGAGCGCGGGCTGGTTTCTCAGTCCGTCAAGCGTAGTAGAAGTGCAGTTGCCTTGTTTGCTAGCTTGGGGAAATGCGGACTGGAGAATTGCTTGTGCAGGAGCGTGCGGACTGGAGCCAGAGTCCGCTGAGTCCGGTTTAGCCTTGTGACGAGGTTATGGACTCAGGAGTTGCGGACTAGAGTCTGTTGTTAGCGGACTGGATTGGCGTGTCCGCTAAGTCCGGTGGTGCCTTGGCAATGAGGCAATGGACTTGGGATATGCGGATGGAGGCCGGGTGTCCGCTGAGTCTGGCAGGTGCCTTGATGGCGAGGCTGCGTGCTCGGGTTTTGCGGGCTGATGCCTTGTCCGCAGAATGGCGGACACGACTGTTGTGGAGTTCGGCTGTGGTGGTCCTGGCTTGGCCTCTGGCGGCAAGGTGGGCTGGATATTGGAGTCCGGCCTTGGAGAAGCTGGGGCGGACTGGCTATCTGCACAGGAGAGGCGAACTGGAATGTGTGTCCGCGGGCTGGCGAACACACTTGTTCTAGCTGCGGGTTGTGGCGGTGATCCTATCGGCTAGGGCGGTGACCATACTCATCGTCGTGCCTATAAATAGGACCCATGTCACATTAGGAAAATAAGAAGGAACCTAGACCGAAGTAAGTGAACAGTAATTGAGCTCGCGTAAGTTGCTGCGGTCTGGACCTTAGTGTCTGCGCGGATTGAGAGTTGACCCGGTTGTGCTGTGCAGGTTGTGCGGATAGCGCTGGAAAGCCAGGACTTGGCTCTGACTGCGGTCAGGGACAGTGTGGACTCTGCGGTTAAGCAACAGGCGGTAAACAGCAGGTCGCGGATAGCGACCAGGCGGTCTTCTCTTTGGCGACTTGGTTCGGGGTTCAGGAAGTCGCCTGCTTCAGGCGGACTGTTTCATTCGGTGACGCAGCTTGTGCGGTCTGGCGGCGTGCAGATTGGCGGTGAAGAGCTAAGCATTGGAATAAGGGTGAGTCCGCGCGGCTTGGGTTGCGGTCTGGCGACCTGGCGGACTGAGCGGACTCCACAGCAGTAGGTCGGCGGCTTGTTGATTGAGTCCGCGCGGCTTGTTTTTTGTTCTTGTCTTTGTAACTGTCTCTGCTCTCCCGGTGTTGGGTTTTGGTGAAGCATGTCTCGCCATGTATGTCTCGCCTGGTAAAGAAGTTTGCTCTTGATCAATAAAGAAGCTTGTGCTGCATGTGTTGCTGGTTGTTACTGCTTTGTTGAGATAACCCCTGCTAACTCCACGATCCGGGAAAACTTTCAACATTATAAGTGGCCGTATTCTCCTTCGGTTTGTTGAGTTTTCAACAGGGTATCCAAGGGGGCGTCTGCGGTTTGTTGAATTTTAACAGCAGATACTCGACGATTCATCGAGTCAAACATTATCTGGCCGATTTTCTGGATCCTAAGACTGGGACTACATATAGAAGTTGTAACTTCTCTATTTATTCCATGGGTATAAATAGGAAGTGTTTTAGGGTTTGTCAAACAGAACTTTGTCCAGCACATGAGTTGTCACGATGCAAAAGATTGATAACCCTAAAAGCTCGACGGAAGTCGTTCCGCCGATTCCGCCGCCGATCCCGATCTCGATGCCGGTGAGTGTCATCACCACCACTCCTCTAACAGATCTAGCGATCTGTGGAGATGTTGTGTGTCCTCTCCTGACCCAGAGCTTGTGCGAGAAGTTGTTGTGGGTTCTCCCGATCGTTTGGAGTGTCTGTAGAGGCATGGATATTATTCTTGTAAGACCCCCTCCCGGAACACAAAACACGACACAAGGGGAGTCTTATGCCTAGAACAGCCGCCTTGCGGTGGCTCCAACGCACGTGTTGGTCTGCACCACAAGATGCCAATTATATCGGCCATAAACAATATCATCCAATGCCAACCCAACCAACAACATGGATTAGAAGTCAAATTCATGCATAAGCAAGAAAATTCCAAATAAAGTACATCAAATATAAGAAGCTTCATCAAGCTCCTATAGTATCAAAGTACGTGTACAACTAATAACTCTAATTTTATCCATATATTTTATATAATTTTTATTTAATAATTTATTAGTTTTAAAATATATTTTATGAATTTATTATCTAATTTCTCTAGTTTCTTATTTTAGGTTCAAACTGGACTGCCAATTTCAACATGGAATTAATCAGGAGACAAAGCTGGACAAAGCCAAAAAATGCAAAGTACACGCCCTGGTCACGGGCGTGATATCCAGGCATGACACCAGGGCGTGCTCAAGAGTTTTATTACCACATCATTTAAAAGTACATGCCCATTTGTCACGGGCGTGACCATGCTGACCTGGGCGTTTCAACCAGGCGTGACACGCAGATAACGATACAGGCCTCCAATCCACATCAGAATAAAGTTACACGCCCTATCACGGTCGTGACCTATTCGTCACGGGCGTGACTAAAAGTCGTGGCAGCCCGACATGCCAAGTTAATGCAGCAGTTTCAAAGCCTGGCAGTTTTTGCCTCACACGCCCTTAGTTACGGGCGTGACTATGGGCGTGACCCATCCAACAACGGCTGGAGTTATTCCCGTCGTTTCTGCTTCCCGCCATTTTCAGCAACTGACATGACAGGCCCTAGGTCATGGGCGTGACCCAGGGGTGTGACCCGGCAATTAAAGATTTTTTGCGGTTTCGCGCCAACGTTCCCAGGACTTGAAGACGACGGTTCCAAAGCTTACACACCCTAGGTCACGGGCGTGACCTATGGGCGTGACCGACCAGCAAACTTGCATATAAATTCCAGGCAATTCCAGAAGCCTAGGAGGAGATTTTGGGAGCTCCAGTTCTGCTTTATTTGCTTTATTTCTTGCATTCTAATTTCATAGTGTAACTTTTATTTCAAGTCTTCTTTTAATCATGTTTCTCTTCAACCTTTCATGTAATTCTCTCATCATGATGAGTAGCTAATTTCTCAATTAGCACTTGATCATGATGAACTTTGGAATGTAATAAATTTCTTCTTTTTGTCTCAAATTATCAAGCATTCTATTTTATGTACTTTGATTTATCTTTGATTTTAATTGCTTTGAATTCATAAGTTACAAGTTATGTTTATTCGATCTTAGATCTGTATCCAAGATTTACAGAGAGGTTGTAGATACGAGTATATCTCTCAAGGATAAAGGGAGTCTCATGCACCCCTCGAGAGAGGAAGGCATAATTCTTCCAGATTGGAGCCAACTCCATTAGTGAGGTTCACTGCCTAAAGCAAGCTTAGGTTTTTCGACTGGCCGAGAGGTCTTAATCGATCAACCTAAGGTTAGTCGAGTGCGTATTCTCGAGAGAGGCACTTCGTAGCTTTGGAACCTCCCGGTCAAAGTTAATAATTTAGATGCTTGTGCTTTATAATTTCATGGGAATTTATTCAAACCCAAAGGGATCTAGATCAAGTGCTTGCCTTCCTATCATCGTATTTCTCCTTTCAGTTTAATATTTTCTTTACAAAAATCACAAATCCAATTTCCATTCGATAAAATAATAACTCTTTCTTGTGAGTACAAGTACTCAACGGTCCCCGAGTTTAAATACGATATTTCCTATACTAAATTTTGATAGTTGCACTTGCCTAGTTTGAGATTTTAGTTTGGATATATTTCAAAACTTTTAAAAATCGCCATCAAGTTTTTAGCATTGTTGTCGGGGACTTTTCTCTGTTGATATGTTGAAAGCAAGGATCTATTAGTTTTATCATTTTCTTTTTAAAAATAAAAATAAAAATTCAAAATAAAAAAAAAATTTAATTTGTTTTTATCTTGCTGTATAACCCAAGGGAATCCCTCAAATCTACTTGATTTGGATCCGGAGATAAAGAAAAGCTTACGGCGACGTCTAAGACTCCGCGATCCCAATTCTCCAGATTTGGTTGAGGAATCCGTAGGTGACATTTTTTTCTTCTGCTTCTTTTTCTTCTACTTCTTCTTCTTCATCATCTTTTCAATTTTCTTCAATTTTGGATAACACAAATCCAAATATTCTCGATCAATAGACTATGTCTTATTATGCTCGATCAAATTTGGATAATGCTCAATCAAGTATTGTTCGTCCCGCTATTGCGAACAATAATTTTGATTTGAAGTCGAGCATCATCCAAATGGTACAATAATATGTACAATTTGGTGGTCTTTATGATGAGGATCCCAACGCACATATTTCTAACTTTCTAGAAATATGTGACACTTTTAAAATTAACGGGGTTTCGGATGATGCCATCCGATTAAGCCTTTTCCCTTTCACATTACACACCAAAGCTAAACAGTGGTTGGCCTCTTTACAAGGAGGATCCATCACTACATGGGCCGAGATGACGGAAAAATTTCTCACGAAATATTTACCTCCCGCAAAAATGGCCAAGTTGCGCAATGATATTACCTATTTCTCCCAAGTCGATACGGAAACGTTATATGATACTTGGGAGCAATTTAAGGAACTGCTTCGTCATTGTCCGCATCATGCAATCCCAGGTTGGTTCCAAATCCAAACCTTCTATAATGGTCTCAATCAACAAATGAGATAACATATTGATGCCGCCGACGGTGGAACGTTAAACAACAAAACACCGGCGGCAGCCCAAGAACTTATAGAAGGTATGGCCATGAATACGTATCAATGGAGTACACCCCGGTCTCGTCGACCTAAACCGGCTGGGATGTACGAAATTGATATGTTTTCAAGTTTATCTCTCAAGGTTGAGAAACTACAAAAATAAATAGCCGAGATGTCTACTTCCTCGTCTACACCTACCTGTGAACCCCAATATTGGGAGCCTTCCACTATTGCCGAACATGTGGATTACATGGGTAATCCGAATCGGCCACCTTATAATTTGGGTAATAATTTTGGTAATACTTATCACCCGGGTATAAGAAATCACCGCAACTTCTCTTTGAGTAATCCGGGGAACGCGGCACGCTCACCAAACACAATTCCACCCGGTTATTTTCCACCACAGGCTCCAAAAGTTCCTATTCTCGAGGAGTTATTCATCAAATATACGACTACAAATGATGCCAATATCCGGAATCTCACCGGATCTCTTCGTAGTTTGGAGAACCAAATTAGGCATATAGCTAAAATGCTCTCTGATCACCAACAAGGAGCGCTACCGGGTAATACAGAGCCCAACACAAAGGAGCAAGCGAAGGCCATCACACTACGGAGCGGGAAAGAGGTACATACTTCTTCAAATCCGGTTGAACAAGAGGTAATAATTTCTACATCACCTTCTCCTCCTCCTAAGCCTTCTAATGATAATAAACCAAAGGCTTATCAACCGACTCTTCCCTATATGTCTAGAATGCACAAAGACTGGGTGGATGAGCATCACGGTAAATTTTTAGATATGTTTAAACAAATTCAAATAAATTTACCGTTTTGCGAAGTCATAGCACAAATGCCAAACTATGCCAAGTACCTCAAGGAACTTTTGTCCAGTAAAAAGAAACTTGAGGATATCTGCACGGTTCAATTGAACGTGGAGTGCTCGGCAGTTTTACTTAATAAATTGCCTAAGAAATTACCCGATCCGGGTAGTTTCTCTATTCCTTGTTTATTTGCCGATTTATTAGCAAAACTTGCATTAGCCGACCTAGGCGCCTCAATTAATTTAATGCCTTATTCTTTAGTAAAGAAGTTGGGATTAGGAGAGCCTAAACACACAAGAATGTGCATTCAATTGGCGAATCGGTCTATCAAACTCCCTATGGGGATTATTGAGGATGTGCTTGTCAAAGTTGACAAATTTATCTTTCGGGTAGATTTCGTCATCTTTAACATCGAAGAGGACGCTGAGGTACCACTTATTCTTGGTCGCCTTGTTCTTGCCACCTCGCGCGAAATTATAGACGTTAGTAACGGTAAAATTCTCCTTAGAGTCGGGGATGAAGAAGTTACCTTTACTATTGACTCGTCTATGAAAAATTCACTCTCAAATGACGACTCATGTTACTATTTGGAGACTTCTCCCGAAGAAGACTTCATTCCTTTTTCTGAACATTCTCTATCATCTATTGATCACGGCGAAGATTTTGAAAATTTAGATTTAATTGCTCATGAAAATAATGATAATGCTTCGATCACTCGCGCGCTGATTTTCGAAATTTTTGAAGTTGATAGTGATCTTTTGAAAACTTCTTATTATGAACCTCCCACGCTAGAAATAAAACAATTACCCTATCATTTAGAGTATTTATTTTTAGCCGAGGATTCAAAACTTCCCGTTATTGTGTCGGCCTACTTGACAGATGAAGAAAACAAATTAAATTATCTAATATTTTAAAACTTCATCGCTGCGTAATTGCGTGGAAGATCGCGGATTTGAGCGGGATTAATCCCTCCTTTTGCACCCACAAAATTTTGCTAGAAGAACACGCAAATAAAACCATTCAGCCTCAACCTCGGCTAAATCCTAACATGAAGGAGGTAGTTAAGGTGGAGGTAATAAAATTACGAGATGCGGGAAAAATCTATCCGATTTCGGATAGCACGTGGGTAAGCCCAGTCTAAGTGGTGCCCAAGAAAGGAGGGCTAACTGTAGTTCCTAACGATAAGAATGAATTAATCCCAACTCGAACCGTTACCGGATTGCAGGTGTTCATCGACTACCGTAAATTAAATGATGCAACCCGTAAGGATCATTTTCCTTTGCCGTTCATTGACCAAATCCTTGAACGATTATCCGGCACTCATTTTTTTGTTTTCTTGACGGTCTCTCGGTATATTTTCAAATCCCAATCGCGCCCGAGGATCAAGAGAAAACAACCTTCACTTTTCCATTTGGCACCTTCGCTTATCGAAGAATGCCTTTTGGTTTATGCAACTAAGGGATCTTTGGGTTCAGGTGTTAGCCTGTACAACCAATCTGGTATGGTATGTTAACCAACCTGTAAGGTCTGGTAATTTAACCAACCTGCCTCTGATACCAATTGAAGGGATCTTTGGGTTCAGGTGTTAGCCTGTACAACCAATCTGGTATGGTATATTAACCAACCTGTAAGGTCTGGTAATTTAACCAACCTGCCTCTGGTATGGTATGTTTTCTTGAAGATCTAACTAAGGGATCATTGGGTTCAGGTGTTAGCCTGTACAACCAATCTTGTATGGTATGTTTACCAACCTGTAAGGTCTGGTAATTTAACCAACCTGCCTCTGATACCAATTGAAGGGTCAAGCGCATACCCAACTGCACCAAAACCCGAACTGTTGGAGAGGGCGCTACTTAATTTCTTAAATAAGTAGCAAAGTTCCACGGGTCAAGTGAAGGAATGTCGGACCCAACAATCCCCCCCCCACCCGGCATCCAGCACAACCCGTCGGCCCAGAGGTGGAGTTACCACATGGCCCACCTGGCTCAGAGGTGGGATTACCACATGTCCACGGTTGCCTGCCCGCCAGACCCACACAGGTAGAAGGGAAAAATCAGGATTTAATAGCGCCCCCCCGGTCTTGAACCCGTGACCTCCTCTGATACCAATTGAAAGTTCAGGAGGTATGCTTGATACCACCTGAAGGTGTTAGTTAGATCAGATATACTCTAGAGGGGGGGGTGAATAGAGTATGTTGGTGATTTTAAAACTTTTACAATTGTTGTTGTATTTTAGGTGTGTGTGCAGGGAAGCAAATACAATAAACCAAAATGCAGCAATTATCTAATCACAGCACATTCACAGAGCAAGGCTAGAAAAAAAAAGAAAAGAAAGCAACCAGACGACACAAGAATTTTATAGTGGTTCCCCAAATCTGGGAAGTCCACTCTTCTACCACCCTAGTAGGAATCCACTGCAGGAAGGGGTTGATCAGGTGTCCTGGCACCAATGGGGTTTTGATCAGGTTCCCAAAAACCAAACCCTCAAGTCATTTGGAGGGAGACTTGCAACTAGAATAATTTTGAAGGGAATTAAAACCCTGTACAGAGGTGGAGTGAGAGGGTGATGAGGTCTTCTCTTTATCAAGTCAAATGAGAGCACTTGTGGATTGTTGTTTAGCAGCTTTGCTCCCCCTGAGGTATAGAATGAATCAGGAAGAATGCTGGAGCACTGCTTCAGGTTGATAGGTCTTCAAAGACCTAGATTTCCTGGTCCAGAGAAAGTCTTCAGGAACTTCTTGTGACTGATATGAATGTATTTTCTTTGAAGTTATCCTGAGTAAAAGCAGATGAAGAAGACTCTTGATATTGATGTAGTGTTCTTCTTCTTCTTCTTGATCAGTTTCTCTCTGGCCCAAGAATGAATTCCTTTTTCTGTGTTGTCTGAATCAATGTCTGTCTTTTTTTTGTTGTTTGTTTGTTGCATGTCACTGTATTACTGACTCTTTCTGTATATCTCAATGTCTCATAAGAAACATTCGAATTTTGAATATAGAGCAGTAATGGCAGACGGCCTGGAAAGGAAGCAGCAATTAATTATTTCCCCAACTGTTTCCATGAGAAAATGACATGTAATAATCCAGGATTAACTTCGCATTCTAACGGTAGTATTCTGGGAAGAACTGCCATTAAATGTTCAGAAATCAGCGCCATGGAATGAGACGGGAACAGAAGAAGACCTAGTCTGGAATCGTCGACCGAATAACATAATTCGTCGAACTGAGTTTTGAGTTCGTCGAGCTGAGCCTGAGTTCGTCGAGCTAAGCTAAGTTCGTCGAGCTGACAGTCTTCATTCGTTGAACAGACAATCTTCAATATCAGACAATCTTTATTCGTTGAGCAGAGAACTAAATTCGTCGAGCTGAGAACTGAAGTCGTCGACCTGAGAATCTGAGAACTTGAGGTCCAAGTTCGTCGAGCTCAGAAAGTAATTCGTCGACCAAAGCTTGAAGTTGGACTTAGAGAAATTCTGAAGTAGTCCTGATAAAGCTTGAAGTAGAATCCCGGTGTTCGTCGAACAAAGAACATAGTTTGTCGAGCTCAGCACTACGAATTGTCTCACGATCGTCGAGCGCAGAACTCCCTTTGTCGAGCTGAGTTCGACGAACGTCGAACTCATTTCACTTAGTCTGAAAAACTGATAGATCTGGAGTTCCTGATGGTCTTGAGGAAGGCTGGTCCATCTGAAGTTGAGATAGAGGACTGTCCTAGACTCTAAGACATAAACTTGACCCAGACTATACATGATGGGTCACATCCTAAGTCAGTGGACCTAGCCCAAATAACCTAGGGATCAAACATTAAGCACCCAAAAAATTTCCAACCAGTAGACCAAGTCCTTCTATATAACTCGCGCTTACGCTTATTTTCGGGTAAACTAAAGTCACGTTGGTCCGGCCCCTTTGTTGTAAAGGAGGTTTGGCCCTACGGGACAGTACTTATCTCGCACCCGTAACGATGCAAATTTAAAGTAAATGGGCACCGGCTGAAATTATTTCTGTCCGGTGATAATATTAACGAACATTTGGATAATATAATATTGTAAAGCCCATAACGTAGTGCGTCACTATGGTCGAGCTTAACGTACATAAACAAAGCGTTCGTGGGAGACATCCCATGGTTATCCTTTCATTTCATTTTAATTTTCTATCTAAGTTTTTTCAGGTTTGAAGGACATCGTTGCATGTTGATCGGACGGGGTCGAGCGTCAAGTTTACGTGTTTCTTTAAGTCGGTAACTTTTGTTTTATTCTAGTTTTTTTGAATCTAGAAGAAAACAAAACTGACCAAAAAAGAAAAAAACAGAACAAAACAAAAAAAAATTTCATGTTCGTACACGACTCTGTCACGGCCGTGACCTATGGGTCATGGGCATGACCGAGCCGTGTTTAGTTCGTCTTGCGAAACTCCGAGACTTGTTTTGCCGAGCGTAGTTTTTCTGTTTGTCACCCATTACAGTCACCGGCGTGACCTTTATTGGTCACGTTCGTGCCGGGCAAGGAAACCCGTTCGACGAATTTTTCTTTAAAACAAGATACCCTAAACCATGCATGCCCATGACATACTATGTCATGCTCGTGACATAGTAATCTCACGACCATGACTCGTCCGGGAACCCCAAAAAAACAAAAACATGGGAACTTTTTTTATCATATTCAGATACACGCCCTAAGGACACGGGAGTGACCCTGAGACATGTCGGCGAATCCGAGGCGTGACCCCGGGTCAATGCCTCGAATTCCCCTTTCCTTTTCATATTTTATGTGACCTGGGGCGTGGCAGTGGAATCTGAGACCAGTGCCTCAGATTCCCGCGCGGCCCCCTAGGATACCCCTTACACGCCCAGAGTCATGGGTCTGACTCTAGGGCGTGACCCGTGAATCCAATGTAGGGAGCATTAGATTCCTGAGCCTTTTATTTTTTTTTAAAGTACACGCCCCATATCACGGGCGTGACATGGGGCGTGACCAGCGAATCCGAGGCAGGGTGCCTCGAATTCCTCCTTTTCTTTATTTTTTAAAGTACACGCCCCCTGTCACGGGCGTGACAGGGGGACGTGACCCACCCGAGAAATCCTATAAATAGGATTTCTCTCCCTCTCATTCCTCCACACCATCCAGTTCTCCTCCTTCCGTTAGCCAACCCGAAAACCCATTTTCCTCCCTCATTCCACAATGCCTCGCCACCACCCTCGCTCCACCGCTTCCTCCTCCGAGTACGCCGCGGATCCCGTCGTGGCGGAAGCCATGCTCCTATTTAAAAACCAACCCAGTAGCATCGTAGTGATCTCCTACAAGCCAAACCCTTTGGCGTATTACGCATCTTAGATTTGGCGGGCCTTGCCACATTTTGAGCGGCAGAGTTGGTTAGGGAATTTCTATCCACCCCTGGATGAAGTTCCCTCTTCTCCATTTCAGAGCACGCCTTCCTTGATCTCACCGTCGAGTTCTTGGCTTCATTCGAGTTCCGTTGGGCGGTGAATGACAATTTCATCATCTTTCTCATGGGTGGGGTTACACATCAGCTCACCATCCGCCAACTCAATGTCTCCATGGGATTTTGCTCGGAGGAGTTCTCCCAATCTCCTGCATAGCTCGGTCTCCTTACTGATTTCCCTCCCTATGTCAACCTTCTCTCCTTTTGGGAGGAAATCAATAATGACACCGCGCCCTACACCCCTAAGAAATCTAAAGGGAGCCATCTCATTTCTCTCGCTTTGGGCATTCTCCACAACCTCCTCTCCTTTACTATTTCTGGTCGTGGCGACAGCCACGCGGTGGTGACTCGGGCAGACTTACTATATTTATATAGTATGTTTTATCGGGTCTCCCTCAATCCTGGTTATTTGCTCGCAATTTTCTTTTGGCACCAGGCCAAAAATGCGAGGTTGGGAGCGGTACACGGTGGAAACTTCATCACTTATCTCACCAAGCAGATCGGTCTTTGGGATTCTCTTCCGTGACTAAGCTGCGTTCAGACACCGCAAGTCATCAGGTTCCAAATCCTCCAGGCCCTCGGACTGGTGCGACGACGTGATGGAGAGTTTGAGGCTATTCCCCAAGCGGTCGTTGGCGGGGATCTTGATCTTGATTTCGGTGTCAGTCCCAGTGGCACTATTCACTCTCCCCAAATTCCACCACCACCACAGGATCCTTCTTCACAGCCCGGTCCTCAAAGCTATTGGGATTGTCAGTTTGCGTCTATTCACACCCGCTTAGACACAATGCAGACCGATTTTGACGCTCGTTTTGCGAGTTTTGACAGTCGGTTTACCACGATGGAGGAAAGTCAAGCTTCTTCCATGGCACGTATTGAGCGTGAGTTTACGGCCCTACGGACGTACTATCTGCAGCCGAGGCAACATAGTGATGGAGGAAAGTCAGCTGCATTGTATCTTTTCTTTGTATTTTTTCTTTCAGTTAACATGTATCTTTTCTTTTTTTAAAAAAACTAAATCAAAAATATGTTTTGCTTCACTCATGTCTTACATGTACATTTTGGTGCTGATTGGACCTCTTCAGGGAAGTCCCCTTTCCTTTTCTTTACTTCTTTTTCCATTGGGGGCAATGTATTGTTCAAGTATGGGGGATATTTCTCAAGAAAAACATATAAAAAATTCATAAAATTTTTAAAAAAAAATCATAAATTTTCTTTTTTAAAATTTTCAACTTTTATTTTTACGTATTTTTCACAAAAATACAAAAAATATAAAAAATATCAAAAATTTCCACAAAATAATAAAAAATCGAAATTAAATTTCTTAGAAAGGGACGTTTGGGATTTCACCCCATCTTACCTCCTAGTACCGGTGAGAGCCCTTCATAGGGTATACCTCGGGAAGCCTAAGAAATACCAAAAATTTTGGGTTAATTTTAAAATTAGAGAAATCTTTATTTCTATATTTATTCACAGGCAAAATCCATAGTATTCAACTTTTACATAGTGCTTAGAAAATTTTTGATGCTTTATTTGAATTTTGAATTTTAGAGTAGAACTGTTGGCCATGTTGTGTTTCTAGTCAAGTGCATATGTTTGTAGAATTAAGGTAGAATTAAACATTCAACATACAATTCAATTTTTATTTTTCTAAATGCATAAAAACAGTTTATTTTACTTTTACTTTGAAATCGGTAAAATCTAAGAATAGTTTAGGAGAGTGTGAAGAAGTTTACTAGAGAGATATTTCACGGATAAAGAAAGAGGTATTCATTCTCGATGTCTAGAACTTGCCCTCTAGCTATTCTCAAGACTTTGCATAAGTTAAACTCATTAGCCTAAATATGATTTAGGCATTCCTTTTGACAAGTTTGAGTCTTTGCACCCTTACCTAACATTTTATCTTTGCTATGCCATTTTGAGCCTATACCCTTTCTTTTGTTTTAGCTCCACCAACACTTTACCAAAGCCTAAAAAGTATCGTAATTTCACACCTAAAACTGAGCTTGAAAATATTTATACAAAAACGGTTTATGAATGATTAGGAGTCATTTTATTTTGGTGGCTAATTGAGAAAAAAATATTGTTTTATTTTTCCTTCCTCCTCAAAAAAAAGAAAAAAAAAGAGAAAGAAATGTAGAAAAAAATGAAAATAAATAGAGGAAGTTGAAAAATCTTCAACATGTTAAGAAAAGGAAACAAGGGAATTTAGGAATTGGCGGCGTTCTTTAAGCCATTTCTTTTGTGCAAGATCTCTTTAGGTTTGTTTGTGTTTAGCCATCGTCTTTATCTTTGATTTTCCAAACCAAAAAAAACCTAAGCCTACATTTCAACCTACTTAAGCACTACTGATTTGTGCTTATAAGTTAAACTAGTGTCGTGGCGAGAGTATGAAAGGGCAATCCTATTGTCATCGACATTGATGGCTTTCTTTGAAGGGTATCTCGATCTTCGATTTGTGCAATGTTATCTTAGAACCCACTCTACTTTTTCCCTAAATGTGATTTTAAGATTTACCGGGTTTTCATTTTCGAAGAAAAAAATAATAAGCAAAAACACATTTTAGAAAAGTAAAAACTAATTTGTATGCTGAGTAGGTTTTTCTACAAAAATAACTATGCGCGTAGGCATAAGATTTTGCATTCTACTCCTTATGTTCAATTGTTTTTAGCGTTAAAACTCTTCTACTCTCTATGAAAAGTTGTTTGCTCGGGACAAGCGAACGAGTAAGTATGAGGGTATTTGATAACTCTAATTTTATCCATATTTTTATATAATTTTTATTTAATAATTTATTAGTTTTAAAATATATTTTATGAATTTATTATCTATTTTCTCTAGTTTCTTATTTTAAGTCAAACTAGGCTGCCAATTTCAATATGGAATTGATTAGGAGACAAAGCTGGACAAAGCCAAAAAAATGAAAAGTACACGCCCCGGTCACGACGTGACCATCAGGTCATGGGCGTGACATCCAGGCGTGACCCCAGCTCGTGCTCAAGAGTTCATTGCCACGTCATTTAAAATTACATGCCCATTTGTCACGGGCGTGACCATGCTGACCCGGGCATGTCAACCAGGCGTGACACGTAGATAATGGTCCAGGCCTCCAATCCACGTCGGATTAAAGTTACATGCCCTGTTACGGGCGTGACCTATTCGTCACGGGCGTGACTAAGTGCTGTGATAGCCTGACGTGCCAAGTTAATGCAGCAGTTTCAAAGCCTGTCGGTTTTTGCCTCACACGCCCTTGGTCACGAGCGTGACTATGGGCGTGACCCATCCAACAATGGTCGGAGTTATTCCTGCTATTTCTGCTTCCCACTATTTTCAGCAACCGACATGACACGCCCTCGGTCACAGGTGTGACCCAGGGGCGTGACCCGCCCATTAATGATTTTTGGCAGTTTCGCGCCAACGTTCCTCGGACTTGAAGACGACGGTTTCAAAGCTTACATGCCCTAGCTCACGGGCATGACCTATGGGCATGACCGACCAGCAAACTTGCCGATAAATTCCATGCAATTCCAGAAGCCCAAGAGAAGATTTTGGGAGCTCTAATTCTATTTTATTTTCTTTATTTCTTGCATTTTAATTTCATAGTGTAACTTTTATTTCAAGTCTTCTTTTAATCATGTCTCTCTTCAACCTTTCATGTAATTCTCACATCATGAAGAGTATCTAATTTCCCAATTAGCACTTGATCATGATGAACTTTGGAATGGAATAAATTTCTTCTTTTTGTCTCAAATTATCAAGCATTTTATTTTATGTACATTGATTTATCTTTGATTTTAATTGCTTCGAATTCATAAGTTGCAAGTTATGTTTATTCGATCTTAGATCCGTATCCTAGATTTACCGAGAGGTTGTGGATATGAGTAGATCACTCAAGGATAAAGGGAGTCGCATGCACCCCTTGAGAGAGGAAGGCATAATTATTCCGAATTGGAGTCAACTCCATTAGTGAGGTTCACCGCCTAAACCAAGATTAGGTTTTTCGACTGGCCGAGAGGTCTTAATCGACAACCTAAGGTTAGTCTAGTGCGTATTCGCGAGAGAGGCGTTTCGTAGCTTTGGAACCTCCCGGTCAAAGTTAATAATTTAGATGCTTGTGCTTTATAATTTTATGGGAATTTATTCTAATCCAAAGAGATTCTAGATCAAGTGCTAGCCTTCCTATCATCATATTTCTCCTTTCTGTTTAACCTTTTCTTTACAAAATCACAAATCCAATTTCCATTCGATAAAATAATAGCTCTTCCTTGTGAGTACAAGTACTCAACGGTCCCCGAGTTTAAATACGACATTTTCTATACTAAAATTCTATAGGTGCACTTGCCTAGTTTGAGATTTTAGTTTGGATATATCTCAAAACTATTAAAAATCAACATCAACAACTTGCCCAAAGGGCTACATGAGAATCTCAACACACATCAGTCAGTAACGATATCGAAGGTACCGTCCCTTCAGGCCATGTCATCCAGGCCTGGCTGTCCTACTATATGACCTGTTTCTATCCTGTCTGCGGCGTTTCCTCCTAAAAAGGAAGACGTAGCAATGGTTAGCCATAAAGACTAAGTGGCTTCATATCCGCTCCCCCAGTAGCTCCTCGGCACCGGGCAGAGAGAAGAACAAGGATACAATATATAAATATAAAACAGTAGTACAAGCAAGTGGTATAAAGCGAGCAATGTCAAGTACATCAACAGCATAATAAATGAGTAAACATTCTACTCTAGAAGTTCTATCATCTACGACAGTATATGTAAAACGTAAAGCTACATCAAAAAGTAACTCAACTTATATGAATGCTCATACAGACATATAAGGTGAGGATCAGCTCAACAGTAAAGTAACTCATCATATAAGAGTGCCCATACAAACTTTTACGATGAGGATCTTGTGTATGCAATGTAATGTAATGACATGAATGTAATGCAATGACTTACCCATGATCATGCACATGCAACTACTATGTCGACACAGACTTATAGTTCCTACTTTTCGAGCAGGTAGCTGAACTCTCAGGCAACAACCATCGTGGCCAGGCGGTGACAGTAGAGCGGGCATCTCCACTACTAGGCTGGCATCCACACTACCTGACCTAGGGCTCCGTACGCCTCGACTCTAAGAACACAACAGCGGAGCTCACATGAGTACTACGGCTCAGCGGGAGTCTCCGGTAGATGTGCACCGAAAACCAAGACCCGAACTGACATATGTTATGACGCGGAAGGAGCCTCGAAAAAAGCACAAGGATCAAGCCCAATCGTCCACTTGGCATGGAAGAAGCGTTAGGAATGAACACCGAGGACCAAGCCTGTAACACCCCCTATCCGTCGCATAGCATATAGCAGTAGGTACGGCCGGGGCCCGACGCCGTATGCCACAGACAGACCGGGTGGTCACTCATGGAAACCATCCAACCAAACAACATCCTACATAGAGCATTCTAGCGGAAGCAGTTTATAAAGGTTGCAATAAAGAACCCAACATTAAAGCATGAATGTACACTAACCAAAATAGGAATGTATACAAAATACCAACATAAGCCTTAAGGCCTTACAAAATGTTTCACTTGATATTACATGATTTACAAACCACGGCACGCAGGCCGGTCATACATGAATAAAACAATAAACACCACCCTTTGGGACTTCGAGGGCCGGCTTCGCAAAAAGTGCTTTAGCCCGCTATTGATCGCTTGGCCTAGCAGCACCTGCAAGCAACAAACCACCGCACGGTGGCAAAACAAGGCAACGGTCAGCAATGCTGACCAAATTATAACGATCCCGCCCACAACTCGGGGCGGCGATGCTCCTTCCCTGCATTTCATTAGCATAAGCGAGCAATATATATATATAGACATTTCATCACAGACGTTGGCTGGCACGGCCACACGCCCCGTGCTCTCAGGGCACATTCTCGGTGAACCGGTCGATGTCACGTCAATTAAATCGATAGACATTCCGGACTCACCACCGCCATTTTGACAACCAAACCTATGAGCAATTTGTCTTCCTGGCCTGGGTCACGATAATTTAAGCCATCGACCGCCAAAGACCCTAATCTATGCCAACGGTAAGTGCCACGTGCCTTTAGGTCTCTTTAACCGAACGACATAGAACGGGTACGGTTCCATCTAACCCGTGCTCACATCGCAACGACAATTTAAGCCATATGCGCGGGTCAAACTTCCACCGAGTCCCATTTCCATCACAAGTCACATAACCCGGTTATGTTCAAGTTGACTCTCAGGCCACCAAGTTGGCAAGATCTCGTATCCGCCCAGTTTTTCGGGTGCACCTTTGGGTTAGTCCCCAAGGCTCCCTGCTGCAATCTACCGTGTAGAAAACCCGAAAAACAATCAATAGCACGGAGTCTTCTCCGGCATTTATGCAATGAAACATCACCGATCCAGACCAACATGTCCGGGTAGGCTTCACACATCATGCCTATGTCCGTTCTCGCTTACGGACTCTAAACAACGGGGACTTCACATATCTACCCGAAGGAATGCCTCCAAATCTCCGCAAACTCGCGAGAGCGGGCTTTCTATGCAAAGAAAGAGAGCTACTCATGCTCAATATGAGGATCATTACCCTAGCGTTCCTCTTTGGCGCCATTGAAAAGTAATTGAATGAAGAGCACCGCACTAGCTTTGCCTCCGTAGATCCGGAGTCGGCTCGTGATTCGGAGCTTCGAAGCTCCTCCAATGGCCGGATCTAGCTCCTTCTTCCTTCCTTGTCTCTCCTCTCTCTCTAAGGTTTTAGAAAGATGATAACTTAAGAAAAGTGAGGGTTTCTAAGTCCAATCCCGGGTATATCCCTTCAGGAACAACCCCCAGCCGTTGGATCTCAAAATAAGGAAACGAACGGCTTTGATTCGGGACTGAAATGCCCAATCTGGACCCAACACGGCCTGGCACACGCCCGTGTCCAGGGCCGTGTGCCTCATTCGCCGTCAAAATCTACTCGCCTGGAACCTCACACGGGTATCGAACACGCCCATGTTCGAGCTGACACGCTCGTGTTCCACATGACACGGCCGTGTGGCCGGCCGTGTACCCCCATCATTTTTCCCTGAAAACAACCCGAGCACTGCACGGGTTCTAGGACATTCCCGTGTCCTTACCCGTGTCACCTCAACACGCCTGGACCCCAGGCCGTGTACACGGTCTCGACACTCGACACTTCGTTGAGCGAATATCGTCGACCTGATGACACGGCCTTGGACACGCCCGTGTCCTAGGCCGTGTGCCTTATCTCGACACAATGTCGAGACCAAAGTGTCGACTTCCCGGGACGAGTGTCGACACGGGTTGACACGCCCTGCGACACGCCCGTGTCGCAGGCCGTGTGCCATGTCTCGACACTTCGTCGAACGCAGAGTGTCGAATTCGCGGCTAAGTGTCGACACGGGTCGACATGACCTGCGACACTCCCGTGTCGCAGGCCGTGTGCCTAGTCTCGACACAATGTCGACACCAAAGTGTCGACTTCCCGGCTTAGTGTCGACACAGGCTTGACACGCCCTGGGACACGCTCGTGTCCCAGGCCGTGTGCCTGCAGCCAGAACCCAAAACTAGCCCAAAACGTCCCCCGTCGCTCCTTTGAGTTTCGGGGCGTTACAACTCTCCCCCTCTTAAAAGAATTTCGTCCTCGAAATTTCATAAAGGAAAGACATGTACAAAACCAAAATTTGTACCTGAGCGGAACAACTCCGGATACTCGTCAAGCATAGTCTACTCTCGCTCCCAAGAGAGCTCCTCACGACCACAATTGTCCCACCGGACCTTGACCATCCTGATCTCTTTATTGCGTAGCCGCTTGACCTCTGAGTCCTCAATCCGCACAGGCTTGACCTTTGTCGTCAGCCCACTATCCACTGACACTTGATCAACCGCGATCACTTGCGTATTCTCTTGCACCGCCTTCCGAAGCACCGAAATATGGAATACATCATGTAAACCACTAAGCTCCACTGAGAGCTTCAACCGATAGGCCTCTTCACCAACTCGCTCTAAAACCTCAAACGGTCCAAGGTACCTCAGGCTTAGCTTTTTCAATCGCGGCACCCGCGAGACACCCTTGAACGACTTGATCTTTAAGTATACATAATCGCCCACAGTGAACGCCACGTTCCTGTGCTTGGCATTATAGTACTTTGCTTGCCGCTCCTCAGCGATAAGCAACCTCTCCCGAATGGTTCTCACCAAAGAAGTAGCATCCTCCACTTCCGATCGCTTATACAACTTTGACTCACCCGTTTCTAACCAAGACAACGACGTGCGACATTTTCTACCATATAGGGCCTCGAAGGGCGCCATTTGAATACTCGCTTGGTAGCTGTTGTTGTATGCGAACTCCACCAAATAAGTGTGGTCTTCCCATTGCTTTCCAAAATCCAAGACACACATGCGAAGCATGTCTTCCATGGTTCTATTGACCCTCTCGGTCTGCCCATCCGTTTGCGGATGGAAGACTGTGCTAAATTTCAGCTTTGTTCCCAACATTTTGTTGGGTACATTGGTCAAATGTACCTGATTTGAAGAAGCCTCACCTAACTCAATGATATACATCATAATGTATTTGATGTTTGTTTGAGTTACTTGTGCAGGTTAGGTATACACTGGACTGAAGCTAAAAGTTTCTAAGTCCATGTGTCGACACCCAGAGGGAAAGTGTCGACACTTGAGAAAGCTTGTGTCGACACCCAGACAAGCAGTGTCGACACTTGGAGTCATTGTGTCGACACCTGGAATGAAGAGTCGACACCAGACAGAAAGTGTCGACACTTGGAGCTGTGTCGACACTCAGTGAAGAAGTATGCAGAAAAGCAGTGTCGACACTTAGCAGAAGTGTCGACACCCTGAAGAACTGTGTCTACACCAGAAAGTGTCGACACTCGGAGTTGTGTCGACACTCAGCAAAAATCTGCAGAGTCTAAGTACAAGTGTCGACACTCAACACAATGTGTCGACACTCAAACAGCAGAGTCAACATATGAAGAATGTGTCGACACTCAACACAATGTGTCGACACACACACAAAGGAGTCAACACTTGAAGTATGTGTCGACACTCAGCACAATGTGTCGACACACAACCAGAAGAGTCAACACTTGAAGAAAGTGTCGACACCCAGCACAATGTGTCGACACTTAGTTGAAGACTCTACACTTGAAGAAAGTGTCGACACAAGGAGCTGTGTCGACACTTAGCAAAGAACAGAAAAGTTTGCAAAATATTCTAAGTACAAGTGTCGACACTAAGGGAATGTGTCGACACTCAGCTGAGGAAACAAAATTAAAGACTTGTGTCGACACCAAGAAGTAGTGTCGACACTTGACAGTTTCAACACATGAAGATGTGTCGACACAAAGGAAATGTGTCGACACTTAGAAGAATACAGTTAAAGAATGAAGATCAAGTACTTGTGTCGACACTTAATTTCAGTGTCGACACTTGAAGAAGTATCTGTGTCGAGACATACAAGGAATTGTGTCGACACCTTGTAGACTTGTGTCGACACTTACACAACATGTGTCGACACTTAGTCTATAAGTGTCGACACATAAGAACAGAAAGTCTCGACACTATCTGACAGTTAGAGAATTTCAAGAAGTGACTGGTTGACATGACAGCTGCCGATCCAGCCGGTCTACAACAACTGTCAGAGAAATCAGAAGTCTGTTATGAACCGGACCAGCCGGTTACCATGAAGGAAGCCTATAAATAGGCACTCATAGTTTACAGAAATAGAGGATTGTTATTGTGAAACAAGAGTTACAACTTGTGAGAATATTTAAAGTGGTTGATCAGATTAAATCTGAAAAGTGATACACAGAGGATCAACACAAGAAGATCTGTCAGTTCAACTGCAGATCTAAGAAGTTGGAGAGAGAGATCTCCAATCAAGAATTCAGTCTTTGGAACTAAGGCTGAGAAGAAGGATTCAGAATCATCTGGATCTCAAGAAGCAGAGGTCAAGGATCAACTGCAGAAGATTCAGACTAATTCAGTTCTAACTCAAGAAGCTTTGAAGGAAGCTAAGTCAGTTTGGATCTAACTGAGTTCTTCCAAGAACTCTTCAAGAAACTCTCAACTTCTCTCTTATTTTCTGAGTTGTAGAGTTAGCTATTGTATTTCTATTTTAACTTGTAGGATCCATTGGATCTGAGAGAATTGTAAGCCTATATTATAAAGGCTGAGGGTAGGGCTTGGTTGCCTGAGTGTAGGAGTTGAAGAACTCTGAGTGTAGGCCTTAATTGGCTGAGTGTAGGCCTGGGTGGCTGAGTGTAGGCCTTGGTGGCTGAGTGTAAGGCTTTGGGCCTGAGGTGTAGGAACCTAGTTGGGTTCTGAGATAGTGGAGAAGATTGGCCGAATCTAGTACACTGCTAGATAGGCGAAGGGGGAAAGTGGATGTACCCAAAGATTGGGGAACCACTATAAATTAGTGTGTCTGCTGTGCTGTGCTGTGCTGTGGATTAACTGTTTATATTCTGTGATTGCTGTTAACTGTAGAATTCTGTGAAATAACTGTTGTGCTGCCAACAAAGTTTTAAAAAGGTTTAGGTCACCTATTCACCCCCCCTCTAGGTGTTTAGGTACCATATCTTTCAAGTGGTATCAGAGCCAGGTTCCTCAAAACAAGGACTAACAGTCTAAGGAGATCCTGTTTGGCAGAAACAGTCTAAGTCAGTAAACAGATTCAAGAAATTCAAGAACTTCAAGAAACATGGGTTCTTATGAGAATCACAAAGAGTTGGGTTCCATGAAGTTACCCATATGCAGGAAGGAGATTTTTGGAATCTGGAAAGAAAGGGTTAGGCTATTTATGGAGGCCTCAGACCCAAGAATCTACATCACAGTTAAGGAAGGGCCTTATGTGCCAATGAAGATTTCAGTACTGGATGCAAATCAGAGGACTCCAAAGGATTTCTCTGAGATGACCAAGGATGAAATTGTCCTAGCCACTATGGACAAAAGGGCACAAAACATTATAGTAAGTGCCATTGATGATGCAACTTTTCAGAACCTAATTCACTGTAAAACAGCAAAAGAAATGTGGGATACCCTCATTGTCTATATGGAAGGTTCTGAAGAAGTTAGGCAAGATAGAAAGTCCTTGCTTAATCAAGAGTATGAGAGCTTTAGGCAAGGAAGAGGAGATAGCATCACTGAATGCTACAAGAAGTTCTATAGAATTGTTAATGAACTCATGTCCTATGGAAGAGAGTTCACTAACTATGAATTGAATGATAAGTTCTTGAGGTCCCTAACCAAAGATTGGGACACTAAGATCTGTGCCATCAGAGAAATGGCAAAGTTGGGAGAAATTCCTCCTCCCACACTGTTTGGCAAGTTGTTGTCTTATGAGATGCAGCTGTCTGTGAGAAAAGAGGAGGAAAAATCAACAAGGACTGAGCACAGGGAAAGGACTGTTGCCTTCAAGTCAGAAGTACCTAGAAAGGGCAGGACTAAGTCATCAACTCCTCCTCCAGAGGTAGTTGAATCAGAATCTGATGAATCTGTTAGCACAAAGTCTACAAGCAGTGAAAGTGATGAAGACTTTGCTGCATTCACCAGACATTTTCAGAAATTCCTGAAGAAGAAACAATGGAGGTCCAGACCTTCATTTTCCAAAGGGAAAGAAGTCCAGTATCAGGAGAAGAAACCTTCAAAGAAGGACAAGAAAAAGACAAAGACTAGTAAGGCAACTGGGTCTAAGATAGTGTGTTACTGCTGCAATAGACAGGGTCATGTTATTGCAGATTGTCCTGAGAGAAGAAAAGAATCCAGTGACAAAAAGAAGACTCACTTCAAAGGAAAGAAGGAGAAGTCCTTTGTTGCAAAGAATGAGAAGACTCTTTCAGATATTTCTTCTTCAGACACTGAGACAGATGCTGAAGCCTACATAGGGCTATTTGCTGAAGAAGAAGAGGAGTTTATGCAGATCATGGAATCAATCTATGAACAAGAAGAGTGTCAGTGCCAAGGACTGATGGCATTGACTGAAAGTACCAAAATCCTGGAGCAGCCAGGACCTAGTCAGGTACAAAGTCCAACTCAAAGTTCAGATTTCAGTTCTAGTTCAGAGTCAGATTCATCTTCATCAAGTGATGGAAGTGTTTCTGAATCTGAGGGAGATATTCATCAGCTCTTAGATGAATATAAAGTACTGTTGCAAGCCTATAAGAAAAGCAAGTCCCTTGCCAAAAGTCAGGCAAAGGAAATTGCTGATCTAAAGGCAGCTGCAACAGACTTTGAGAAGGAATTTGATCAAAAGCTCAATGAGGTAGCCAGGCTGAAACACATTACTGTGATTCAGATGGGAACTATCACTTATAAAAATGATCAAATTAAGTTACTGGAGATCAATCTCCAGAAGGAAAAAGAGCTAGTTGCTAGGTTTTCAAAACCTAAATCAGTGCTACCCTTGATTGATGAATTTGTTCATCATAAAGGAAAGGCTGGATTGGGTTTTAAACCAGCTAGGACTGTTCAGGATCAGTCCAAGTCCAAGGGCAAAGCCCCAACATTCAATAAGCCTGCTGTAGTCAAGACAGCCAAGTATGTACCTAAGCAAAGGTACAACAAGTTTGAATGCTGGTGTTGTGGCAAGGTTGGCCACTTTGCCTTGGATTGTTGGCACAATGCCAGTGCCAAGTTGAGTAGCAAGTTACCTGGTGGAAAGCCAGCAGGTAGCTATGTCAAGTTGCAAACTAACAATCACCAAGGACCCAAGTTTACTTTGGGTTCTAAGGTTCATTAATTTGTTTTGCAGGTGAATCCAAGTGGCCATACCCCAACATGGTACTTGGATAGTGGATGTTCCAGACATATGACTGGAACAAGGGGACTACTGAAGGACTACATTCCAATCAAAAATGGTCCTAAAGTGACCTTTGGTGGTTCTGAAAAAGGAATCATCAAAGGGTTTGGTAACATCTCTTCAAACCTTGTTACCATTACTCAAGTGGCTTATGTTAAAGGGTTGAAACACAACCTCATTAGTATAAGTCAGTTAAGTGATGTAGGGTATGACATCTCATTTGTTAAAAATGGTTGTCATATCAAGAGGTCAAGTGATCAAGAGATCATTTTGACAGGATATAGAAAGAGGAATGTCTACTGCTTAGACATTATGATTGAGAACAATGGTTCTCCTGTCTGTCTTGTAGCTGATGAGACAATCTCTCATTGTGTCAAGTGGCACAAGAGGCTAGCTCATCTTAACTACAAGACTATTAGCAAACTCTTTAGCAAAGAGTTAGTGAGGAATGGTCCTCAAGTTAAGTGTGTCAAAGATGGCATTTGCTCAGCTTGTCAAAAGGGCAAGCAGACTAAATCCACCTTTAGAAGCTTAGACAACAAAGATGCTGTGAGGTGTTTATACCTCTTGCATATGGATCTATTTGGTCCAATGCCAGTTCACAGCTTAGGTAGGAAGGTCTACACCTTTGTAGTTGTTGATGACTACTCAAGGTTTTCCTGGGTGTTCTTCTTAAAGCAGAAATCTGAAACACCTAGTGTCTTCTATAGTTTTGTTAAGCAAATTCAGAATGAATTGAACTGTACAGTGGTCAAAATTAGAAGTGACCATGGTACTGAGTTTCAGTCTGAAAGCATGACAAAGCTGTGTGAAGACTATGGGATATTTCAAGAATTCTCTTCACCTAGAACACCTCAGCAAAATGGCATTGCTGAAAGGAAAAATAGGACCTTGATAGAGGCTGGTAGAACCCTATTAAGTGATTCATCACTGCCAGAATATTTCTGGGCTGAAGCAGTTAACACTGCATGCCATGTGATAAATAGGGCTACCATCACTAAAAGGTTAAACAAGACCCCCTATGAAGTTGTGAAAGGCAGGAAACCAAACCTATCCTATTTCAGGATTTTTGGTTGCAAATGCTTCATACTTAACAATGGAAAGTCTTACTTAACTAAGTTTGCTGCCAAGTCCCAAGAGGGAGTGTTTGTTGGGTACAGCAATAATAGTAAGGCTTATAGAGTCTACAACTTGACTACACAAGTTGTAGAGGAGTCTGTGCATGTAGTTTTTGATGAGACACAACTAATTAACAATGAGTTGTCTAGCAATGTATGCAGCCCCACAGGTCTTACTAAGAAGATGGACAAGCTAACCATAGAAGATGTACCTGCTGCAAGACAGCAAGTAGAAGGAGATGGCTTATGTCCAGGGGGAGAACTACATGTACAAGGAGCTGAAGAAGTACAAGGAACTCAGTTTGATGAAGATGCTGAAGAAGTTCAACCAGAAGTAAGGATGCCTCCAGCCAACAGGCATCTAAGAGATCATCCAGTAGAGCTGATTATTGGAGATCCAAGACAAGGTGTTCAGACAAGGAGCAGAAATCAGAATGCTGTAGTATATTCAAGTTTTCTGTCTCAAATAGAACCAAAGAAATTTGAAGAAGCTATACAAGATCCACAGTGGACTGAAGCAATGCAGGAAGAGCTTAATCAGTTCAAAAGGTGCAAGGTTTGGGACCTGGTTCCTAAACCTAAAGATCACAATGTGATAGGAACAAAGTGGATCTACAGGAATAAGTTAGATGAACAAGGAGTCATCATTAAGAATAAAGCAAGACTGGTTGCAAAAGGATATAGGCAAGAAGAAGGTATTGATTTTGATCAAACCTTTGCTCCAGTAGCCAGACTGGAAGCCATAAGGATGTTCTTGGCCTATGCAACCTATCAAGGATTCAAGGTATACCAAATGGATGTGAAGTCAGCATTCCTAAATGGTAATTTGAAAGAAGAAGTCTATGTGGAGCAGCCTGCAGGTTTTGTTGATCCAACTCTACCTCATTATGTCTATAGACTTAGGAAAGCATTGTATGGGTTAAAGCAAGCTCCTAGAGCTTGGTATGAAACCCTATCTAGTTTCCTCATTGAGAACAAGTTCACAAGGGGGAAAATAGATAAGACTCTATTCCTTAGGGAATCTAGAGGCAAAGTCATACTTGTCCAAATATATGTAGATGACATTATATTTGGGTCTACTGAAAGTAGCCTTTGCAAAAAGTTTGCAAAGCTTATGCAAAGTCAATTTGAGATGAGTAGTATGGGAGAACTAAAGTTTTTCTTGGGTCTCCAAGTTAAACAGACTGGAAGTGGTCTATCCATATGTCAGTCCAAGTTCACCCTAGAACTCATAAGGAAGTATGGTATGGATTCATCCAGTACCATGAAGACTCCTATGGGGTCAAGTATGTCTCTAAGCAAGGATGATGCAGGGAAACCTGTAGATGAAACCTTGTATAGAGGGATAGTTGGCTCCCTACTATACTTGACTGCAAGTAGGCCTGACATTATGTATGCTACATGTGTTTGTGCCAGGTATCAAGCCTGCCCCAAAGAGTCTCACTTGACTGCAGTCAAGAGAATCTTGAGATATCTAAAGGGCACTCCCTATCTAGGCCTCTGGTACCCTAGGAATGGAGATTTTGATCTAACAGGCTATTCAGATGCAGACTTTGCAGGATGCAAAGAAGATAGAAAGAGCACTACTGGATCCTGTCAATTCCTAGGTGGAAGACTCATTTCATGGAGTAGTAAGAAGCAAACCAGTGTGGCTATTTCCACAGCTGAGTCAGAATATGTAGCTGCAGGAAGTTGCTGTGCTCAACTTCTGTGGATTCAACATCAGTTAGAAGACTATGGATTTCAGGTAAGTAGAACTCCACTTTACTGTGATTCTACAAGTGCTATTTCAATAGCTAACAATCCTGTATCACATAGTAGAACTAAACATATTGAGATTAAATATCACTTTCTTAGGGAGCATGTAGAAAGAAATGATATTGCACTTGAATATGTTAAAACTGATAATCAGATAGCTGATATGTTTACTAAGCCCTTAGAAGAAGCTAAGTTCAATAGGTTCAAAATTGAACTAGGTATGATAAACTTAGACTAAGTTTACAGAACTAAAAATTGGCTAAGTAAAAAGGTGTCGACACATAGACAAGTCTATGTCGACACAGAATAGTAAGTGTCGACACTTCAGGAAAATGGTGTCGACACATCTAGGAAGTTGGTGTCGACACTTCAGTATGTTAGTGTCGACACATGTCGAGTAGGTGTCGACACTTCAGAATGTTAGTGTCGACACATGTCGAGTTGGTATCGACACATCCAATAAGGTGTCGACACTTAAGTTTTTACTCAGAATTTTCTAAGTAAAGTCTCGACTACATGTCGAGTAGAGTGGTGTCGACACTTAACCAAGTGTCGACACATAAAATCTGATGACTTAAACTTGTGTCGACACATGAGTGTCGAGACATTATAAGTCAGTGTCGACACTTATTGCCAGTGTCGACACATCTTTAGCTCGCTATCCCGCCTGTTCGTCTTCAAAAAACAAAGGTATAAATAGGGTTCTGTCTTTGTTTGTCGACACGCTTTCAAAGTTTCGAGACCAAAACTCTTGTGTCGACATTTCTCTTCTCTAAAGACTAATTCTACAAACCCTAATGGCTCCCAAGCTCGAGGAAAACGTCAATGAAGGCTATGAACTGGTTCGTGGCGCATTCGACGATGGCGATCAAGAAATAAAATCGGTGGTAACCCTAGTCACCGATTCAGGATTGGAGTACTTGGTTTCAGAACCAACTAAAATATGGAAGAAGGAAGTTCTTGAATTCCTTACTGGAGGGTCAGTAGATGACTCAGGTTACAGGATCAAATCAAGGGTGCATGGCACCAAGGTCAAGATTTCACCCAAATCTCTGAGAAAGGTACTTCAGCTACCTAAAGTTCAAGAAGAAGAAGAAGTGACTACATCTAAGACCAGAGAAGCACTTACCTGGTGTGGTCTAGATCCTAAGCTGAAGATAGGATCAGTATTCAACAGGAGAGGAATGAATACCCAAGGAAAGTTTCTGTCAGAAGTTGTGGGTAAAGTTATCTCAGTAAACTGGAGGGCATGACAGGGTGTCAGCCTCCATGTTCAGTGTTATGACCAGAATCATCTTCAACCTTAAAACAGACTGGTCATGGTTGTGTTTGAGAAAGTTAAGGAAAGTCTGAAGAAGCCCAATCTGGGCAGAATACTAAGTCTCTACCTGGCTGGTACAATACCAGAGGTCATGAGCAATGCTGCTGGTACTAAAATCAATCATATGAGAAGAATGGATATGAGGATCCTTTCAAGATGGGAAAGAGTTTTGTCTAAGGAAGTTCCTACTCCAGAGAAGCAGGTTTCTAAGAAGGATTCCCCTCCAAAGAAGAAGAGGAAGATAGCTGCTGTGACTCAGGAGTCCTCCAGCAGCTCAGGTAGTGAAGAACAGGTTGTTTTCACTCCTGATAGTCCAATAGATGTGGCTGCAGAGAAGTCACCTGCTCCTCAAGAGCCAGCAGAAATCCAGGGGGAGCTGCCTACAGCTAGCCCCATGAATAAGGATTCAAGACAGGGGGAGCCTCCAGCTGTAGAACAACCCTCTACACTGGAGAGTGAGCAAGCTACTCTCATTATCCAAGAGGTACTTTCTGACCTCAATACTTTAGATTTTTCTGTAATAGATTCTGATTTGTCTGATGTCCATCAGCAAACTCAGCAAGCAAACCAAGAACCAGATGTTGTTCTTCCAGACACATCTGTAGTGATTCCTGATAAAGTGGTTGATGAACCCAGTACATCTCCTGCACAGTCACCTCCTGAATACACAATGGAAGACCTCTTTCTGAATCTAGATCAAGAGGATTTTGACATGGACAAGACTGCTGCTGATGAAGAGAAGGGTGCTGCTGTTGAGGGGGAGATCTTGGAAGTTCAGGAAGAGCCTATTAGGCAGGAAAGAGAGAAAGCACTTGATGTGCAAGATGACAAACCCTCAAGCCCTAAGGATAGGGTGGATATAGCCAGTACTTCAGAGTCTGAGGAAGATGAGACTGAACAAGCCAAGAAGAAGCAATTCTTTGTCTTCAAAAGAAGAAGTCAGAGCTACAAGAAGGCTCTACAAACTGTTGCTCAACACTCCCTAGTCCAACAAGCTCCATCAACTGATTATAGTGCTCTACTGATTGCACTGCAAATCAAGATGGATGAACAAAGGAAGGCTATAGAAACTTATGTTGATGAAGGTCACAAGACCCTACAATCTGATCTGGCTCAGGAAATCAAGTCCATAAGGTTTGAAATGAACCTTAATAAAAAGGAGATGACTGACTGTTTTACAAAAGGTGCTAATGCAGTGGTCTATCTGGCAACCCACCAAGAGAAAATAAAGTCTCAAGTAGATGATATAGCACTGAAGCAAGGCTATGTGCTGGAAAATCAGTTAAGAATGAATGATAATTTAACTGCCTCCCACAATGCTATAGTCACAGAACTAAAGAGTAAGACTGCTGAACCTTCAACATCATCTGCTGCTGCAAAGGCTGAATTTGATAAAGCTTTTCAAGATGAAATTGCTGCTGTCAAGACTGCCATTAAGGATTCACAGAAGGTCATTTCTGAACAGCTTACAAAGCTTAGACCTTATTTTAAGGATGGCATCAGGTACTTGGACAGCCAAATCAGGTTCCAGAAGGATGATGTAAGAGACCATGTAGCCCAAGAAGTCATAAAGGGGGAGAGAGTGTTAGTCAAGGCCAGTTCTGAGCATGCAAAATGGATTTCAAATTCAATCAGGGCTACACTTGGATATCCTCCCCTGTGTGATGACAATGAAGTTGCTGAATCTGGACTGAACCCTGCCTATTTTGGAGGTGAGCCACAAGAAGTAGCTCAAGTCATTTATCCACCTCCAGATTTTGAAATGATTCATGCAGAGGTGAGCACTATGTATAGCCCATCTGGGGGCAAGAACAATGTCCATTTAGAAAAGGTTACTCAACCTATTACAGCAGCTATGCAAGAGGCTATGGACAAAGAAGAAGAAACAAGGCTGTCAAAGAAGAAGTTCAGGGAACTGGCTGAGCAAAAACCAGATTTTGAACAGTGGAGCCCTACTTCTAGGAACATCATTCTCACAGCCTGGAAAGCAGCCAAGGACAATGCACATGAGAGGAACAAGTGGTTCTCAGAAGCTGAATGGAGGAAGCATGAGATCAGGCAGGAAGCCATTGTCCAGTATAGAAGGAAGGCTAAGTTAGGAAAGCTACCTCCTACAGCTGTGGAGCCTAGCAAGTACTTTCCTAAGCCCTATCATTACTTTGAGAGGCAGAAAATCAAGGCTGAAGAACAAAAGAAGAAAGACTCAAAAGGCAAGAAGCCTGCTGATGCTGAGCCTGCTGCTGCTGCTGCTGTCAAAGCTCAAGTTAAAGCTGGAAAAGGAATTGTTATCAAAGAACCTGATCAGAAATAGATTAGGAATTAAACTTGAAGCTTGTTGTAATCTTTTAAATGAAAAACATTTTTGTACAACATTGCAAATGTATAAGGAACAATATTAGAACAATTTGTGATAAATATAGTATGATTGTTCTGAAATGTGTTTGTTTCTTATTTGTTCTGAAATGTTGAATGTGTATATGTGTGTAGTTTTACATGTTCATGTTAACCCTGTTGATTATAATCTGCTTTTCATCATTTTGTAATTTTTTAATTATGAATGGTGTATATCATTGACTAAGGGTTATGACTTCTCCAAATAGGGGGAGATTGTTGGGTACATTGGTCAAATGTACCTGATTTGAAGAAGCCTCACCTAACTCAATGATATACATCATAATGTATTTGATGTTTGTTTTAGTTACTTGTGCAGGTTAGGTATACACTGGACTGAAGCTAAAAGTTTCTAAGTCCATGTGTCGACACCCAGAGGGAAAGTGTCGACACTTGAGAAAGCTTATGTCGACACCCAGACAAGCAGTGTCGACACTTGGAGTCATTGTGTCGACACCTGGAATGAAGAGTCGACACCAGACAGAAAGTGTCGACACTTGGAGCTGTGTCGACACTCAGTGAAGAAGTATGCAGAAAAGCAGTGTCGACACTTAGCAGAAGTGTCGACACCCTGAAGAGCTGTGTCTACACCAGAAAGTGTCGACACTTGGAGTTGTGTCGACACTCAGCAAAAATCTGCAGAGTCTAAGTACAAGTGTCGACACTCAACACAATGTGTCGACACTCAAACAGCAGAGTCAACATATGAAGAATGTGTCGACACTCAACACAATGTGTCGACACACACACAAAGGAGTCAACACTTGAAGTATGTGTCGACACTCAGCACAATGTGTCGACACACAACCAGAAGAGTCAACACTTGAAGAAAGTGTCGACACCCAGCACAATGTGTCGACACTTAGTTGAAGACTCTACACTTGAAGAAAGTGTCGACACAAGGAGCTGTGTCGACACTTAGCAAAGAACAGAAAAGTTTGCAAAATATTCTAAGTACAAGTGTCGACACTAAGGGAATGTGTCGACACTCAGCTGAGGAAACAAAATTGAAGACTTGTGTCGACACCAAGAAGTAGTGTCGACACTTGACAGTTTCAACACATGAAGATGTGTCGACACAAAGGAAATGTGTCGACACTTAGAAGAATACAGTTAAAGAATGAAGATCAAGTACTTGTGTCGACACTTAACTTCAGTGTCGACACTTGAAGAAGTATCTGTGTCGAGACATACAAGGAATTGTGTCGACACCTTGTAGACTTGTGTCGACACTTACACAACATGTGTCGACACTTAGTCTATAAGTGTCGACACTTAAGAACAGAAAGTCTCGACACTATCTGACAGTTAGAGAATTTCAAGAAGTGACTGGTTGATATGACAGCTGCCGATCCAGCCGGTCTACAGCAACTGTCAGAGAAATCAGAAGTCTGTTATGAACCGGACCAGCCGGTTACCATGAAGGAAGCCTATAAATAGGCACTCATAGTTTACAGAAATAGAGGATTGTTATTGTGAAACAAGAGTTACAACTTGTGAGAATATTTAAAGTGGTTGATCAGATTAAATCTGAAAAGTGATACACAGAGGATCAACACAAGAAGATCTGTCAGTTCAACTGCAGATCTAAGAAGTTGGAGAGAGAGAGCTCCAATCAAGAATTCAGTCTTTGGAACTAAGGCTGAGAAGAAGGATTCAGAATCATCTGGATCTCAAGAAGCAGAGGTCAAGGATCAACTGCAGAAGATTCAGACTAATTCAGTTCTAACTCAAGAAGCTTTGAAGGAAGCTAAGTCAGTTTGGATCTAACTGAGTTCTTCCAAGAACTCTTCAAGAAACTCTCAACTTCTCTCTTATTTTCTGAGTTGTAGAGTTAGCTATTGTATTTCTATTTTAACTTGTAGGATCCATTGGATCTGAGAGAATTGTAAGCCTATGTTATAAAGGCTGAGGGTAGGGCTTGGTTGCCTGAGTGTAGGAGTTGAAGAACTCTGAGTGTAGGCCTTAATTGGCTGAGTGTAGGCCTGGGTGGCTGAGTGTAGGCCTTGGTGGCTGAGTGTAAGGCTTTGGGCCTGAGGTGTAGGAACCTAGTTGGGTTCTGAGATAGTGGAGAAGATTGGCCGAATCTAGTACACTGCTAGATAGGCGAAGGGGGAAAGTGGATGTACCCAAAGATTGGGGAACCACTATAAATTAGTGTGTCTGCTGTGCTGTGCTGTGCTGTGGATTAACTGTTTATATTCTGTGATTGCTGTTAACTGTAGAATTCTGTGAAATAACTGTTGTGCTACCAACAAAGTTTTAAAAAGGTTTAGGTCACCTATTCACCCCCCCTCTAGGTGTTTAGGTACCATATCTTTCACATTTGCTGCACAAGCCTCCAATCATTGGACGTGAACCGCCCATCTCGGTCACTCACGATGCTGCGGGGCACACCATGAAGCCGTACTATGTTATCCACATAAAGCTTTGCCAACTTCTCCACCGGATCATCCTTCCTATGCGGAATAAAATGCGACACCTTCGTTAATCGATCAACAACCACCCAAATGTCGTCGTTCCCCTTTTGCGACCTTGGCAAACCGTGCATAAAGTCCATAGAGATGTCGTCGAATTTCCACTCCGGAATAGGCAAGGACTTAAGAAATCATCCCGGCTTTTGGCACTCCACCTTCACCAAGGAGCAAGTTTGGCACTTCGCTACGTAGAGCGCCACATCCTTTTTCAAACCCGTCCACCAAAATAGTTTCTTCACATCACGGTACATCTTCGTGCTCCCCGGGTGAATCGAGTACTTGGTATGGTGTGCCTCGTACAACAACTCCACCCGCAAATTGCCCACACTTGGGATGCACAGACGACCGTCTTTCCAAAGTAATCCGTCCTCCACAACGAATTGGGGATTTGACCCATCCAGAGCCTCTACCATGAACTGCTTCATATGAGCATCCATATCCAAAGCCTGCCGAATACGATCAGACAGGTCATATTGGACTTCAGTCCAATTCAGAACTGCTTCAACACTTGATTGCCTGTCCACACAAACAATCTCCAACGCCTCCAACTCTCGCACCAACCGCTCATCATGCACCGATAGCCAATTGGCTTGAGATGGGGCTCGGCGACTCATCGCGTCCGCAACCGCATTCCCTTTGCCAGGCACGTAGTGGATCTTGAATGTATAGTCCACCAGGAACTCCATCCATCTACGCTGCTGCATATTCAGATCCTTCTGATCAATAAGATACTTCAGGCTCTTGTGATCGGTGTAGATATCAATCTTCACACCGTACAAATAGTGTCTCCACAGCTTCAAGGCAAAAATTACGGCCGCTAACTCCAAGTCATGGACCAGATAATTCCTCTCATGCACTTTTAGTTGTCTCGAGCCATAAGCTATTACACTTCCGTGTTGCAGTAGCACGCAACCCAAACCGCTGCCCGAAGCATCACTGTAAATCTCATAGCCTTCGGTCCCACATGACGAACTCAGCACAGGCGCCGTGGTCAACCGACACTTCAGCTCCTCAAAAGCTCGCGCGCACTCCGGCGTCCAAACGAAATTATGCTCCTTCCTCGTCAAAGTAGTGAGAGGTAACGCTATCCGCGAGAAGTTCTCTACGAAGCGCCTATAATAGCCGGCAAGCCCCAGAAAACTCCGGACTTCCGCTATAGTAGCAAGCTCAGGCCACTCCCGTATCGCAACAATATTCGCCGGATCCACAACAATACCCTCTCCACTCACTATATGACCGAGGAACGCCACTGAGGACAACCAAAACTCGCACTTCGAGAACTTGGCATACAACTGATTTCTCCTTAGCGTCTCCAAAACCAAATGAAGATGCTTGAAGTGATCTTCCTCACTTTGCGAGTACACCAAAATATCGTCGATGCAGACGATCACAAAATGGTCCAAGTACTCCCTGAAAGTCCTGTTCATCAAATCCATGAACACCGACGGCGCATTAGTCAGCCCAAACGGCATGATCGTAAACTCATAATGCCTGTATCTCGTACTAAACGCTGTCTTCGGGATATCACTCTGCCTTATTCGTAGCTGATAGTACCCAGCCTTGAGATCTAACATCGAGTACACGGTCGACCCGACTAACTGATCAAAAAGATCATCAATCTGGGGGATCGGGTAATTGTTCTTCTCCGTCAGCTTGTTGAGCTCCCTATAATCAATACATAGCCTCAAGCTTCCGTTCTTCTTCTTAATAAAGAGGACCGGTGCGCTCCCAGGCGAAGAACTCGGGCGCACATACCCTTGCTCCAACAACTCTTGCCGTTGAACTTTCAGCTCCGCCATTTCCTTAGGCGCTAGCCGATAAGGAGATCGTGACACAGGCTTTGCACCTGGCACTAGATCTATCGTAAAATCTATCTCCCGCTGAGGCGGGGCTCTAGGAAGATCTGCGGGGAACACATCAGGGTATTCCGATACCACTGAAATACTATCCAACGCGGGCTTCGGCTTCGCAACTTCCATTAGTGTAAAGAACAGTTCTGCACCGGCACGAACCGCCTTCACCACCTGAAGAGCAGACATCAACGTCTTGCTCGACCCCTTTAAGCCCGTAAAAGTCGTCTCACGACTTGCTCCCAGCTTGACTTCCTTCCGACCGCAATCGATATAGGCTTGCTGCTCCGAGAGCCAGTCCATGCCAAATATAACGTCGAACTCCACTAATGGAAGTAAAGACGCCTGCAGATCAAACTCCTGATTCCCAATACGAATCTTAATATCGCAGATCCTATCCGCTCGCATCGAACACCCATTGGGCAACAACACATCCAACTTATCCTTCGCCATTGAAGAAGGGACTCCGATGCGTGATATAAATCCTTCGGACAAGAAGGAGTGCGAAGCTCCCGTATCGAAGAGTGCTCGTGCCGGATTTTCACAAATCAATACAAATCCTAAACAAGCAGTGGTAAGGTAATATGTGCATAACAAGTATTTAAAGAAATTAACTTGCTATAAATTAAACCGTACCTGTCACCACATCAGCCTGTTTGATGGCCTCCTGTTGGCCAAGATTGTAGACCCTTGGTTGGGCCGGAGCATAGTGGGACGCGGTCGACTCCACCGCCTTGCCCTTCTCTTCATAAGTAGCTCTCGGCCTTCTCTCGGACTTACGACGTCCGATCCAACAGTCACAGGCAAAATGCCCCATCTTTCCACAAGTAAAACACGCGCCCGGGGTCCGACTCGTAGTCTCCCCAGAAGCACCAGAAGGAGCTGGACCCGAAGTCTTGTGCTTCTTGAAAGACCTCCTATAGCCGGTCTTTGAAGTAGTCGGCACTTTAAATTCAGATTTCCTATCACCCAAGCCTTTCTTTGCTTGCACATTCTTCATGTCCTTCTCCAAGGACCGGGCAGTATTGACCAAGGTTAAGAAACCCTGCGTCATCGGCCCCGAGAGTAGTAATCTCAACTCATCTCTCAAGCCTTCATAGAAGCGATTAGTCTTGCGCTCCTCATCCATGATGGTGGAGCTCGCATATCGACTTAAACGAGTGAACTCATGGAGATATTCATCCACGCTCTTCTCACCCTGATCCAACTTCAGAAATTCGTTCTCCAACTCTATCTTCTGCGTCGAAGGGAGGTATCTAGCCAAGAACAATCTCGAGAACTCCTCCATCGAGACATCACCAAGTTGCCTAACTCTCAGTAAGTGCAGCTCCAATCCTTCCCACCACATTCTCGCTTCACCGTCCAAAAGGAACGTAGCGGTGGTGGTCATTTGCCACTCCTCCGTCTCCGTTGCTGTCATGACTCTCTTCACCCTGGAGAGCCAGTCTTCAACCTGAGATGGGGTTCCCAACCCCGAGAATAACGGAGGGTTAAAGCTCATTACATGCTTAAGCTGCCTCTCAGTTGCCCTCCTTGGCACCACCGGTTCCACAACCACTTGCTCCACTCTCCTCAGCTCAGCCTCTTGAAGAGGTTCCTGCTCCATCACAGGAGCGGGCTGCTGCGTTTGCCTTGCAGGCTGCACATTTATCACGGCCAACACCGCTTCAGCCACCAATCGTATGTTCTCAGCCGACAGAGGTGTTGCAGGAGCAACATCCGGTGCACTACTAGCCTCAGAAACTCGGCGTTCTGACGGCCCAACAACACTTCTGGTCACCTATAGTGGTACAAAACACCGTTAAGCGACCAAATAAATTGCAAACAGCAATTATAGGAACACACAGGTTCCTCAAACACATGTATATTCATTCCTAAGTGGACATTCATGGGTTCTTTTACTGTTATAACGATGGCGCACACAATGTGCTCACCACCCCTTAAAATAATTCGCCCACGAATTCACCTTAAGCCCGACCAAAACCAGTAGTCTGATACCAAATTGTAACACCCCCTATCCGTCGCATAGCATATAGCAGTAGGTCCGGCCGGGGCCCGACGTCGTATGCCACAGACAGACCGGGTGGTCACTCATGGAAACCATCCAACCAATCAACGTCCTACACAGAGCATTCTAGCGGAAGCAGTTTATAAAGGTTGTAATAAAGAACCCAGCATTAAAGCATGAATGTCCACTAACCAAAATAGGAATGTATACAAAATACCAACATAAGCCTTAAGGCCTTACAAAATGTTTCACTTGATATTACATGATTTACAAACCACAGCACGCAGGCCGGTCATACATGAAAAAAACAGTAAACACAACCATTTGGGCCTTCGAGGGCCCGCTTCGCAAAAAGGGCTTTAGCCCGCTATTGACCGCTTGGCCCAGCAGCACCTGCAAGCAACAAACCACCGCACGGTGGCAAAACAAGGCAACGGTCAGCAATGTTGACCAAATTATAACGATCCCGCCCACAACTCGGGGCGGCGATGCTCCTTCCCTGCATTTCATTAGCATAAGCGAGCAATATATATATATAGCCATTTCATCACAGACGTTGGCTCGCACGGCCACACGCCCCGTGCTCTCAGGGCACATTCTCGGTGAACCGGTCGATGTCACGTCAATTAAAGCCATAGACATTCTGGACTCACCACCACCATTTTGACGGCCAAACCTATGAGCAATTTGTCTTCCTGGCCTGGGTCACGACAATTTAAGCCATCGACCACCAAAGACCCTAATCTATGCCAACGGTAAGTGCCACGTGCCTTTAGGTGTCTTTAACCGAACGACATAGAACGGGTACGGTTCCATCTAACCCGTGCTCACATCGCAACGACAATTTAAGCCATATGCGCCGGTCAAACTTCCACCGAGCCCCATTTCCATCACAAGTCACATAACCCAGTTATGTTCAAGTTGGCTCTCAGGCCACCAAGTTGGCAAGATCTCGTATCCGCCTAGTTTTCCGGGTGCACCTTTGGGTTAGTCCCCAAGGCTCCCTGCTGTAATCTACCGTGTAGAAAACCCGAAAAACAATCAATAGCAAGGAGTCTTCTCCGGCATTTATGCAATGCAACATCACCGATCCAGACCAACATGTCCGGGTAGGCTTCACACATCATGCCTATGTCCGATCTCGCTTACGGACTCTAAACAACGGGGACTTCACATATCTACCCAAAGGAACGCCTCCAACTCTCCGCAAACTCGCGAGAGCGGTCTTCCTATGCAAAGAAAGAGAGCTACTCATGCTCAAGATGAGGATCATTACCCTAGCGTTCCTCTTTGGCGCAATTGAAAAGTAATCGGATGAAAAGCACCGCACTAGCTTTGCCTCCGTGGATCCGGAGTCGGTTCGCAATTCGGAGCTTCGAAGCTCCTCCAATGGCCGGATCTAGCTCCTTCTTCCTTGGCTCTCCTCTCTCTCTAAGGTTTTAGAAAGATGATAACTTAAGAAAAGTGAGGGTTTCTAAGTCCAATCCCGGGTATATCCCTTCAGGAACAACCCCCAGCCGTTGGATCTCAAAATAAGGAAACGAACGGCTTTGATTCGGGACTGAAATTCCCAATCTGGACCGAACACGGCCTGGCACACGCCCGTGTCCAGGGCCGTGTACCTCATTCGCTGTCAAAGTCGGCTCGCCTGGAACCTCACACGGGTATCGAACATGCCCGTGTTCGAGCTGACACGGCCATGTTCCACCTGACACGGCCGTGCGGCCGGCCGTGTACCCCCATCATTTTTCCGTGAAAACAACCCGAGCACTACACGGGTTCTAGGACACGCCCGTGTCCTTACCCGTGTCACCTCAACACGCCTGGACCCCATGCCGTGTACACGGTCTCGACACTCGACACTTCGTCGAGCGAAGATCGTCAACCTGATGACACGTCCTTGGACACGCCCGTGTCCTAGGCCGTGTGCCTTGTCTTGACACAATGTCGAGACCAAAGTGTCGACTTCCCGGGATGAGTGTCGACACGGGTTGACACGCCCTGCGACACGCCTGTGTCGCAGGCCGTGTGCCATATCTCGACACTTCGTCAAACGCAGAGTGTTGACTTCGCGGCTAAGTGTTGACACGGGTCGACACGCCCGTGTCGCAGACCGTGTGCCCAGTCTCGACACAATGTCGACACCAAAGTGTCGACTTCCCGGCTTAGTGTCGACACAAGCTTGACACGCCCTGGGACACGCTCGTGTCCCAGGCCGTGTGCCTGCAGCCAGAACCCAATACTAGCCCAAAACGTCCCCCGTCGCTCCTTTGAGTTTCAGGGCGTTACAAAGCCCAATCACCGAAAGTCTATCTATTAGCTCCCGTCGGTGTGACGACTGCCGAGCCCGTAGACCTGCCACACTATCCTTGACCCAGGATTACGAAATCACGTTCGACTCACACCGCATGCAATTTCACCTCATCGAGGCATTGAAGAAGCCTCAGAAAAAGTACGAGGACCAAGGCCAATCGTCCACTTATGTCTCTTCCCAGCATTACCAAACCAGTGCGGTCAAACACCCTCACTCACAACCTCTTACAGCCCCGTGCCCCAAGGTACTTAAGGGTTCATTATCAGTGTAAGGATACTTCACACATCCATCATCTAAAGAACTCAACCATTTGTTCGTAACAGTCATTACCAATTATATATAGCACGTTCAAGCCAAACTCATCATTATTCAACTCATTACCACTGTCATGTATGTCCTCATTATTTCTCATATTTAAATCATTCGTACATTGCCAACTCGTCAATCCATTCGTTCTCTAACCTACACCACATCACCTCGATCAAGTACACTTTTCTACATCATTTGATAATAAGGGATCTCTCCTACAAATTTTATTAACATGATTTATCCCAACCACTTATGAACTACATCTCAACAAAACATTAACGTTAATGTACTTCAATCTCTCTACCAAAACCAAAGCGGATACAAAACAAACACGAGAATTACATGTGCAGGAATGATTACTTTACAACAATTTTAAACGGGGATTCCTAAAGCTATAGAATCCGGTGAAGGCTTTTAACCCCACATTGGAAAGGTATTTCCAAAGGATGCGACTCTCGTGTTTAGTCAAAAGCCCAGATCTGGCCGGATCGTGTTTGAAATTGGCCTCGAAGGTTCCTGCGTGTAGCAAATAGATTTTAGCGCGCATCTTAAACAGATCGGACGACATTGACTCGTCTTCTTCCGACAACCAAACTTTTTAATAACATCCAGAATTTCTCCTCCCTTGTTCACCCTCATAAGGCCACTTCACTTCACGAAACCAGTCCACAAACTGCATTTGAAGCAAGGGAAAGTTTGAAGACTCTAATTCCTAGGACACAAGTCGTTGCATGGCCTTTCCCTAGAAACCTTCTCCTCCCAAATCAAGACTCTTTTGAGTCGATATCTCTCCTAGAAATAACTAAAGATCTAGCACCAAGGGAGAGGGTAGGAAGCTCACCTCGTTTCCGGTATTTCTGGCATTTCCTGCCATGTATCTTGTCACCCTTCTTGACGGCATCTTCTTCTCCTCGGTTTGTGTTAGTTCTTCATAGGAAGAAAATCTGCTCCAGCACCTTCTTCCTCTCCATCAATTTCCTACAGCTCGGCTTGGAAGGACGACTAGAAACAGCTAGGATTTTCTCCCCTTTTCATGTGAGAAGTTGGGTAACTGCATGGCCACTTGTCGGCCTGTCATTGGACCGCCAATCAACTCAATAAATGAGTCCCTTCGAAACAACGCGGCTGGAAAATTTGCCAATACCAGAAATTGAACTACACGGGTAGGGACACGCCTGTGTCACTAGTCATGTCCAGCTCGGGAGGAACGGGGTCGACGATGTTCTTCGAGCTCCGCTCAACGAATCGTCGAGCGGTTGCTCGGACACACACGGGTAGGGAAACGCCCGTGTCACTACCTGTGCCCAGCTCAGGAGGAACACTCTCTCTGGTCAACGATGTTCGTCGATCTCTGCACGATGAATCGTCGAGCTGTTGCCTGACACACATGGGTAGGGACAAGCCTGTGTCACTACCCGTGTCCTGCTCGGGATGAATGCGCTTTCTGGTCGACAATGTTCGTCGAGCTTTACTCGATGAATCATCGAGCTGTTGCATGGACACACACGGGTAGGTACATGCCCGTGTCACTATCCGTGTCCTACTTGGGAGGAACATGTCGAAGAATGCGCAAGGTTACCAGAGAACTACACAGGAATGGACATGCCCGTGTCACTTCCCTTATCCTTCTCTGGAAATCTCCCAAGGAAGACGCAAAGATACCAGAGTACCACACGGGTATGGACACGACCATGTCACTACCCGTGTCCTACTCTGGACCAACTTCTCCTCCCTTACTCGAGTGCAAGCCTAACTGCGAGCACTCCCTGAGCCCCAGTCAGCTCTCCTGACTTAAAAGTGTGCATGAGGGGCCTAGCGCGAATTGGGACATTACAAATCCTATAAACAAAATAAAAGATTTCGTCCCCGAAATCTGGCTAAAGCAATGGGGAGAGAAAAGCATGAAATAAAATAAAATATGTTTTTAAAACTACCTTGAGGAAACAACTCCGGTAGTACTTTTGCATCAAGTCTACCGGCTCCCATGTATACTCCTCCTTCCCATGGTTAGACCACATCACCTTTACCAAAGGAACACTCCTGCGGCACAAAATTGTCTTGTTGTCTACTATCTGCACCGACTCTAGTCGTACAGATCTATAGGTTGCTACTACTCCATCAAGGGTGGGGATATGTTGATCGGGCCGCAACAGCGCCTTCCCGAGAGATGACACATGGAATGCGTCATGAAGGTTCTCTACCTCCGGTGGTAACTCCAACCGATAGGCCAAAGGGCCAATTCTTTCCAATATAGTGTAAGGCCCAAAGTACCTTGGGCCAAGCTTCTTCAGTCCACGTACTCGTGACACTTCATGCATCGGTCGGATCGTCAAGAACACTTTGTCACCCACTTGGAATTCTATCATCTGGTGCTTTGCATTAAAGTATTTTGCCTGCCGACTTTGAGCCTCAAGCATGCGGTCCCGTATTAGTGTAACAACCGCATCAGTATCATCGATGTACTCAATTCCTAACATCTTCGTGTCTTCATCTTGCACCCATGACAAGGGGGTTTTACACCTCCTTCCGTAAAGGCCTTAATAGGGTGCCATCCTGATGTTGGCATGGTGATTGTTATTATAGGAGAATTCCACTAGGGGTAAGAGTCTTGCCCAAAGCATACATCTATCCAACACACACAGTCTCAATAGATCTTCAAAAGTTCTGATGGTCGTCTCCGACTGCCCGTCGGTCTGAGGATGAAATATTGTTCTAAAGTTAGGCATGAACCTAAATACGCATGTACGACCTTCCATTCTTTAGAGGTAAAATGACCATCCCGGTCAGAAATGATTGTTTTTGGCACACCATGGTACCGTACAAACTACTCCACAAAGTGGCATACCAAAACGTACACATGAGCCTCTTTCTTCATAGGGATGAACCTAGTTACTTTTTTCAGGCGATCAATGATTACCCAAACCGAATCATTCCCTGAGCATGAGTGAGGTAACCCGTGGACGTAGTCCATGGAGATATCCTCGAACTTCAACTCGGGGATGGGCAATGACGGTAATAATCCACTGGGGCTCTTGCATTCCGCCTTCACCCGCTGATAGCCTCGTAATGTGCAACAAAATATCTGACATCTTTCTTCATTCCCGGCCAACACATGGTCTTTCGCAAGTCGCCGTACACCTTGACAATCCCAGGATGCACTGAATACTGAGTGCAATGTGCCTCCCTCAAGATATCTTCCCGAATGTTTCCATCTTTGGGAATGTAAAGACGGCAACGAAAATAAACGAGGCCGTCTTTTAATGTATACTCTTCGGTGGATCCACCCTCAACTGACTTAATCATGAGGGCCAGAGCAGCATCTTTTCCTTGCTCCGCCCGGATTCTTTAACATCCCATGTTACTTCTAGGCCCCTTAACTTAGATTGGGTTAGACATGGAGTGGGTGATAGGGGTATTTAGCTAGGTTTGACCGTAGTAGGTGAGTGAAGCCATGTGGGGCCCACCACAGGGCCCAAGTCAAACTAGGTCAAACTAGCCTAAATAAGGACCCTAACCATACCATGACCCCACCACATTGCCCTAACCCTAAAAGCAATCTAATTGAACCAAAAACCACATTATTGGGTCAACCATTGACCCAAGTTGACCCAAGTCGACCATAACCCTAATTTGGTAAAATCCACACATATAGGCCCAATTAGCCCAAGTTGGGCATCACCATGGCCTAACCCATGTTGGGTGATGCCATAAGGCTCATGATCATCAAGTGGGGTCAGCCCACTCATCAAGTTGATCAGGTCAACCCTAAAAGTCAACTTGATCAACCATAGGTCTATTTAAGTAAATTTGAAGACCAAGTTCATTCCTAATGGGCTAAGGCCTTGAGCCATGACCCAACCCATGTTAGGTGGTGACATGGGGTTCATGACCATCAAGTGGAGCCAGCCCATTCATCAAGTTGACAAAGTCAACCCTAAAAGTCAATTTGGTCAATATAAGGCCTAAAGAGAGAAAATGAGTGTCAAGCTCATTTCCAATGGGCTAAGCCCATGAACCAAGACCCATGACCAGCCTTAATGGTTAATGACAGCCCCTACCCTCCTGAAATTGGAGAGAGATTGCATGCAAGGGGGTAGTTTTGGAAATTGGGGGAAAAAGAGGAGAGAGAAGAGAGGGAAAATGGGGATGAAGGCCATGTGGCCCTCCTCCTCTCTTCCCAAGCACACATCTGAACCCACACATCAATTATCATCCTTTCCAACCCAATTTCATGCCACTTGGAGCCAAGGAGGAGAAAACAAAGCTCATGGCCGAAATTCCCATCATGGCATCTCTGTATACAACCCATATCAGCCAAAACCAACCATCCCATTAGCTTCAGAAGGTCCAAAGGAGTGGAATTCGATACCTAGATCGAAGCTTTTGGTGGAGAATCGGGTTTGGGAGCAAGCTCGCTGGAGAGGAGAAATTTCATGTCCAACCACCGCCACTGCCGCCGTCGGGCTCCGATCAAGGTCCGTTTCACCTCACCTCTATCCGTGCTAGTTTCCTAGATCTATTAGGCGATACATCTGGCTCAAATGAGCCAGATCCAAGGTGAGCTTTTTCATGGATTTTGGAATTTTGATGGAGTGCAAGTTCGCCGGAAACCGCCGCCTCCGGCCACCATTTCGCCGCCAAACGTTGGCCACCACCTCAACGGAGGTGGTGGTGGTGGTAGCCGGCCGTGGAGGCTAAGGGGTGGTCGGTAAATGAGGTTTGAAGGTGCTCCAGGTCGGGACAATCTCGGCCCTTGGCTGGAGGAAGAAGATGAATGGATGCCCTCCAATATTGCTTTAAGATTCGTGCCTTATTAATATATTAAACTTTAGTAATGCTGTCATAAATATTCAGTGGCATTGCATGTCATTGCTAGGCCTCTTAGAGGCATTTCCAGAACCTGGACCCTGAATGAAAAATGTAGCCTTACTAGTTAACGTTAATTTGACACCTTAATCATTAATTTTGGTCAAGTAGTCTGGCCTGTAGGGCATTCCTCCTAGGACTGGTCCTAGAAAAGGGCAGAAATTCATTTGGATGCCCAAGTCAAACCAGCAATCACCATGACCCCAGAGTTTGGGTACATGCATGATTAGGGCATATATAGCCCCTGCCAAAAATTGGGAATTTGTGGGACAACTTTTTCTATAGTTTTGGTCATAATATCAAAAATTAAATAAATGAAATATTTGGCGTTATATGACTCCACATGGCCCCAAATCTTGGTGGTAGGTCCTTGGGGACATCATTGGTGCATGATAAAAATTTCAGCAAATTTGGATCACTGCATGTTGGGGTAATCCACTTGCATGTGTTGGTTTATGTATTGCCTTGGTGTGCCAATAGCAATAATTTAAATATTGTGCATTCAGCCTAATGGAGGCATTCAAAAATCATGGATTTGATTCCAGTGGTTCATTATAGTAAATTTCACCCCTCAGATTAATTATGGGATTTTTGGAATCAAAAATCCCATTAATTGGAATTTTTAAAAATATAGCTCCTTTTGAAAATAAATTTGAAAAATAGGTTTTCCTCAAGTAAAAATACTCAAACTTTGCCTAGTTGAAAATAAAGTTATATTTGACTTAGGAAAATTTGATCTTTCTGTTTGAAGAACTTCTGGAGTAACATACCTTGAAATGACCATTTTACCCTTATTGCATTTATTCTTGAATTTATGGAAATACACATCAGAAAAATTTGGAAATATTTCTACTGTTATATAATTGTATTATTAGTCTTGAATAATTATTTCAGAATTTATGGATGTACTGATAATGTTTAAATTAATGTAATGGCATTTTGGTAAATATTTAAGAATGGGATTTGTTAGGCCATTACACTATAGAGGTTGATGAAACTCTGTCATTAGTCTTAAATTAATGTGTTCTATGTTCTGTAACTTTCTTGGAATTTTGGATTATATATTTCTTGCACTTCATTTGGAAAATGGAAATTATGTAGATTTGGTATTAAATAAGGAATTAGTATAAATATCCAAAGGAAAATTGTGAAACCCTGAAGACAGAAATAGTTTATCATTATACAACTCAGGAAAAATTACCTAGGTCAGTGGATTTTAAATCATACTACTTCATGTGTAAAGTGACCTAGGAATTAATTTAAAAGATTTAATTAAGGGATTAATTAACCAAGGAAAATTATGAGGATCCATATGATAGCTCCATTAGTCCATACCACCCTACGATAAATAGCTAGGGGCAAGAGACCCTAAGAATTGGAAGATTCCATTTTCGGGGTAATAATAGGACATGGTGTGCATATAGCATAAATAGGTCATGCTTTAGGGTATTACCAGAGGATTGATTATCGGAAGAATAAGGGAGTGCAATAAGAATAATCCCTGTGGGTAGTATTGTCTTAGTGACGGGAGTAAAAGTGCAAGTCCTTAGGTTGCAACCGGAGTGGAGGTCGACGGAATACCGTCGGTTTCCCGGTAATATCTTAAGTCACTAGGATTGTTCCAGAGCAACAACAAGAGCTGGGGTGAAACATGGTAGCCATCAAATAAAGTAAATATCCTTGCGAAATGGAACTTTGGGCGTAATCCCATCGTAGTTCCTAGTGCCCCCGAGAGCCCTTCACCGGGTATACCCTGGGCAGTCCTGGGATTAACCTTAAATCACTAAGTATAATAACCCGTAGACAAGAGTAGTCTAATAGGTCAAGACATTTGTTGTACCTGCTCACCCGTGTTGGGTTGAAGAGATTCATGATATATGCTCACCCGTGTAGGGTTTGAGGGAATTGGTATAAAGGCACTATTGTGCGTTCTCACCCTGGTTGGGTTTGAGGGTTTTAGGACGGGTTTGGTCCTGCGAGCGGAAGGCTACGAATGAAATACTTGCATGTTCATAAATATAGTGGCGGGGCATGCGGTACTGGCCGTTCGTCACACCGATGACAGTACGGTGCACCAGGCGGTTGTGAGGGTTAGAGGGGCCAGTGGGTTGTTTTATATTGCGGTCTGGAGGATGATCCCCGATAACGCACATCCGACCCAACAAGACTGACGGGTTGTCAGCAAAGTACATACACGAGACTCTAGAGTGCACCTTGGACGTGTACAGAGGCGTATGAGAGGGGTCTAAGGCTTGGTAGTGTGCATACCAGCCTAAAAGCGGAGACGCCCGCTCCGCTGCTGCCGTAGCCATAGCGGTGGTACCCAAGAGTGATGCTAGCTCTCAAAAAGTGGGAACTAAAGGTCTGTGATCACAGAGTCGTTGTGTGTGAGTTGCACTTGCCTGTGCATAAAATTGCATCATAATATTCATTCATATTAGGTCATACGCTTCATAGATCCTAATCATATAAATTAGTATGGGCTCTTTTATATGATAAGTTAAATTTCATGGAAATCCTAACTTATATATTTGTATGGGCATTTATATAAGTTAGGGTACTTTTGTGATGGTAGTATAGTGGTAGAATAGTTTTTATTTACATGCTCTTACTTGTTGTTCTTTACTTCCTTTACTAGTACTGCTCTTTACTTACTTGTACCATATTTAGAACTACTAGAGTAGAATTTATAATATATATTATAACTGCTAGTTAGATCTTGTCACCTGTTTCCACCTTTGCTACCCCTTGTTGTCCTCCGCTTCGTCCTCCCACTCGGTGCCTAGGACTTGCGGGGTGAGGTGCGGAGGAAACGACTTAGTCTTTTTGACTAATGGTCGGTAACCATACTATTTTTAGGAGCCCGTGGAGATGGAGCACCAGTACATCGAGGAGACAGGACTTGAGGAGCAGATACCGCTACAGCAGGCTACTACCACTAATGTGCATCCTCAGGTGGGACGAGTTCTGATGTATTAGTATAGCTTCCGCTTTTATTTGAGAGAGAGAGTTTATATGATGTACTGGGCATAAGCCCTTATTACTCTTTCATTTTGTACTCATTGTGGACTATGTTTCTGTACTTTTCATTCCATATATATGATATGTACTCTGTGACTTGTGGACTAGTAGATTTGTTACACTGCTTTACTTCTTCTTCTCATATTGGCCTATAGGTTAAATGATCGTATTAAGCGGCAGGATCGACGTGTTCCGGTGTCGACTAACCCGTGCATTAGTGCCACCGTAAGACGGCGGTTCTGGGCATAAGACCCGGTAGCCCTCCTTTGTAAGGGGGAGGAAGGGGTCTTACAAACTGGTATTACTTGAACAAACGATCATATGAGAAAGAAGTCCACAATACTGGAACACCCAGCTCAAGCATTAGTTTGCGGACAAACTATGCAGCAGAAGCAATGGTGTGCCCATGTGTAAAAAAGTCACATAAAAACAGTCCATTTAAGCAATGAGTTAGGCCAATTCAATTAGAACACCACTTAGTTTGACTTACCAAGAGAATTTTGAGTCGTACCGTAGTCTAAAATTGACCTCGGATATAGATTAGATAAGGTTCGAGGATACCCAACTTGACTAAGGAAATAATTTAATGCAAGAGTCACTACTTAAGTTTTTAAACTTCGATGTCCCAACTCTACCTATCAAGTGATATTATCAATTCTTACCCAAACTAATAGGACCGCCTCAAGGAGAACTGGTGCATATAATATATCAGTGAAATAATAGGGTACTCGTAAACTTAACCCTCATACTGATGGCTTGATTACGCTGAGATAACCATAGTGGAAAATACCGAAGGTCGAATAAGAATTCAAGTTTCCGAAGAGAACCATTATTTTGGTTGGATCACATGTCGACCTTGAAAAGTTTGTCGTATAGTAACCTTGAAGTCCTAAGGTATGTAACATATCAATTAAGGTGGAAATCCAGGTCTAAGATTGTTAAACCTAAGGATTGAGTGCACATATAAGAAGAATGCACTGGATATTAAGGGAATTTAGCCCAAAAGGTATGGGGGCTTATCCTTTTGTTTATTGGGCTAATTTGATAAAGATTTGAATTTCCATAGATCTTGTTTGGAAAAAAAAAATTGAGCCGCGAACATAGTAACCCTGTAGTTTTCATTTATTCAAGATGTCTCAACTAAAGATGAGACGTTTTATATACATGATCGGTATGATGATCGATCCACCCTAAAAAATTAGGACCCTCAAAAAATTGTTTCATCTTAAGTGGCATGGATTATTAATGCCAAGTTGTGAATGCTACAAATTCACGAGTGAAATAGGAAAGTAGAGCATTTCAAGAATGATTATTCATTCTCCTTATCGCTCCAAGGCTATACGGATAAGTAAACAAGGAGAGTAGTGAATTAATTCTTTGAGATATACATAAATGGTCGCCTAGTGATATGTATATGTGACTCTTAAATCAAGGGAGATCGTATAAGTATTCAGGAAAGTTCTCAATTTTTGAGTTTAATGAAGTAAGTAACTACTTAGTACACATTTTAAGGAGCACTCATGATTTCCTTAACATAGACACGGTGTGAATCGTTTACATATACATGTGAAATCGGAGCAATTTGCATTCAAAAGACCTGAATTAGAATCAGTATTGGTTGTAGAAGAATTTACATACAATTAAGGATGTGCTTTGTCAATTGCCTCAACCAAGCATATTCTTAAGTGATCTAAAACCCTAACCTAATTATGGTAATGTACGAATAGTATTATACTGATTGTTTACGGATTGATTTACAGACTCATGTAGATCGTAAGAAAAAAAATGACGTGGAGTATGAATTATGTATAAGTTTATGCCGGATATAGATTGGATAAGGATAGAACATAGCTATATGTGCTCATGGTCTTAAGACATGAACAAATATAAAGAATCCCTTGCGAGATACATGGTACTTTAGATTCTTCTACTCAATCTCGAAATGATGATCTATATTATTATCGGGACAAACTATTAAACATAATGGGTCAAAAGATATCTGATTTTAGTCAAGACACGGGGTTGCCAAGTCTAGTTGTCTAGGACAATTATATCGCATCATGGAATTTGTGATTTGGAATCAGATTACTGCAAGTCAGAATTTTGGCACTTTAAGGGATTCGAAGATGATTTACAAATGGTGTATTCTATCAAAGAATCAACCCCTTTCAACTTGAATGGTTATTTACCCTTATACTTTGGAAGATAGTTTAAGGTATAATCGGAAATTTTGATAAGACAATTTCTTGCATTTAGAATGTAATAATTAATTTTACTATGGTTGGTATGATTTAATACAATCTTGTTTGATCCCAAAAGTGGATGGGATTTGGAGAATTAATCATAATGATGATGTATCATCACTATCTACGCTTACCTGATATAGTCAAGTCACTTGATTAAAATTGTGAACTATTACTTTGAATGACTCAGTAAAAAAAAAGTCATTATATTGGAAACTTAAGAATTGAATTAAGTCAACGTTATGACACAAAAGATTAATTTGCTATAATATAACATTGGAAATGTAACGATTCAGCAAATTTAAAAAGGGGTGGATGTTTAATTAAAGTTGTACACATATATATGTCTAATGATTATAATGGCGTCCAGAACCGGGATACATACATTAATAACGTTATAGACACCGTTAGGAGGATTCATGACAATGAGATATAGATTTTGATTTGCAAAGGTGTATACAGTAAAATTACACGATGAGTAATGAGTGTTTAATAAGATTCTCTTTATGATGAAATCGATTTATGTCAGGCCTCACCATATTTGAAAAGATATGCTTATAAATTTATGAATTAGACTACATGTGAAAAGCAATTGGGAGTCATCTGTATCAACATCAATATCAGTAATGATCGTTTGATCTATGCTTGAAATATGAACACTCTATGAATTATGAATTACGATTTATGTAGAGATATAATAACTCTTGAATTTGGGAGAAACAAAATGATGATCTTTTCATCACATCATGATCTCGGAAGTGAGTTAACTACTATACATAATAGTGTTAGTCTAATGTGCATGATATTTTGGGGTGATTGTAAGTTCACGTTGGGTGATAGGTAATAATATAGGTGGACATGAATAGAAAAGATCTCTACTTATGATTGTTGATTTTCGCGTACTTGATGATCATTGCTCGTAAGAGACTCCGAACTAACATATGATTAAGGTTTAATTAATGATAATATGTCAGAAGACTTAGAAATATGCCCACATAATCTTGATTATGAATACTACGAAGTATAATGAAAATACACTTAGAGGGAACTGTTACCTCTGATAGAGTTGTCTTATAAAGAACAACCACAAGGCAAGTATTGGAATGAGTCCTTATGGAGCTCTATATGATAAGGAGTGTTAGGCGCCGCTATCCTTGGTTCCGGATGAGGACCGTAGGGCACTTGGATCGGGATATATTGATAATGTGGATGCTCAGATACGACTAATCAGGGATCAGTGTTGAAGACATAAAGTACGCAGGCCAAGTACTACGATGCGAGACATACAAAGGTGGAGTTCCAAATGGGTGACAGAGTGTTTCTGAAGATACGTCCGGTGCAAGGTGCCTCGCGGGTGCGGAGGCATAAGAAGCTTAGCCCTCAATTTATAGGACCATTCATGATCCTGCAGCGGATCGGTCCTTTGGCTTGGAGCTACCCCCAGAGTTAGGACTTTGCACAGCGTCTTCCATGTCTCCTTGCTTTGGATAGCTCTCCTTCTGCCAGAGCAGCACATTACTACTACAGCTGGCCCGCTAGCATCTGATAGATCAGTTCGTTTGAAGCCGATCCGGATTGATGATACAGATGTCCGAGTGTTGCGGATGAAGAAGGTCCCTCTTGTGAAGGTGTTGTGGTCCAACCATGGACGGGAGGAACACACCTGGGAACCAAGGGACCTGATGTTGGAGCAACACCCAGAGCTGTTTACTTCAGGTATGCTGTAAATTATGTTTTAAAATTACTTAAATTATTACGAGTAGAACCCCGTGTACCCGAACTTAAATTTCGGGGACGAAATTATTTTTTTTGTTTATTGGAATTGTAACATCCCATGTTACTTCTAGGACCCTTAACTTAGATTGGGTTAGACATGGAGTGGGTGATAGGGGTATTTAGCTAGGTTTGACCCTAGTAGGTGAGTGAAGCCATGTGGGGCCCACCATAGGTCCCAAGTCAAACTAGGTCAAACTAGCCTAAATAAGGACCCTAACCATACCATGACCCCACCACATTGCCCTAACCCTAAAAGCAATCTAATTGAACCAAAAGCCACATTATTGGGTCAACCATTGACCCAAGTTGACACAAGTCAACCATAACCCTAATTTGGTAAAATCCACACATATAGGCCCAATTAGCCCAAGTTGAGCATCACCATGGCCCAACCAATGTTGGGTGATGCCATAAGGCTCATGATCATCAAGTTGGGTCAGCCCACTCATCAAGTTGACCAGGTCAACCCTAAAAGTCAACTTGATACACCATAGGTCTATTTAAGTAAATTTGAAGACCAAGTTCATTCCTAATGGGCTAAGGCCTTGAGCCATGACCCAACCCATATTAGGTGGTGACATGGGGTTCATGACCATCAAGTGAGGCCAACCCATTCATCAAGTTGACCAAGTCAACCCTAAAAGTCAATTTGGTCAATATAAGGCCAAAAGAGAGAAAATGAGTGTCAAGCTCATTTCCAATGGGCTAAGCCCATGAACCAAGACCCATGACCAGCCTTAATGGTTAATGACAGCCCTACCCTCCTGAAATTGGAGAGAGATTGCATGCAAGGGGGTAGTTTTGGAAATTGGGGGAAAAAGAGGAGAGAGAAGAGAGGGAAAATGGGGATGAAGGCCATGTGGCCCTCCTCCTCTCTTCCCAAGCACACATCTGAACCCACACATCAATTGTCATCCTTTCCAACCCAATTTCATGCCACTTGGAGCCAATTAGGAGAAACCAAAGCTCATGGCCGAAATTCCCATCATGGCATCTCTGTATACAACCCATATCAGCCAAAACCAACCATCACATTAGCTTCAGAAGGTCCAAAGGAGTGGAATTCGATACCTGGATCGAAGCTTTTGGTGGAGAATCGGGTTCGGGAGCAAGCTCGCCGGAGAGGAGAAATTTCATGGCCAACCACCGCCGCTGCCACCGTCGGGCTCCGATCAAGGTCCGTTTCACCTCACCTCTACCCGTGCTAGTTTCCTAGATCTATTAGGCGAGACATCTGGCTCAAATGAGCCAGATCCAAGGTGAGCTTTTTCATGGATTTTGGAATTTTGATGGAGTGCAAGTTCGCCGGAAACCGCCGCCTCCGGCCACCATTTTGCCGCCAAACGTTGGCCACCACCTCAACGGAGGTGGTGGTGGTAGCCGGCCGTGGAGGCTAAGGGGTGGCTGGGAAATGAGGTTTGAAGGTGCTCCAGGTCGGGACAATCTCGACCCTTGGCTGGAGGAAGAAGATGAATGGATGCCCTCCAATATTGCTTTAAGATTCGTGCCTTATTAATATATTAAACTTTAGTAATGCTGTAACAAATATTCAGTGGCATTGCATGTCATTTCTAGGCCTCGTAGAGGCATTTCCAGAACCTGGACCCTGAATGCAAAATGTATCCTTACCTGTTAACTTTATTTGACACCTTAATCATTAATTTTGGTCAAGTAGTCTAGCCTGTAGGGCATTTCTCCTAGGACTGGTCCTAGACAAGGGTAGAAATTCATTTGGATGCCCAAGTCAAACCAGCAATCCCCATGACCCCAAAGTTTGGGTACATGCATGATTAGGGCATATCTAGCCCCTGCCAAAAATTGGGAATTTTTGGGACACCTTTTTCTATAGTTTTGGTCATAATATCAAAAATTAAATAAATGAAATATTTGCGTTATATGACTCTACATGGCCCCAAATCTTGGTGGTAGGTCCTTGGGGACATCATTGGTGCATGATAAAAATTTCAGCAAACTTGGATCACTGCATGTTGGGGTAATCCACTTGCATGTGTTGGTTTATGTATTGCCTTGGTGTGTCAATAGCAATAATTTAAATATTGTGCATTCAGCCTAATGGATGCATTCAAAAATCATGGATTTGATTACAGTGGTTCATTATGGTAAAGTTCACCCCTCAGATTAATTATGGGAGTTTTGGAATCAAAAATCCCATTAATTGGAATTTTTAAAAATATAGCTCCTTTTGAAAATAAATTTGAAAAATAGGTTTTCCTCAAGTAAAAATCCTCAAACTTTGCCAAGTTGGAAAGAATGTTATATTTGACTTAGGAAAATTTGATCTTTTTGTTTGAAGAACTTGTGGAGTAACATACCTTGAAATGACCATTTTACCCTTATTGCATTTATTCTTGAATTGATGGAAATACACATCGGAAAAATTTGGAAATATTTTTAGTGTTGTATAATTGTATTATTAGTCTTGAATAATTATTTCAGAATTTATGGATGTACTGATAATGTTTAAATTAATGTAATGGCATTTTGTTAAATATTTAATAATGGGATTTGTTAGGCCATTACACTATAGAGGTTGATGAAACTCTGCCATTAGTCTTAAATTAATGTATCCTATGTTCTGTAATTTTCTTGGAATTTTGGATTATATATTTCTTGCACTTCATTTGGAAAATGGAAATTATGTAGATTTGGTATTAAATAAGGAATTAGTATAAATTACCAAAGGAAAATTGTGAAACCCTGAAGATAGAAATAGTTTATCATTATACAACTCAGAAAAATTACCTAGGTCAGTGGATTTTAAATCATACTACTTCATGTGTAAAGTGACCTAGGAATTAATTTAAAAGATTTAATTAAGGGATTAATTGACCAAGGAAAATTATGAGGATCCATATGATAGCTCCATTAGTACATACCACCCTACGATAAATAGCTAGGGGCAAGAGATCCTAAGAATTGGAAGATTCCATTTTCGGGGTAATAATAGGACATGGTCTGCATATAACATAAATAGGTCATGCTTTAGGGGATTACCAGAGGATTGATTATCGGAAGAATAAGGGAGTGCAATAAGAATAATCCCTGTGGATAGTATTGTCTTAGTGACGGGAGTAAAAGTGCAAGTCCTTAGGTAGCAACCGGAGTGGAGGTCGACGGAAGACCGTCGATTTCCCGGAAATATCTTAAGTCACTAGGATTGTTCCAGAGCAACAACGAGAGCTGGGGTGAAACATGGGTAGCCATCAACTAAAGTAAATATCCTTGCGAAAGGGAACTTTGGGCGTAATCCCATCGTAGTTCCTAGTGCCCCCGAGAGCCCTTCTCCGGGTATACCCTAGGCAGTCCTGTGATTAACCTTAAATCACTAAGTATAATAACCCGTAGACAAGAGTAGTCTAATAGGTCAAGACATTTGTTGTACCTACTCACCCGTGTAGGGTTGAAGAGATTCATGATATATGCTCACTCGTGTAGGATTTGAGGGAATTGGTATAAAGGCACTATTGTGCGTTCTCACCCGGGTTGGGTTTGAGGGTTTCAGGACGGGTTTGGTCCTGCGAGCAGAAGGCTCAGAATGAAATACTTGCATGTGCATAAATATAGTGGCGGGGCATGCGGTACTGGCCGTTCGTAACACCGATGGCAGTACGGTGCACCAGGCGGTTGTGAGGGTTAGAGGGGCCAGTGGGTTGTTTTACACTGGGGTCTGGAGGACGATCCCCGATAACGCACATCCGACCCAACAAGACTGACGGGTTGTCAGCAAAGTACGTACGCGAGACTCTAGAGTGTACCTTGGACTTGTACAAAGGCGTATGAGAGGGGTCTAAGGCTTGGTAGTGTGCATACCGGCCTAAAAGCGGAGACGCCCGCTCCGCTGCTGCCGTAGCCAGAACGGTGGTACCCGAGAGTGATGCTAGCTCTCAAAAAGTGGGAACTAAAGGTCTGTGATCACAGAGTCATTGTGTGTGAGTTGTACTTGCCTGTGCATAAAATTGCATCATAACATTCATTCATATTAGGTCATATGCTTCATAGATCCTTATCATATAAATTAGTATGGGCTCTTTTATATGATAAGTTAAATTTCATGGAAATCCTTACTTATATATTTGTATGGGCATTTATATAAGTTAGGGTACATTTGTGATGCTAGTATAGTGGTAGAATAGTTTTTATTTACATGCTCTTACTTGCTGTTCTTTACCTCCTTTAGTAGTACTGCTCTTTACTTACTTGTACCATATTTAGAACTACTAGAGTAGAATTTATAATATCTATTATAACTGCTAGTTAGATCTTGTCACCTGTTTCCACCTTTGCTACCCCTTGTTGTCCTCCGCTTCGTCCTCACGCTCGGTGCCTAGGAGTTGCGGGGCGAGGTGCGGAGGAAACGACTTAGTCTTTTTGACTAATGGTCGGCGACCATACTATTTTTAGGAGCCCGTGGAGATGGAGCACCAGCACGTCGAGGAGACAGGACTTGAGGAGCAGATACCGATATAGCAGGCTACTACCACTAATGTACGTCCTCAGGTGGGACGAGTTCTGATGTATTAGTATAACTTCCGCTTTTATTTGAGAGAGAGAGAGTTGATATGATGTACTGGAATAAGCCCTTATTACTCTTTCATTTTGTACTCATTGTGGACTATGTTTCTGTACTTTTCATTCCATATATATGATATGTACTCTGTGACTTGTGGAGTAGTAGATTTGTTACACTGCTTTACTTCTTCTTCTCATATTGGCCTACAGGTTAAATGATCGTATTAGCCGGCAGGATCGACGTGTTGCGGTGTCGACTAACCCGTGCGTTAGTGCCACCGTAAGACGGCGGTTCTGGGCATAAGACCCGGTAGCCCTCCTTGGTAAGGGGGAGGAAGGGGTCTTATAGATTCCGTCCCGAATCTCAGATACTATACTCATGGTCGCGAAGTACTCCGTATACTTTTCTGAAGGAACTTTATACACCAAAGTGATCTCCATTTCCTCGAGCATTCGAGCTAATTCCATACTCATCAACCGAGACTTAGAGCTCAAGTCTGGTGCTTTTCTGCTCAATGCATCAGCCACCGAGTTTGCTTTTCCGGGGTGATAGTTCAATATGAACTCATAATCGCACAAAAACTTCAACTAGCACCGCTGCCTCAAATTCAGTTCCTTCGGAGTGCGAACATACTTTAGATTTTTGTGGTCCGAAAATATCTCGCAATGGACTCCATATAGATAGTGTCTCCAAACTTTCAGGGCGAATACCACTGCCCTCAATTCTAAATCGTGAACTGGATAGTTGATTTCATGCTTATTTAGTTGCCTTGAGGCATAAGCAATCACATGACCGTGCTGCATCAGTACCGCTCCCGTCCCTTGATAAGATGCATTCGTGTAAACCTGAAATCCTTCCTTCCCAGACGGAAGTGCTGGATGGGGGCGGAGGAAAGTCTATCTTTCAGTTCTTGGAACGCAGCTTCACACTGGGGTGTCCACTCGCATGGCACACCTTTCTTCGTCAGGGTAGTAAGAGGAAGGGCAATCTTTGAGAACCCTTTTACGAACTTGCGATAATGCCCGGAAATTCCAAGAAAACTCCTCACATCGACCGCTGACTTCAAGGGCGACCATTCCTTCACGACTCGTACTTTGGCCGGATCCACAGATAGTCCAGCCCCACTGATCACATGGCTCAAAAAGGCAACTTCTTGGAGACAGAATTCGCACTTGTTGAACTTGGAAAAAAGGGCATGCACTTTTAGCTTCCTCAGTACCATGGTCAGATGTTTGACATGCTCTTCCTCTGTCTTTGAGTAGACCAAAATGTCATCGATGAAAATGATGACGAAGATATCAAGATAAGGCTCGAACACTTTGTTCATCAAACTCATGAAAGCTAAAGGGGCATTTGTGAGCTCAAACGACATCATGGTGAACTCGTACAAACCGTACATTGAGATAAAAGCTGTTTTCTAAATGTCCTCCTCTTGTATCCTCAAATGATAGTACCCCGAGCGCAAATCCAACTTGGAAAACCAATGTGCTTCTACCAATTGTTCGAACAGCTCGTCGATCTGGGGTAGCAGATAGGTGTTCCGTACCGTCAGTCGGTTGAGCTCCTGATAGTCTATGCATAACTGTAGGGTTCCATCCTTCTTCTTAACGAACAGAATAGGGTATCCCTAAGGGGATGAGCTGGGGCGAACAAACACTTATTCCACCAGTTCTTGCAATTGAACTCTAAACTCTGCGAGTTCCTTCGGGGCCTTTTGGTAAGGGGTCCTGCAGACGGTTTTGGCACCCGATAATAGCTTAATTTCAAAATCCACTTCTCTATGCGGGGGTAATCCTGACAATTTCTCAGGAAATACCTCGGGAAAGTCCCGCACTACTAGCACATCCTTCATATTTATTTTCATCTCTTTCAGTTCAAAACATATCATGCAGATTTCATCCCCCCTCATATGAGCTTTCAAGGCCTGAATCGAAGATAATAACAAATGATGGCCAAATTTTATACGTTGAAAGATGACATCAATGTCCCCATGTCTCAAGCAAATTCTCTTCTCCGCGCAGTAAATTCTTGCATAGTGCCAATCCAACAATGTCATCCCCAGAATAAGGTCGAATTCTGGCATCCACAAAACCGTGGTCGGGGTATCAAAGTTCTTTCCTCCAAGGAGAACCTTCAAGTCGCACTTGGCGGTTGTGGTCATCTTAGAGCCATCTGGGAGGCGTACTCTACGAGCAATAACAGTGAAGTATTGCAATCCTTCTAATTCTTTCACAACGTCCGCCGACATAAACGAGTGCGATGCATCAGTATCAAATAATGTATAGGCCGGTTTCCCACCAACCATTACGATGCCTAAGTACTAATAGAAAAAACTCGAAGCTAGACCTCTTAGCACTTAAGATAACTACTAAAAATGTGATAATTAACTATAACATACCTGCAATCACCTCCTGAGGGTTTCGCTCCTCTGCCATGTCTCGCACGAACACCTGATTCCAAGCAGCACCGGGGTTTCCTCCTCGTGGTTCTCGTCCTCGACCATGAATATGTCCCCGTCCTCGTGGATCGGCTGGAGGGATAGCAGGAGGAGCATTCCCAAACATTTGCGGGCAGTAACGTCGGATATGGCCGGGTTGGTTGTATTGGAAGCACACCAGCTCATACCGCCCCCGGGTTGCTGAAACTGTTGAAGCTGTGCAGGCAGAGGCAATGCGGGCGGTTGTGGAACCGGCTGCTCCATTCTAAAATTCCAGTGGAAATGCCCGCCATCTCTCTGATGTCCACTTCCTCCTCTGTAGTCATGTCTCCTTCCGTTGCTAGGGCCAGCTTCCATCACACCCTCAGCAGGTCTCTTACCACTTCCCAACTGGTCTGCTTCTAGCCTCTTTGCCATGTCAATTATATCCGCCAAGCTGGAGTCCGCTATAAATAAAATGGCCTGTCTCATGAGGTCCCGCAGCCCTTTGTAGAAGCGCTTAGCGTATCCTCTGTCATCCAAGTCATATGAGTCAGCAAATCTCGCGAGATGTGGGAACTCTCGTTGATACTCCGTAACCGACTTCGATGTTTGCTTCAGCTATTGGATCCTAAGTTGGATTTGGGCTGGGTTCACTAATTAGGATGAGTTTGACCCATATTGTATATCCATGGTCAAGTGTATGAGTCCTAGAGTTTAGGCTAAGTCATTAGGTTCAACCTTCATGGACCAGTCAGCAGAAGACTTCAGGAGACTCAAGACATAGAAGAATTCAAGGTTTAAATTATCAGTTCGAAATTCTTCAAACTCAGCTCGACGTTCATCGATCGCAGATCGACAAACTCAGAGTTAATTCTCTGAGTTATGCGTGACGATATTCGAGCTCAGGTCGACAAAATCTTGAGTTAAGCTTCCACATATTCTTTCCAGTTTACTTTCGTTGAACTTAGCTCGACGAAGACAGATTCTCTACTCGATGAACTTGGAGTGCAGATATGGCAAGATATCTCCAGAATGTAGTTCGCTGAGCTCAGGTCGACGAATAGGATTTCTCAGCTCGACGAACTTGGATCTCCGGTCGACGAAATCTGTTCAGAGCTCGACGATTTCTGTCCAATGTCAAACTTAGAGTTTTTCCCACTTTTCTGTTCGTATTTCCTATATTATTTAGCAGTGATTTCCTGAGTAATTAATGACCATATTATCTTGAATATAGTCGTTATTGGCTGCATTAATTATGGTTTTCATCAGAATTAATTACTTCCTTAATTTATTGGTACAATTGGGGAAACTCATTAAAGATTATATTCTCCAGCCATTTTCATTCTCCAGATAGATCAACAATCAATGCTTGGAATTCAAAATTTCAAAGGAGAATTCGACAGCAGAATATAAAAGAGATTTTTCTCTTTTCAGACAATAGAACAACAGAGAACTAATAGAGAATACAGAAACATATTCAGAACTATTCTCTGTGCAGAAAACATCCTGTTTTCCCCTTGTTCTTACTGAAGACTGAAGAAGAACAACAATCAAACATCAAGAGTCTTCTTCAACTTCTACTCCAGGAATATTCAAGGACAACATATTTAAATCAGTCAGAAGTTCCTGGATCATTTCAAGACAAGACTGAAGACCTACACTCTGAGCAAGGCTCCAGGCTTTCTGAACCATCTCAACATTTCAGAAGGAGCCTTGACAACAGCAATCCACTAGTCTTCTCTATTGATTAGAGAAAGAGAAGACACCATCAACTCTCTCTGAACCTCTTGTACAAAGGATTTATTAACTCCCTTCAAAAGTTTATTCTTGGTTTTTGGGCACCTGATCAAAAGCCTAAGGGGTTGTGAGATCTCCCTGGAAATAGATCTTGTGGTGGCAGTCACCTGATCAAAAAGATGATAGTGGATTCCTACCAGGGTGGTAGAAGAGTGGATGTACCATGTAACATCCCAATTTGCGCTAAACCCCTCGTGCGCGCTTTTGAGTCTCGAGAGCAGACTTAGGCTTAGGAAGTGCTGGCAGCTAGGCTTATACTTGTGTAGGGGAGGTGAAGTCAGTCCAGAGTAGGAAACGGGAGTGTCCCTAACCATGTATATCCAACCAACACTCGAGTTGAGCACTCGAGTTGTTCCTGAGAAGGACATGGGTAGAGACATTGGCGTGTCCCTACCCGTGTGTGTCCAACCAGCACTCGAGTCGAGCACTCGAGTTGTTCCCGACAAGTACACGGGAAGAGACACTGGCGTGTCCCTACCTGTGTATATGAGGACACGGGTAGAGACACGAGCATGTCCCTACCTGTGTGTGTCGAGTAGAACTCGACGAAAGTGTGTCCCGAGCAGGACACGGGTAGAGACACGAGCGTGTCCCTACCCATGTGCGTCAAGTGGAAATCGATGAAGTGTCTCCCGAGCAGGACACGGGCGGAAACACGGCTGTGTCACTTGGACATGGGTAGAGACACAGGCGTATCCCTACCCCTGTTTGTGTGCCGAAACGACAGTTGAACTGTCAGCGACGCTTCACCTGAGAAGGACATGGGTAGGGACACGGGCGTGTCCATACCAGTGTTGTTTCCACATAAAAATGAGGAAAGAAACCCTAGCCGTTTTTCATTCTCTTCCAAGTCATTTCTGTGGGAAAAACTGCTGGAGAAGGGTAAGAAGGTGCTGGAGCAAACTACACCACATGAAGAACCGCCGCCGCCGAGGAGAAGAAGATGCTGCCAAGAAGAGTGACAAGATCCATGGTCGGAAATGGTGGAAACGCTGGAAACTAGGTGAGCTTCCTCCCCTCTCCCTTGATGCAATATCTCTAGTTATTGCTTAGGAGAGACATCAACTCAAGAGAGTCTTGAATTGAGAGAAGAAGACTTCTAGGAAAGGCCATGCTAGGACATGTGTCCTAGGTTTTAGATGACTTCAACCTCTCCTTCCTTCTATGTGATGATGGAGGATTTTTTCGTGAAGAGAAGTGGATTTATGAGGATGAATAAGGGATGAGGAAGTCTGGATGTGATTTTGGGAAGATCGGCTAGAGGAGGAAGATGAACCGATGCCGTTCATTCTGCCTTAAGATGCGTGCAGAAATCTGTGTTCTGCACGCAACGATTTGCTTGGCCATTTTCAAGTATGATACCCCATATCTGGGTTTTTGACTAAACATGAAAGTCGTAGCCCTTGAAAATACCTTTCCAACGAGTGGTTAAACGTCTTCAGGAGAAGTTTGCAGCCACGGGAAAGCCTGATCGAACTCGATGGCTAACAAGCTAAACGTGTAACAACCCCAGCCGTTCATATGGTATATTCTAGAAGGTCCGGCCGGGGCCCCACAGTATATGTCACAAAACGGGCAGTGAAGGTACAGGATGATACCAGAGTAGCGCAATCGTACCTATCACAAAGCATTCTAACGGAAGCCTAAACTACAACTTGAACTCCTCATGAATGCCCAAATATAAAACTCCACATTTTATACGATATAGGAATGTCTTACAACAAGTAAAAAGAGTTGGCCTTATGGCCTTACATGGCTGTCAAATAGTGGCCTAAAGAGATTGGCGTGCAGGCCGGCCACATGAAAAGAAAACACACAAAATCAACACATATAGCCTTCGAGGGCTAGCAGCAGTAGCAACAACAGCAGCATGAACATCAGCCTTTACGCGTCCCGCTTGGCTCTCCAGCACCTGTACAGGAACAATCCACCAACGGTGGTAAACAAAGCAACAGTTAGCGTTCAGCTGACCAAATTATAACGACCTTACCACGTTTTTTTTGGGGGCAGCGGTAATCTTCCCTGCAGGCATATCATATCATAGTATGGAAATATATCTCATCAAAATGTGCTTTCACGCACACAAGCCATCACAACCGTTCGCCACCCGGCCCAACGGTCCGTGCACTCAGGACACATTCTTGGTGTTCTGGCAAAGCTCTTGCCCACCACCATATCAGGGTCACAACCCAACGGTAAATCTCTTGAGCATTTACTCCATGGCGTGCAACCGGAGTTACTCTTCCTACACCGGGATGGCCCGTAGCCCCCCATTATGTCATGGCGAGCAGGCCGAAGACTCTCGCTATGTGCTCCAACAGACCGCACCTTTTGGTCTCACGTCGGACGGACATAGCGCAGGTCGGATCCTCCACCCCCTGTTGCTCAAATCGCCTTGCCTTCTCCAAGTACAGTGTACTCATGACTATATCAAAGGCGCGGGTCGGTCTCACCAATCCTGTTCTTGGCATTCAAGCCTGGGTATTTCTCGATACCCATTTCCTTATCACAATAGCGGGTCTTTTCTGGGCCTCCCAATACTTCCTGTGACTCATTTCACAGGTGGACACCGCAAAATCACAAATGTCAGGGATCTTTCCTAGCTACCATGCCAGTACTTCCTGTTACTCGCTTCACAGGTGGACACCCTACGACATCAAGCATCACAAAAGGCCTTTCCTGGTCACACCAGTACTTCCTGTGCCTCATTCACAGGTTGGACCCAAAAACATAACATGGCTATTTTTCCTGGGCTACCACTCCAGTACTTCCTGCTACCCCTTTTTGCAGGCATAACCCGTTGACTCCTTAAACTACGCGTTTATCACGGAGTCTTCTCCGGTTCGTATGCAACATCACCAATCCAGACCAACCTGTCCAGATGGGATTCACACAGCATGCCTATTCCGTACTCCATTTCCGGATCTATATGCCAACAAAGGGGATTTCATGAATCACACAAACGACTCCCAAAATCAGCCACCTCTTGGTGGGGGAATCACAAATATATGCTAAAATGAAGCCTTCACATGGCTAGGAAGAAAAGTCATTACCCTTGACGACCGCTTTGGTGCCATGAACTCAAAGCTAGCTCAAAAGACTCGTAAGAGCTTTTCCTCTGCAACGCAGGCTTCGGCTTTCTCGTCGGAAAACTACAGCACCACCGGTGACCAGCCCCCTTTCCTCCTCCTCCTTCTTCCTCTCTCTTTCTCTCTCTAAGCTTGTAGAAAGATGAAGGCCAAAATACACTATGAGAAATCCTTTCTCATTCACGGCCTTAAGGAAAGCTGGAGGCCTTTCAGCCTTTGGATCCAGGCTGAAGGAATGGACAGCCACGTTTTGCCAAAAACACTGATTTTGACCTGACACAGCCTGTGACACGCCTGTGTCCCAGGCCGTGTGCCTCAAGCGGTGGTCAACCGACCTATCCAGACCAGTGACACGCCCATGGAACACGCCCGTGTCATGGGCCGTGTCACCCAACACGCCTTCAGACACGCCCGTGTCTGTGGCCGTGTGCATTGACGAAAATAATCCCAAAACATCCCGAGACTTCACACGGCCTATGACACGCCCGTGTCCCAGGCCGTGTGCCCAGACACGGCACGAAGACACGCCCTGTCGAAATCCTTCGTCGGGCTGAGTTCGTCGACCCAAATTGACACGCCCTGTGACACGCCCATATCACAGGCCATGTGCAACTTCTCGACACTCGACGCCTACATCTCGACACTTGACGATCTAGACATCTCGACACTCGACGACACGGCCTGGGACACACCTGTGTCCTGGGCCGTGTGCCCCCTCTCGACATATCGTCGAGCGAAAAATCGTCGACACCGAGGCCAATCGCCGACACGGCCTCGACACGCCCTGCGACACGCCCATGTCACAGGCCATGTCCACTGTTCATGTAACACCCCCTATCCGTCGCATAGCATATAGCAGTAGGTCCGGCCGGGGCCCGACGCCATATACCACAGACAGACCGGGTGGTTACTTATGGAAACCATCCAACCAATCTCAACGTCCTACACAGAGCATTCTAGCGGAAGCAGTCTATAAAAGTTGCAAAACAAGAACCCAGCAATAAGCATGAATGTCCACTAACATGATAATAGGAATGTTATTACAAAATACTCAAAAGTCGGCCTTAAGGCCTTACAAAATGTTTCACTTGCCTTTTACATGGTTTACAAACCTCGGCTCGCAGGCCGGCCATACATGAATAAAACATAAAACATTTCCACTTGGGCCTTCGAGGGCCAGCTTCGCAAAAAGGGCTTTAGCCCGCTATTGACCGCTTGGTCCAGCTGCACCTGCAAGCAAACAAACCACCGCACGGTGGCAAACAAAGCAACGGTCAGCAATGCTGACCAAATTATAACGATCCCGCCCCCAACTCGGGGCGGCGATGCTCCTTCCCTGCATTTCATTAGCACAAGCGAGCAAAGCATATAACCATAGCCATTTCATCACAGACGTTGGCTCGTACGGCCACACGTCCCGTGCACTTAGGGCACATTCTCGGTGAACCGGTCGATGTTACGTCAATTGAAGCCATTAACATTCCGGACTCACCACCGCCACTTAGACGGCCATTCCTATGAGCAATTCGTCTTCATGGTATTGGTCACGTCAATTTAAGCCATCGACCACCGAAGACCCCTATTTATGCCAACGGCGAGTGCCATGTACCTTTAGGTCTCTCTAACCCGAACGACATAAAGCGGGTACGGCTCCATCTAACCCGTGCTCACATCGCAACGGCAATTTAAGCCATATGCGCGGGTCAAACTTTCACCGAGTCCCATTCTATCACAAGTCACATAACCCCGTTATGTTCAAGTTGGCTCTCAGGCCACCAAGTTGGCAAGACCTCGTGTCCGCCCAGTTTTCCGGGTGCACCTTTGGGTTAGTCCCCAAGGCTCCCTGCTGCAATCTACCGCGTAGAAAACCCGAAAAACACCAAATAGCACGGAGTCTTCTCCGGCCTTATGCAATGCAACATCACCGATCCGAACTACATGTCCGGGTAGGCTTCAACCAAAATGCCTATGTCCGTTCTCGCATACGGACGCTAAACAACGGGGACTTTACATATCTACCCGAAGGAACGCCTCCAACTCTTCGCCAACTCGCGAGAGAGGGCTTCCTATGCTAAGAAAGAGAGCTATCATGCTCAAAAGTGAGGATCGTTACCCTTGCGTTCCTCTTTGGCGCCATCGAAAAGTAATCGGATGGAAATCACCGCACTTGCGTTGCCTCCGTGGATCCGGAGTCGGCTTGCGATTCGGAGCTCCGAAGCTCCTCCAATGGCGGATCTAGCTCCTCTTCTTCTTGCCTTAGCTTTTCTTTCTCCAAGGGTTTGGAGAGATAACAAGTGGAAAAAGTGAGGGTTTTCTAAGTCAAAACCCGGGTATATCCCTTCAGGAACAACCCCCAGCCATTGGATCCTCAGTCAAAGAAATGAACGGCTTCGATTCGGGACTGAAATGCCCAATCTGGGCCGAACACGGCCTGGCACACGCCCGTGTCCAGGGCCGTGTGCCTCATTCGCCGTCAAAATCGAATCACCTGGAACCTCACACGGGTCTCGAACACGCCCGTGTTCGAGCTGACACGCCCGTGTTCCACCTGACACGGCCGTGTAGCTGGCCGTGTACCCCATGATTTTCTCCCGTTTTCAACCCGAGCACTGCACGGGTTCTAGGACACGCCCGTGTCCTTGCCCGTGTCACCTTGACACGCCTGGGCTCCAGGCCGTGTACAAGGTCTCGGCACTTCGCGGCTAAGTGTCGACACGGGTCGACACGCCCTGCGACACGCCCGTGTCGCAGGCCGTGTGCCATGTCTCGACACACTGTCGACACCAAAGTGTCGACTTCGCGGGACGAGTGTCGACACGGGTTGACACGCCCTGCGACACGCCCGTGTCGCAGGCCGTGTGCCGTGTCTCGACACAACGTCGAAGCACTGTGTCGACTTCACGGCTAAGTGTCGACACGGGTCGACACGCCCTGCGACACGCCCGTGTCGCAGGCCGTGTGCCCAGTCTCGACACAATGTCGAGACCAAAGTGTCGTCTTCACGCCTTAGTGTCGACACAGGCTTGACACGCCCTGGGACACGCCCGTGTCCCAGGCCGTGTACCTGCAGCCAGAACTCAAACTGGCCCAAATTATTCCCCTCTGCTCCTTTGAGTTTCGGGGCGTTACAACTCTACCCCTCTTAAAGAATTTCGCCCACGAAATTACATACAGGGAAAAACATGTACAAACTTAAATTTGTACCTGAGCGGAACAACTCCGGATATTCGTCAAGCATCGTCTGCTCTCGCTCCCAAGAGAGCTCCTCACGACCGCAATTGTCCCACCGGACTTTGACCATCCTGATCTCTTTATTGCGTAGCCGCTTGACCTCCGAGTCCTCAATCCGCACGGGCTTGACTTTTGTCGTCAGCCCACTATCCACCGGCACTTGATTGGCCGCGATCACTTGCGTAGGCTCTTGCACCGCCTTCCGAAGCACCGAAATATGGAATACATCATGTAAACCACTTAGCTCCACTGAAAGCTTCAGCCGATAGGCCGCTTCTCCTACTCGCTCCAGAACCTCGAACGGTCCAAGGTACCTCGGGCTTAGCTTTTTCAATCGCCGCACCCGCGAGACACCCTTGAACGGCTTGATCTTCAAGTATACATAATCGCCCACAGCGAACTCCACGTTCCTGTGCTTGGCATTATAGTACTTTGCTTGTCGGTCCTGAGCGATAAGCAACCTCTCCCGAATGGTTCTCACCAACGAAGTAGCATCCTCCACTTCCGATCGCTTATACAACTTCGACTCGCCCGTTTCTAACCAAGACAACGGCGTGCGACATCGTCTACCATAAAGGGCCTCGAAAGGCGCCATCTGAATACTTGCTTGGTAGCTATTGTTGTATGCGAACTCCACCAAATAAAGGTGGTCCTCCCATTGCTTTCCAAAGTCCAAGACACACATGCGAAGCATGTCTTCCATGGTTCTATTGACCCTCTCGGTCTGCCCATCCGTTTGCGGATGGAAGGCTGTGCTAAACTTCAGCTTTGTTCCCAACATTTGCTGCACCAGCCTCCAATCATTGGACGTGAACCGCCCATCACGGTCACTCACGATGCTGCGGGGCACACCATGAAGCCGTACTATATTATCCACATAAAGCTTCGCCAGCTTCTCCACCGGATCATCCTTCCTATGCGGAATAAAATGCGACACCTTTGTTAATCGATCGACCACCACCCAAATGGCGTCGTTCCCCTTCTGCGACCTTGGCAAACCATGCACAAAGTCCATAGAGATGTCGTCGAATTTCCACTCCGGAATAGGCAAGGACTTAAGAAATCCTCCCGGCTTTTGGCACTCCGCCTTTACCAAGGCGCAGGTTTGGCACTTCGCTACATATAGCGCCACATCCTTTTTCAAACCCGGCCACCAAAATAGCTTCTTTACATCACGGTACATCTTCGTGCTCCCCGGGTGAATCGAGTACTTGGTATGGTGCGCCTCGTACAACAACTCCGCCCGTAAACTGCCCACACTTGGGACGCACAAACGACCGTCTTTCCACAACAATCCGTCCTCCACAACGAATTGGGAATTTGACCCATCCAGAGCCTCTATCATGAACTGCTTCATATGAGCATCCATATCCAAAGCCTGCCGAATCCGATCAGCCAGGTCATATTGGACTTCAGTCCAATTCAGCACTGCTTCAGCACTAGATTGTCTATCCACACAAACAATCTCCAACGCCTCCAGCTCCTGCACCAACCGCTCATCATGCACTGATAGCCAATTCGCTTGAGCTGGGGCTCGGCGACTCAACGCGTCCGCAACCGCATTCCCTTTGCCAGGCACGTAGTGGATCTTGAAAGTATAGTCCCCCAGGAACTCCATCCACCTACGCTGCCGCATATTCAGATCTTTCTGATCAATCAGGTACTTTAGGCTCTTGTGATCGGTGTAGATATCAATCTTCACACCGTACAAATAGTGTCTCCACAGCTTCAAGGCAAAAATCACGGCCGCTAACTCCAAGTCATGGACCGGATAATTCCTCTCGTGCACTTTTAGCTGTCTCGAGCCATAAGCTATCACGCTTCCGTGCTGCAGTAGCACACAACCCAAACCGCTGCCTGAAGCATCGCTATATATCTCATAGCCTTCGGTTCCAACCGGCGAACTCAGCACAGGCGCCGTGGTCAACCGACACTTCAATTCCTCAAAAGCTCGCGCGCACTCCGGCGTCCAAACGAACTTATGCTCCTTCCTCGTCAAAGTAGTGAGAGGTACCGCTATCCGCGAGAAGTTCTCTATGAAGCGCCTATAATAACCGGCAAGCCCCAAAAAGCTCCGGACTTCTGCTACCGTAGCAAGCTCAGGCCACTCCCGTATCGCAACAATCTTCGCCGGATCCACCGCAATACCCTCTCCACTCACTATATGCCCGAGGAACGCTACTGAGGATAGCCAAAACTCGCACTTCGAGAACTTGGCATATAACTGGTTTCTCCTGAGTGTCTCCAACACCAAATGGAGATGCTTGAAGTGATCCTCCTCACTTTGCGAGTACACCAAAATATCGTCGATGAAGACGATCACAAAATGGTCCAAGTACTCCCTGAACGTCCTGTTCATCAAATCCATAAATACTGACGGCGCATTAGTCAGCCCAAACGGCATGACCGTAAACTCATAATGCCCGTATCTCGTACTAAACGCTGTCTTCGGGATATCACTCTCCCTTATCCGCAGCTGATAGTATCCAGACTTGAGATCTAACTTCGAGTACACCGTCGACCCGACTAACTGATCAAAGAGATCATCAATCCGGGGGATCGGATACTTGTTCTTCTCAGTCAGCTTATTTAGCTCCCGATAATCAATACATAATCTCAAGCTTCCGTCCTTCTTCTTAACAAAGAGGACCGGTGCGCTCCAAGGCGAAGAACTCGGGCGCACATACCCTTGCTCCAACAACTCTTGTAGTTGAACTTTCAGCTCCGCCATTTCCTTAGGCGCTAGCCGATACGGAGATCGTGACACAGGCTTTGCACCTGGCACTAGCTCGATCGTAAAATCGATCTCCCGCTGAGGCGGGGCTCCAAGAAGATCTGCGGGGAACACATCAGGGTATTCCGATACCACTGAAATACAATCCATCGCGGGCTTCGGCTTTGCAACCTCCACTAGTGTAAAGAACAGTTCTGCTCCAGCACGAACCGCCTTCACCACCTGAAGAGCAGACATCAACGTCTTGCTCGACCCCTTTAAGCCCGTAAACGTCGTCTCACGACTTGCTCCCAGCTTTACTTCCTTGCTACCGCAATCTATATGGGCCTGCTGCTCCGAGAGCCAGTCCATGCCAAATATGACGTCGAACTCCGCCAACGGAAGTAAAGACGCCTGCAGGTCGAACTCCTGCTCCCCAATACGAACTTTAACGTCGCAGATCCTAACCGCTCGCATCGAACACCCATTGGGCAACAACACATCCAACTTATCCTTCGCCATCGAAGAAGGGACTCCGATGCGTGATATAAATCCTTCGGACAAGAAGGAGTGTGAAGCTCCCGTATCAAAGAGTGCTCGTGCCGGGTTTTCACAAATCAACACAAATCCTAACAAGCAGTGGTAAGGTAACATATACATAACAAGCATATAAAGGAATTGACTTGCTATAAATTAAACCGTACCTGTCACCACGTCAGCTTGTTTAATGGCCTCCTGTTGGCCAAGATTGTAAACCCTGGGTTGGGCCGGAGCATAGTGGGATGCGGTCGACTCCACCGCCTTTCCCTTCTCTTCATAAGTGGCTCCCGGCCTCCTCTCGGACTTAGGACGTCCGCTCCAACAATCACGGGCGAAATGCCCCGTCTTGCCACAAGTAAAGCACGCGCCCGGGGTCCGACTCGTAGTCGCCCCAGAAGCGCCAGAAGGAGCTGGACCCGAAGTCCTAGGCTTCTTGAAAGACTTCCGATAGCCGGACTTTGAGGTAGTCGGCACTTTAAACTCAGATTTTCTATCAACCAAGCCTTTCTTCGCCTGCACGTTCTTCATGTCCTTCTCCAAGGACCGGGCAGTATTGACCAAGGTTAAGAAACCCTGCGTCATCGGCCCCGACAGTAATAGTCTCAGCTCATCCCTCAAGCCTTCATAAAAACGATTAGTCTTGCGCTCCTCATCCATGATGGTAGAGCTCGCATAACGACTCAACCGCGTAAACTCGTGGAGATATTCATCCACGCTCCTCTCACCCTGTACCAACCTCAGGAACTCATTCTCCATTGAAATCCTCTGAGTAGAAGGGAGGTATCTTGCTAAGAACAATTCCGAGAACTCTTCCATCGGAACGTCTATCAGTTGTCTACCTCGCAGATGATGCAGCTCCAAACCTTCCCACCACATCCTCGCTTCACCGTCCAGCAGGAACGTAGCAATGGTGGTCATCTGCCACTCCTCCGTCTCCGTAGCTGTCATGACTCTCTTCACCCTAGAGAGCCAGTCTTCAGCCTGAGATGGGGTTCCCAACCCCGAGAATAACGGAGGGTTAAAGCTCATTACATGCTTCAACTGCCTCTCAGTCGCCCTCCTTGGCACTATTGGTTCTACAACCACTTGCTCCATCCTCCTCGGCTCAGCCTCTTGAAGAGGTACTTGCTCCATCACAGGAGCGGGCTGCTGCGCTTGCCTCCCAGGCTGCGCATTGATCACGGCCAACACCGCTTCAGCCACCAATCTTATATTTTCAGCCGACAAAGGTGTTGCGGGAGCAACTTCTGGTGCACTACTAGCCTCAGAACCTCGGCGTTCTGACGGCCCAACACCACTTCGGGTCACCTATAGTGGTACAAAACACCGTTAAGCGACCAAATAACATTGCAAACAGCAATTATAGGAACACGCAGGTTCCTCAAACACGAGTATTTTCATTCCTAAGTGGACATTCATGGGTTCTTTTTACTGTTATAACGATGACGCACACAATGTGCTCACCACCCCTTAAAAAGAATTCGCCCACGAATTCACTTTAAGCCCGACCAAAACCAGTAGTCTGATACCAAATTGTAACACCCCCTATCCGTCGCATAGCATATAGCAGTAGGTCCGGCCGGGGCCCGACGCCATATACCACAGACAGACCGGGTGGTTACTTATGGAAACCATCCAACCAATCTCAACGTCCTACACAGAGCATTCTAGCGGAAGCAGTCTATAAAAGTTGCAAAACAAGAACCCAGCAATAAGCATGAATGTACACTAACATGATAATAGGAATGTTATTACAAAATACTCAAAAGTCGGCCTTAAGGCCTTACAAAATGTTTCACTTGCCTTTTACATGGTTTACAAACCTCGGCTCGCAGGCCGGCCATACATGAATAAAACATAAAACATTTCCACTTGGGCCTTCGAGGGCCAGCTTCGCAAAAAGGGCTTTAACCCGCTATTGACCGCTTGGTCCAGCTGCACCTGCAAGCAAACAAACCACCGCACGGTGGCAAACAAAGCAACGGTCAGCAATGCTGACCAAATTATAACGATCCCGCCCCCAACTCGGGGCGGCGATGCTCCTTCCCTGCATTTCATTAGCACAAGCGAGCAAAGCATATAACCATAGCCATTTCATCACAGACGTTGGCTCGTACGGCCACACGTCCCGTGCACTCAGGGCACATTCTCGGTGAACCGGTCGATGTTACGTCAATTGAAGCCATTAACATTCCGGACTCACCACCGCCACTTAGACGGCCATTCCTATGAGCAATTCGTCTTCATGGTATTGGTCACGTCAATTTAAGCCATCGACCACCGAAGACCCCTATTTATGCCAACGGCGAGTGCCATGTACCTTTAGGTCTCTCTAACCCGAACGACATAAAGCGGGTACGGCTCCATCTAACCCGTGCTCACATCGCAACGGCAATTTAAGCCATATGCGCGGGTCAAACTTTCACCGAGTCCCATTCTATCACAAGTCACATAACCCCGTTATGTTCAAGTTGGCTCTCAGGCCACCAAGTTGGCAAGACCTCGTGTCCGCCCAGTTTTCCGGGTGCACCTTTGGGTTAGTCCCCAAGGCTCCCTGCTGCAATCTACCGCGTAGAAAACCCGAAAAACACCAAATAGCACGGAGTCTTCTCCGGCCTTATGCAATGCAACATCACCGATCCGAACTACATGTCCGGGTAGGCTTCAACCAAAATGCCTATGTCCGTTCTCGCATACGGACGCTAAACAACGGGGACTTTACATATCTACCCGAAGGAATGCCTCCAACTCTTCGCCAACTCGCGAGAGAGGGCTTCCTATGCTAAGAAAGAGAGCTATCATGCTCAAAAGTGAGGATCGTTACCCTTGAGTTCCTCTTTGGCGCCATCGAAAAGTAATCGGATGGAAATCACCGCACTTGCGTTGCCTCCGTGGATCCGGAGTCGGCTTGCGATTCGGAGCTCCGAAGCTCCTCCAATGGCGGATCTAGCTCCTCTTCTTCTTGCCTTAGCTTTTCTTTCTCCAAGGGTTTGGAGAGATAACAAGTGGAAAAAGTGAGGGTTTTCTAAGTCAAAACCCGGGTATATCCATTCAGGAACAACCCCCAGCCATTGGATCCTCAGTCAAAGAAATGAACGGCTTCGATTCGGGACTGAAATGCCCAATCTGGGCCGAACACGGCCTGGCACACGCCCGTGTCCAGGGCCGTGTGCCTCATTCGCCGTCAAAATCGAATCACCTGGAACCTCACACGGGTCTCGAACACGCCCGTGTTCGAGCTGACACGCCCGTGTTCCACCTGACACGGCCGTGTAGCTGGCCGTGTACCCCATGATTTTCTCCCGTTTTCAACCCGAGCACTGCACGGGTTCTAGGACACGCCCGTGTCCTTGCCCGTGTCACCTTGACACGCCTGGGCTCCAGGCCGTGTACAAGGTCTCGGCACTTCGCGGCTAAGTGTCGACACGGGTCGACACGCCCTGCGACACGCCCGTGTCGCAGGTCGTGTGCCATGTCTCGACACACTGTCGACACCAAAGTGTCGACTTCGCGGGACGAGTGTCGACACGGGTTGACACGCCCTGCGACACGCCCGTGTCGCAGGCCGTGTGCCGTGTCTCGACACAACGTCGAAGCACTGTGTCGACTTCACGGCTAAGTGTCGACACGGGTCGACACGCCCTGCGACACGCCCGTGTCGCAGGCCGTGTGCCCAGTCTCGACACAATGTCGAGACCAAAGTGTCATCTTCACGCCTTAGTGTCGACACAGGCTTGACACGCCCTGGGACACGCCCGTGTCCCAGGCCGTGTACCTGCAGCCAGAACTCAAACTGGCCCAAATTATTCCCCTCTGCTCCTTTGAGTTTCGGGGCGTTACAGTTCAACGACCGTCGACTCCAAATTTCGCCGACTTCGCGGCCAACTCGTCGACCCCAGCTTGACACGCGCGTGTCCCAGGCCGTGTCACCCAAACATTTCCTGTTTGAGAAATTTGGGTTGTTACAATCCTCCCCTCCGACAAGAAATTTCGTCCTCGAAATTCAGACACAGGAAGGCAATCAGTAACCAGCAAGAAAAATGTTACAACATGCAAAATTTTATGTTACAACATTCTCTCTACAGATTACAAAAACAGCTCGGGGAATTCTTCTCGCATGGTTTGCTCTCGCTCCCATGTCAGTTCTTCACGGCCGCAATTGTCCCACCGGACTTTTACCATGCCGACCGTCTTTTTCTGCAACTGTTTCTCAGCTCGATCTTCGATCTGAATGGGTCTAACTTTCGTTGTTAGCCCATACTTCACCGGCACACGATCATCTGCGATCACTTGAGCTGGATCTTTCACGGCCTTCCGAAGCACCGAGATGTGAAATACATCATGTAATCCACCCAAGTCTGCCGACAGAGCTATCCGATAAGCCGCTTCGCCAACTCGCTCAACCACTTCAAAAGGACCCAAATATCTTGGACTCAACTTTTTAATCGTCGAATCCTGGAGAAACCTTTGAATGGCATGATCTTCAAGTATTCCCAATCTCCAACCGCAAATTCCACGTTCCGATGCTTGTAGTACTTCGCTTGTAGATCTTGAGCAATAAGTAGCTTCTCTCAAATCGTCCGTATGGTTGCGTTTTCTTCATCAACCTCATTTGGTTTAAAAATCCGAGCTTCGCCCGCTTCTACCCAAGCCAAGGGAGTACGACACTTCCTTCCATATAGAGCTTCATATGGTGCCATCCCAATTCTCGCATGGTAGCTGTTATTATATGCAAACTCTACCATATAGAGATGATCTTCCCATCTCTTTCCGAAGTCAAGGGCGCACATTCGGAGCATTTCCTCCATTGTTCTATTGGTACGTTCAGTTTGGCCATCCGTTTGGGGATGAAAGGCCGTACTAAAAGTCAATTTCGTGCCAAACAGTCGGTGAACTAGCCTCCAATCATTTGACGTGAATCGCCCATCTCGATCACTTACAATGCTCCGAGGAACACCGTGAAGCCGCACAATCTGGTCAACATATAACTTTGCCAAACTTTCAACTGAATCATCCCGCCTGTTCGGGAGAAAATGTGCCACTTTCGTTAGCCGGTCAACAATCACCCAAATGGAATCATTTCCTCGCTGCGATCTCGGCAACCCGTGCACAAAATCCATGGAAATATCGTCAAATTTCCACTCTGGGATCGGCAGTGACTTCAAATAGCCGCCCGGCTTTTGGCATTCCGCCTTCACCATCGCACATGTTTGGCATTGAGAGACATAAAGGGCAACATCTTTCTTGAGCCCTGGCCACCAGAATAGCTTCTTCATATCGTTGAACATCTTCGTGCTCCGGGGGTGAATGGAATACTTTGTATAATGCACTTCATACATCAGTTCTTCCCTCAATTTCCCCACATTCGGGACGCACAAACGGCCCTCCTTTCGCAAAAGACCGTCATTCTAAGTGAATGTGCCCTCTGGCCCTTCCTTCACATAGCGTAAGAGATCTTCATCCAACTCCGTTGCCCATCGAACTCGGTCTGCAAGGTCACATTGCACCTCATTCCAGTTCAAACATGCAGTGACAGTGGAATTCTTGTCAACTCAATAAATCTCCAACGCCTCCAGCTCCTGGATAAGACGTTCATCATGCCTTTGTAACCAATTTGCTCTAGCCGAAACCCGCTGACTCAAGGCATCTGCGACAACAATCCCCTTCCCGGGCGTATAGTGAATCTCGAAAGTGTAGTCCCCAAGGAACTCCAACCACCTTCGTTGTCGCATAGTCAAGTCTTTCTGCTCCAATAGGTACTTTCCGCTCTTGTGATCTGTATAGATCTCCACCTTCACGCCATAAAGGTAGTGTCGCCACAACTTGAGTGCAAAAATCACCGCCGCTAGTTCCAAATCATGGACCGGATAATTTCGCTCGTGCACCTTCAGCTGGTGTGAGCCATAAGCAATAACCTTTCCATTCTGCAGAAGAACGCAGCCTAAGCCGCTCCCTGAGGCATCACTATAAATCACAAATACATCGGTTCCACGGGGCGAAGACAACACCGGCGCCGTGGTCAACCGAATCTTCAGCTCTTCAAAAGCTCGTGCGCACTCTGGCGTCCAAACGAACTTCTGATCTTTTCGCGTCAATGTGGTTAGCGGCAAAGCGATCCGCGAGAAGTTTTCCACAAATCGTCTATAGTAGCCCGCAAGTCCAAGAAAACTCCTGACTTCAGCCACAGAAGACAAGATTGGCCACTCCTGTATGGCCCTTATCTTCGCTGGATCCACTGCAATGCCCGCTCCACTCACCACATGGCCCAGAAAGGCCACCGACGATAGCCAAAACTCGCACTTCGAGAACTTGACATAGAGCTGATTTTGCCTCAACGTATTCAACACCAACCGCAAGTGAATCTTATGTTCAGCTTTTGACTTCGAGTACACCAGGATGTCATCAATGAACACAATCACAAATAGATCCAGGTACTCACGAAAAATACGGTGCATCAAATCCATAAACACCGAGGGCGCATTGCACAGTCCAAATGGCATGACTGTGAACTCATAGTGCCCGTAACGCGTTCCAAATGCGGTTTTGGGAATGTCACCTTCCCGAATTCTCAACTGGTAATAACCAGACTTCAGGTCCAACTTCGAATAGACAATTGAGCCCACCAGCTGATCGAACAACTCATCAATCTGGGGTATCAGATACTTATTCTTCTTGGTCACCATATTCAGTTCACGGTAATCGATACACAACCGCAACCCACCATCTTTCTTCTTTACAAAAAGCACAGGCGCGCTCCAAGGTGACATGCTTGGGCGTATATAACCTTGATCCAACATTTCTTGTAGTTGAACCTTCAACTCCGCCATCTCTTTCGGCGCAACGCGATATGGCGAGCGGGCCACAGGTTTTGCACCTGGCACCAAATCGATCGTGAAGTCAATCTCCCGCTGGGGTAGTAGCCCAGGGAGATCCGTGGGAAACACATCTGTAAATTCTGCCACAATCGGAACCTCACAAACACTGGCCTTAGGCTCAACAGCCTGAATTAGTGCAAAGTAACACTCCACACCCTTCCGAACAGCCTTGACTACCTGGAGTGCAGACATTAATGTCCCGCCTACTCCTCGCATACCCGCGAACTTTGTCTCCTGTTCGGTATTCTGGCCCAAGGTGATTTCTTTGGACTGACAATCAATCATGGCATGCTGCTCCGCAAGCCAATCCATCCCAAAAATCACGTCGAATTCTGATATTGGCAAAACAAATGCAGTTACACTGAAATCCCGACTTCCTAACTGAACCGCCACATCGCAAGCTTGATCCGCAAGCATCCAACAGCCATTCGGCAACACCACTCTGACGCTATCTGTCTTTACACGACTGGGTATCCCAAGCCGCATTATAAACTCACTAGACAGGAAAGAATGCGATGCACCCGTATCAAACAGTGCTGGTGCCAGCGTGTCCCGAATCAGCACAAAGCCTGTGACAAACATATCACACACAAACCGCAAACATAGGGGTACTAAGCAAAGCATACAAACAATAACATATGCAAAACTAAACTCATACCTGTGACCACGTCACTCTGCTTGATGGCCTCCTGCAGGCTAAGATTGTAGACCCGGGGTTGCGCCTGCGAGGCAGAGGAATCCACCACCGCCTTTTCTTTTTCCGCATAAGATGCTCCCGCCTTCTTTTCACTCTTTGGCGGCATCCGAAAATCTCGCGCAATATGCCCCATCCGGCCACAATTGAAGCAGATACGAGTATCTGGCTTGGAGGTAGCCCCTGACGTTGCTCCCGTTGCAACTGATGAAGGAGCTTGTCCACTAGGCTTGGAATTCTTGCCCCATCTCTTCTTATAAAATGGTTTCCCCGATCGGGGCGCCTTGCACTCTGGTTGCGACACAGCCAAAGCTCTCTTCCCTTGCACCGTTTTCATATCCTTTTCCAACGCGCTCGCAGTGTCTACCAACGCTTGGAAACCTTGGTTCACCGAACTGGACACAAGGAACCTCAGCTCGTCCCTCAGTCCTTCATAGAACCGATTGGTCTTCCTCTGCTCATTAGAAAATATAGAACCCGCATACCGCCCCAAGCGAGTAAATTCATGCAGGTATGCGTCAACACTGCCATCGCCTTGGGTTAACCTTTGGAATTCATTTTCCATGGCTATCCGTTGAGCCGCAGGAAGGTGCTTCGCTAGGAAAAGTTGGCAGAATTCTTCCATGGGTACTTGAGTTAAAGTACGACCCGCCAAGTGATGCAACTCCATCTCATCCCACCACAATAGAGCTTCTCCTTCAAGCAAGAAGGTACCTAAGGTAACTTTCTGATGCTCCGCCGTTCCAATCGCCGTCATCACTCACTTGACGCGCGATAGCCAATCCTCAGCCTGCGTCGGAGTTCCAGCTCCCGAGAACGTAGGCGGATGGAAACTCATAAACCGTGTTAGCTTCTTCTCAGCTGCTCGAGGAGCCACATCCACTACAGGTTCAGGCCTTGCCGCCACCTGTTCTGGCCTCACAGCCGCTTGTTCCTGCCTAAGTGGCTGGCCTTGGATCATGGTAAATAAAGCCTCCGCAACTAAACACACATGTTCCGCAGACGGTGGAGGTGTAGGCACCGCGGCTGGTGCCGTACTTTCATCAGAACGCTGGGGCTCAGACGGCCCAGCTCCACTTCGTGTCACCTAAATGTGGACAAGACACACAAATTAGCGGTCGTACCCAAGCAAACAACACAAAATAAGAACACGCAGGTTCCTCAAACACATCAATGTTGCATTCCTATCATGGACATTCAGGAGTTCATTCGTAGACTTTGGTTTGCACAAACGCGTGCTCGCCACCCCACAAAAGAAGTCGGCCACGACTTCGAGAGGGAAAGACCAAAACAACCGATACCAAAAATGTAACAACCCCAGCTATTCATATGGTATATTATAGAAGGTCTGGCCGGGGCCCCACAGTATATATCACAAAACGGGCGGTGAAGGTACAGGATCATACCAGAGTAGCGCAATCGTACCTATCACAAAGCATTCTAACGGAAGCCTAGACTACAACTTGAACTCCTCATGAATGCCCAAATATAAAACTCTACATTTTATACAATATAGGAATGTCTTACAACAAGTAAAAAGAGTTGGCCGTATGGCCTTACATGGCTATCAAACAGTGGCCTAAACAGATTGGCGCGCAGGCCGGCCACATGAAAAGAAAACACACAAAAGCAACATATATAGCCTTCGAGGGCTAGCAGCAGTAGCAGCAACAGCAGCTTGAACATCAGCCTTTACGCGTCCCGCTTGGCTCTCCAGCACCTGTACAGGAACAATCCACCAACGGTGGTAAATAAAGCAACGGTCAGCGTTCAGCTGACCAAATTATAACGACCCTACCCCTTTTTTTGGGCAGCGGAATCTTCCCTGCAGGCATATCATATCATAGTATGGAAATATATCTCATCAAAATGTGCTTTCACGCACACAAGCCATCACAACCGTTCGCCACCCGGCCCAACGGTCCGTGCACTCAGGGAACATTCTTGGTGTTCTAGCAAAGTTCTTGCCCACCACCGTATCAGGGTCACAACCCAACGGTAAATCTCTTGAGCATTTACTCCATGGCGTGCAGCCGGAGTTAGTCTTCCTACACCGGGATGGCCCGTAGCCCCCCATTGTGTCATGGCGCGCAGGCCGAAGACTCTTACTATGCGCTCCAATAGACCGCACCTTTTTGTCTCACGTCGGACGGACATAGCGCAGGTCGGATCCTCCACCCCCCATTGCTCAAATCTCCTTGCCTTCTCCGAGTACAGCATACTCATGGCTATATCAAAGGCGCGGGTCGGTCTCACCAATACTGTTCTTGGCATTCAAGCCTGGGTATTTCTCGATACCCATTTCCTTATCACAACAGCGGGTCTTTCCTGGGCCTCCCAGTACTTCCTGTGACTCATTTCACAGGTGGACACCGCAAAATCACAAATGTCAGGGGTCTTTCCTAGCTACCATGCCAGTACTTCCTGTTACTCGCTTCACAGGTGGACACCCTACGACATCAAGCATCACAAAGGGCCTTTCCTGGTCACAACAGTACTTCTTGTGCCTCATTCACAGGTTGGACCCAAAAACATAACATGGCTATTTTTCCTGGGCTACCACTCCAGTACTTCCTGCTACTCCTTTTCGCAGGCATAACCCGTTGACTCCTTAAACTACATGTTTATCACGGAGTCTTCTACGGTTCATATGCAACATCACCAATCCAGACCAACCTGTCCAGATGGGCTTCACCCAGCATGCCTATTCCGTACTCCATTTCCGGATCTATATGCCAACAAAGGGGATTTCATGAATTACCCAAACGACTCCAAAAATCAGCCACCTTTTGGTGGGGGAATCACAAAGATATGCTAAAAGGAAGCCTTCACATGGCTAGGAAGAAAAGTCGTTACCCTTGACGACCGCTTCGGTGCCATGAACTCAAAGCTAGCTCGAAAGACTTGTAAGAGTTTTTCCTCTGCAACGCCGGCTTCGGCTTTCTCGTCGGAAAACTACAGCACCACCGGTGACCAGCCCCCTTTCCTCCTCCTCCTTCTTCCTCTCTCTTTCTCTCTCTAAGCTTGTAGAAAGATGAAGGCCAAAATACACTATGAGAAATCCTTTCTCATTCACGGCCTTAAGGAAAGTTGGAGGCCTTTCAGCCTTTGGATCCAGGCTGAAGGAATGGACGGCCACGCTTTTGCCAAAAACACTGATTTTGACCTGACACGGCCTGTGACACGCCCGTGTCCAAGGCCGTGTGCCTCAAGCGGTGGTCAACCGACCTATCCAGACCAGTGACATGCCCATGGAACACGCCCGTGTCATGGGCCGTGTCACCCAACACGCCTTCAGACACGCCCGTGTCTGTGGCCGTGTGCATTGGCGAAAATAATCCCAAAACATCCCGAGACTTCAGACGGCCTGTGACACGCCCGTGTCCCAGGCTGTGTGCCCAGACACGGCACGAAGACACACCCTGTCGAAATTCTTCGTCGGGCTGAGTTCGTCGACCCAAATTGACACGCCCTGTGACACGCCCATATCACGGGCCATGTGCAACTTCTTGACACTCGACGCCTATATCTCGATACTCGACGATCTCGACATCTCGACACTCGACGACACGGCCTGGGACACGCCCGTGTCCTGGGCCGTGTGCCCCCTCTCGACACATCGTCGAGGGAAATATCGTCGACACCGAGGCCGATCGTCCGCACGGCCTCGACACGCCCTGCGACACGCCCGTGTCGCAGGCCGTGTCCGCTGTTCAACGACCGTCGACTCCAAATTTCATCGACTTCGCGGCCAACTCGTCGACCTCAGTTTGACACGCCCTGGGATACGCCCATGTCCCAGGCCGTGTCACCCAAAAATTTCCTGTTTGAGAAATTTGGGCTGTTACAAAATGTATAGAAACTGTATTATGTACGCAACAGACTTTGAAGATGATTTCAAGTGGGTACGGTCTGGTTTGGGTAAAGGGCCGAATACAAAAGTTGTAGTTCTTTGAAATACCTTTCCAATGAATGGTTATACATCTTCATACGTGTCTCGTGGACTCGGGAATGCCAAATCGAAGTGGCTGTCCAGTAGGTTTCCTGCACGTTCTGTCCTCTGGTTTATGTAAATCTAGGGTCAGAGTTGGTAGAGAGATTGTGGAAAAATAGCGTGAAGGATCGATGTGAATTGCTGGGTAGATCTCACATAAACAAATGGTTAAGTGAAATGTAATTGGACGAAATGATTTGGTGGAAATTAGAGAACGAATAGGTTGATGAGTTTGGATGGTAAGAATGATTCAATTTTGTGAACCAATAGGAATGCGCATCATATTAACAATGTGTTGATATCATTTGGAAATGAAGTGCTGGAAGCTAATTTATGGCCATGTGAATAATTGTTTAACGGAATGAATTTAGTAGTCCAATGCTTAGGGTAGTGCCACCCTACGGGTAGTATTGTGAAAGTACGTACGGAATGTATATAGTAGTCCAATGCTTAGAGTTGTATCTCCCAACGGGTAGCATTGTGGAAGTGTGTAAGTGCGGAGGTTTGATCGCACTGGCTTGGTAATGTTGAGAAGAGACATAAGTGGACGGTTGGGCTTGGTCCTCGGTGCTCATTTCCCTGGAATCCTTCCTTGCCAAGTGGACGGTTGGGCTTGGTCCTTGTGCATTTTTTTTGAGACTCCTTTCGGGTCAAAAAATAAGCCAGTTCGGGGCTTGGTTCTCGGTGCACATATACCCGAGACTCCCACTTGGCCGTAGTACGCATGGGAGCTCCGCTGTTGTGTTCTTAGCACTGAGGCGTACGAAGGACTAGGTTTGGTAGTGTGGATGCCCGCTAAGTAGTGGAGAAGCCCGCTCCTCTGTCACCGCCTGGCCAGGACGGTTGACGCCTGAGAGGTTTGCTAATTGCTTGAAAAGTGGGAAGCACAAGTCCGTGTCGACATAGCATTTTCTTGTGCATGATCATGGGTGAGTCATTGCATTGCATTCATATCATTACATTACATCGCATCCACACGATCCTCATCGTATAAGTTTGTATGGGCACTCTTATACGATGAGTTAATTTACTGTTGAGCCGATGCTTAACTTATAAGTTTGTATGAGCATTCTTATAAGTTAAGTTACTTTCTTGTTGTAGATCTACATGCTTGATGGATTGATATAGCTTGTGTAGAATTGCAAGAATAGACTACTGTTAATGATGTTACACATTTCTTCTATTGCTACTCACGACATATGTACTTATTCCACCTGCTTGTACCTGCTTATATTACTTAATATATATTGTACCCTTGTCCCTTTCTCAGCCGGATGCCGAGGAGTCGTCGGGGGAGCGGATGTGAAAGCCACTTAGAATTTATAACTAACGGTTGCTACGTCTTCATTTTTAGGAGGGAACCTCGCAGGTAGAGCAGCCGCAGATTATGTAGCAGGACATCCAGGCCAGGACGATAGGGCCTGAAGGGACGGTGTCGTCGCTACCGTCAGTCACCGATATGAGTTTTGAGAGATTTTGATGTAGCCATTTGGGCATGTTTTAGCTGTACTCAGATACTTTAGAAGCTTATTGTAGCTTCTTTTCTTGATGTAGTTTTGGACATATTATAATTATGTGTGAATTGACTTCTATTATATTTTTGGTTGGGTTGGTATTGGTTGATATTGGTTATTGCCGACAGGATAGGCGTCTTGTGGTACAGGATAGCATGTGTGATAATGCTACCGCAAGATGGATGTTTTGGGCATAAGACCCCCTTCGTGCCGTGTTTTGTGTTCCGGGAGGGGGGTCTTACAAATGTTATCAGCTTGCTATGATCCCGAACTAAAGAACTCATTCAACAATGATGCCACCCCCGTTCGATTAGTCAGTTTGGGGACAAACTGACTTAGCGGAAGCAGTGTTGTGCCTATCCGTAATTCACACTAATTATGTCCAATTTTGACCTTACGATTAGCCAACCTGACACTAGTTTTATACCATATGTATAGGTCCCAGCGTAAGTAGAGCCAGTATGGTGCACTCCTGCCCCTTCCGTACCTACTTAGTTCAAACAATCAGAATTGGGACAGACGCTCACGACCATCCTGGATGCCTTTAGGTCACAGCAGACCCCAGTACAGTAATAGGCTCCGGGCTCAAACTGGTGGAGCACTTTTTGGGCTCTCTCCCCTCCCACCTACCACGAGACAGAGTCGGTCATGCGCACATAAGAATGGCTCGATACGGTGCAGGAGCTATTGGCAGGAATCCATTGCCCAGCCAATATGGCTGTAACATTGGCAGTGTCTGCCCTGGAACTGCACACCAAGAGGTGGTGGAAGTCCGTCATGGGCTCCACCTTTCAATGTCAAGTTTATATGGAGATTAGCTAGAGCGAGTTCTCAGGAGTCTTTTTAGAGCACTTCATTCCCTCGTCTGCTCGAGATGAACTCGAAGAGAGATTTCTACAGCTGAAGCATGGATCAAAGTCGGTTATAGGGTATCAATGAGAGTTCTAACATCTCACGAGATTTGTTGACTCATACGAATTAGATGACAGAGGATACGTTAAGCGCTTCTACAAAGGGCTGCGGGACCCCCTGAGGCATGCCCTTTTGTTTATAGTGGACTCCAACATGGCAGAAATAATTGACATGGCGAAGAGGATAGAAGCTGACCACTTGGGAAGTGGTAAAAGACCTGCTGAGGGCATGATGGAAGCTGACCCTAGCAACAAAATGAGACATGACTACAAAGGAGGAAGAGGACATCAGAGAGGTGGCAGACATTTCCAACGAAATTTTTGAGTGGAGCACCCGGTTCCAGAGCCACCTGCATTGCCTCCACCTCCACAACCTCAATAGTTTCGGCAACCAGAGGGGCGTTATGAGTGGGTGTGCTTCCAATGCAACCAACCGGGCCACATCCAATGTTACTGACCGTAGTTGTTTGGGAATGCTCCTCCTGCTCTCCCTCTGGCAGCTCCACGGGGATGGGGTCATATGCGTGGTGGAGGACGAGGACCACGAGGAGGAAACCCCGGTCCTACTCGGAATCAAGTGTTCGCGCTAGACATGACACAGGAGCAGAACCACTAGGAGGTGATTGCAGGTATGTTACAGTTAGCTGTTACATTTTCATCATTAACCTTTAGTTGCTTATGATATACTAGAGATCTAGCTTTGAGCATTGCTATTGGTACTTAGGAACCGCGATGGTCGGCGGGAAATGACCTATACGTTTTTCGATACCGGTTCCTCGCACTCGTTTGTATCTGCGAACTTCATTAATGATATAGAGGGAGTGCAATACTTTACCGGTATTGCTCGACGAGTAGGCCTACCATACGGTTCTGAGATGACCGCAACTGCCAAGTGCGAGTTGGATATACTCATTGGGGGAGAGACCTTTGATACCCCTGCCATAGTTTTGAGAATGCCAGAATTCAACCTCATTCTGGGCATGACATGGTTGGATTGGCACTACGTGAGAATTGACTGCGCGGAGAAGCGGATTTGCTTGAGACATGGGGACACTGATGTCATCTTTCAAGGTATAAAATTCGCACCTCGTTTATTATTATCTTCGATTCAGGCCTTAAAAGCCCATATGAAGGGGGATGAAGTCTTCATGATTTGTTTCGAGTTGAAGGAGATGACGTTAGATATCAAGGATGTGCGGGTGGTGCGAGATTTTCCCGAGGTATTTCCTGAAAAATTATCAGGAATACCCCCGCATAGAGAGGTGGATTTCCAAATTGAGCTAGTACCGGGTGCCAAGCCCGTCTCCAGGACCCCTTACCGAATGGTCCCGAAGGAACTCGCAGAGGTTAGAGTTCTGTTGCAAGAACTGGTGGAATCAGGGGTTGTTCTCCCCAGCTCATCACCTTGGGGAGCCCCTATTCTGTTCGTTAAGAAGAAGGATGTGTAAGACCCCATTTTTTTGCAAAATCCACCGGGGTCTTATGCCCATAACCGCTGTTTTGCGGTGACAGCATCCACCGGGATTGTCGGCACCACAAAATGCCGATCCTGCCGGACATCTCAATCACCATCGATAGAACGTATAACGAATGAAAGTGTAAGCATCCAAGTCCACAATAGTATAAAGGAGGAAATCATACGATAAATCAAGTCAACACCAGAAGAAAGACTAGGTACCAACATCAGAAAGTAAATACGGGCTTAAGCCCGGTACATGATAACATCACTACAATCCACTCATAAAAGTAAAACTCCTAATACTCGGCTCCACTCACGGATCCAGATGCCTGTCCACCCGAGCTACACTGGCCCATCTCCATCTGCACTGTACCCTGCTAGTGTTGCGTCTCCTGCGGCTGTTCCCTGTCTCCCATCCGAAGCACCTAAAATATGGTGGTCAAATGACCGTCAGTCAAACTAAACTCAGTCAACAATCCCCCACCCCTCTACCCGTGGCTCCTAGGCACCGGGCGGAAAGGGGTGAAAAGGAGGACCAAAAGAAAGGCGTAATCAAGCAGGTGACATCTACCCTAAGGAATAAAATAATAAGGTATGACAGGGGTATCACTATAATTAAACATGAGTAAACAAGTGTGTAACAAAAGTAAACAAAAAGGAGTAGCAAGTAAGTAAAAGCAGTAAGAAGTGTAAGTAAGAGCAACAAGAAATATAACCGTTGATTTATAGGAATTACCCCTATAGACCAAGGGGTCGTTTTGTAATGCCTATCGTATAAAACGTCTCATAACATTTTATACGATAGGTATCAGGGGTTAAATTCAATGACTATGCTATGACGTGCAAGTATACACTGGTATGCACATGCAAGTGCAACTCACACACACGACACTATGCGCACAGACCTTTAGTTCCCCTTTTTGGAGTTAGCTAAATTTTCAGGAGCCTCCGCCGTGGCAAAACGGAGACAGTGGGTTGGGCCTCTCCACTCCTAGTTTGGTAGACACACTACTCAGTCTAGCCCCTCTCGTATGTTCCCGTACTATTCCTAGCAAACTAGCTAGTCTCCCCGAGTCAACGTACCGACGACGGTGTGTTCGATCATCCAATACTAAGGACCCACCACTATTATGCACATGCAACCATGAAAGTTTGTATCTAATTATAATACCGAGCCTCTAGCTCTTTAGACTATCGAGCCTACTAGTTCACCATGTTCCTGAGCCCACGGCTCCCTGGACTAATCAAGTCTTCTTTTTCCAAGTCCCCGAGCATCCAGCTCCACGGACTTCCAAATCAACACCGAGTCCATTTAACTCTACCAGTAAGCCCTTAGGCCACGGGCCTACGCTATCCTTTCACTACCAACTTATCTCCATACGTGTACAAGTGTGAGTGTAAGGTGAAACTATTATTAGGGTTACTCTTGCCCATATTATTCCTAAGGTTTAAGGTTAACCTTGGACTTCCCGAGGTCTACTCGGCGAGGGGCTCGCAGCGGTACTAGGAACTACGATGGGATGAAGCCCAAAGTTCCCTTTCCAAGGCACTTAATGTTATTGATTTCTACCCATGATCAAACCACTCTTTTATTTCAATGTGAATACCCTAAGTGTGTTTGAGCTCTCCGAGTTAAACTATCTCTGACCTATCCACTATATGCAAACCATGCTAAGCTACATGGTGCTCCCATTAGGGGGTACCATAATTACTCTTCCTGAAGATCCCTAACAATTACTGGGAGTCTATAATGACCTATTAAGACTAAATCCAGAGTCTCATAATTTTCCTAATTATGTGGGCACTTAATTTAATTAACCCTAAACTCCAAATGCTCTACTTTGAACATGAAGTGCTCTCTAAGATCAGAAACAAATCACCACAAAATTATGATAAATACTAAGTGACATTTAAACAGTAAATCCAAGGTTTGAGAATTTTCAGAGGTGATTAGACCTATCTTTCGTAATTTAGAACTTAAGGTCAATAATACCAACTAATGATGAAAAGTCCAGTAATGTTCTAAAAATTAAAATAAAACTCCTATAGGACTACCATGGCCTAAAAACACACTAGAAGTAGTCTCATAATTTTTACGGTGAATAGTAGCCCCTAATTTAATTTATAACCATTAATTCCAAAATCATTGGTTAATTAAGCAAGTACTGTAAAAACTCATCTAATAATTATAAGAAAATTCAACAAGTCTGATGAAAATCTAAAATCCACAGTAACCAAGTTTTACAATTTTCCTCACACATGAAGGGTTCTAAATCTAATTAAATGTAAACTTCCAAATTTACAGACTTGTGAAGTAAGTACTGGTTTTATCCATCTAAAAATCATGGAAAAATTACAGGACAATAATAACGGTCAGAAACACTCTCTGACCTAATTTCATAATTTTCTTGACAATATTGGGGCTCTATTCCTATTTTTGATCAGAAACCACAAATCATAATTTTATGAAGCAAGCACTTGAAACAATCATCTAAATATTTAAACAAAAATACAAAAGGCTCTATCATGATATAAAATTTCCTATTCCAAGGTTTAACAATTTTGCAATAAACATAAACTTCACAATCAACATAGTTATCTTTAAGGGCACATCTATGGTTGAAAAGGAAGTACTGATTTTAATAGCCCAAAAATTCCACCAAAATTAATTTAGGAATATTTCTACCAGAGAACTACCCTGCCGAATTTCAAGTGATTTTAAAGTGATTTGATAGGCTAATACTCCAAGTTAGGTTTGGTGCCCTAAACTAGGGTTAGGGTTTTGAGGGGGTTTAAGGCTTTCAAATTCCCTAAAATTTTAACCAGAGGACTATACTAACCCTATGGTCCTCTCCACCAATTTTCAAGTCATTCCAATGTCATTTCACCCCATGACCTTCAAACCCTAAAAATCCCCATTAAGGGACCTACCCTAGGGTTCTAGGGCTACCTTGCTCTTAACCACCCCAAATTCCATTGGAGGGTGTGTCATACCATAGAGGGTCAGTGGCCAAAATATTAGCCTCTGTTGAGGTGATTTGACCACTCAAAACCCAAAGGGGTGTTTTGACCTAATTAACCCTATAAGGGTCAACCTAGGGTTGGGTAAAACCTAATAAAAACATCTCTAAAGGAGATGAAATTTTTACCAGAGTGCTAAAATGCTCTGTAAGACCACCCACCCAAATTTGGGGGGATTTTCAGGTGTTTATGACACCTAATTAATTTATACTTGGTTTATTAAATTTTTCTAAAAACTATAGAAATTTTTTTTCCAAAAATTCTAATTTTTGTGTATGTCCTAGATATAGTTAAGAATTGCCCATTCCCCAAATTTCAAATTATTTGGATGTCTGGTTTGGAGTGGGCACTTAAATTAAACTCTGGACAGCCCTATGGATAGACCTCACCAAAATGAGCGATGTGGTTTAACCAAGACTCCAAATTGCGTGAAATCAATTTTATGTTACAATAGACATCAAGGGATACATTTTCTATGTTGAGCACTTTTTCTATAGTGGGGTATAAGTATTTTTAAAAATTAATTCTATACACTGCAATTAATCACAGAAAAATAATAAATAGAATAAAAGTTTGCACGAATCTTGAAGCAGCATCCAAGGGCTGCTGCTCATCTTCAAGCTCCAGCCAAGGGACGGGATTAGCCCGACCTGGACCTCATTCCAGGCCATTTTCAGCCACTCCGACCCCCTCCCTGGCCGGCCACCACCACCACCACCTTCATTGAGGTGGTGGCTATCACAAGGCGGCGGCACGGCCGCCAGAGGGGCGGTTTCCGGCGAACTCACCACCTCCATTTTCCATGGAATTTGAAGGAATATTCTCTCTGATCCGGCTCGTTTGTGCCGGACTTCTCAACCTAAACAAGTCTATACCTAGCACGCATAGAGAGGAGAAGGATTGGAACTCATTTGGGGCATTCCTTTGCTCTAATCGCCGGCCGCCATTTCCCCTCCTCAAAGCTTTGGGTGCCATATGATTTCTTGCAAGGAGGCCTCCAAACTCTCTAGAAATGTGGGGTTTCACTACTCCGAGGCTTGTGAAGGTGATATGGGGGTTAATTGGGGGTGCTAGTGGTTTTAACCCCATATGCCATTAAAGGCCTCTTCACCTCCCCTCCCATGGATGACCCTATGCATCCCCCCTGCCCTTATTGCCCCTAGAAATGGCTGGAATCTTCTCAAATTCATCATAGAAGATGAATGAGAGTGTAAGGGAGGGATGCCAAGGGGTGTGTCACCTTAAATGCCATGAATGGCCACTTTCTCTCTCCTCAAAATTGGGAAAAACCCCCATTTCTCTCTCCTAATCATCACCATGGCCGAATTTCCACTCCCTCCCATGTTTAATATCAGCATACTAGGCTGGTTGACCACTCAAATTTGGCCTAGCCCAAAGGGATTGGGCTAGGTCCAAGTAATATGACCTAATTTTGCCTAATTTCACTTTTGGTCAAATTGGGCCCTAGGGTTGACCAAACCATGAAAGTTTTGTGCCATTGGATCCCCTGTGAGGTTATGACCCTAGGGGTGTGATCAATCTGAAGTTGTGGTGGTCAATATGGGTGTTTAATGGAAAATTGCCATTTTGACCTAATAGGGTATTTTGGTCATTTTGCCCTGTGGTGACCCTAGGATGGGGATTTTTGGTCTACTAGGTCTCTTATGATGATTTAGACCTAGAAGTGAAGTCAATACCATATGGTGATGGTCAGTTAGGTCAATTTGATGGGGGATTGACCATTTTGCCCTAATTAAGGTTAGGGTTGACTTTGGTCGACTTGGCCTGTTTGACTGGCCCCAATGGGTCCTGAATGTCCCCCTGGGCTCCTAGATGGCCTCGGGGTGTTGTGGTAGGGTTACAGAGCCAAGTTAAAGTCCTTAAGTCAAACCCTAGGTTGAATATTTGGAAATTTCTATTTGCAGACCAAGGTACTGCAATCCCTACTTTTGGTCTGTGTCAAGGAGGTTCCTAAGCTACCATGGCCTTGTCATGACCTAGTCATGACAAATTCACCTGGGGGTCTAGTTGTCTGGGGGATGTTACAAATCCCAACACATAATAAAAAAAATTTCGTCCCCAAAATTCAGGTTAGTCCTGTGGGGTTTCTACCAAGGTAATAAATTGTAAATCCCAAAATTTAGATTAGAGTTTACCTGAGGCGAAGAGCTCTGGGTATCTTTGATGCATTAAGTCCTGAGGCTCCCAGGTGTGCTCCTCCTGGCCGTGATTTCTCCACAGAACCTTGACCAGTGGGACCTTCTTGCGGCGCAAGGCCCGCATAACCGTATCGTCAATCCGGACCGTCTCCATGTGTACTGACCGATCAGATGCTACCAGCCCATCTGTGGTGTCTATCTGCTGATCTGGCCATAATAGGGCCCTACTGAGGGAGGAGACGTGGAAGACGTCATGCAGGCCCTCCAGCTCTGGTGGCAGCTCCAGCCTGTATGCCAAGGGACCGATCCACTCCAGGATCCTATAGGGCCCCATGTACCTCGGGCCGAGCTTCTTCCTCCATCCACGAACTCGAGAGACTAAGTGCATCAGCCGTATCTTCAAAAACACTCTGTCTCCTACCCAAAACTCCACCTGACGATGTCGTGCGTCATAATATTTGGCTTGTCTGCTCTGCGCCTCTAACATCCGATCTCGAATCCGTCACACCTGGGCCTCGGTTTCCTCCACAAATTCCGAGCCCAGGACCTTCGGATGCTCATCCTATATCCATGACAGGGGAGTCCTGCACCTCCGTCCATATAGGGCCTCGTAGGGGGCCATACCTATACTAGCCCGATGATTGTTGTTGTATGAGAACTCTACTAGTGGCAACATCTTCTCCCATGGCTCTCCTCGGTCTAGAATGCACAGACGTAGTAGGTCTTCCAATGTCCGATTTATGCGCTCTGTCTGCTCGTCCGTCTGAGGGTGGAAGGTTGTGCTAAAAGTCAGCCGGGTGCCCAAGTATGCCTGAACTGACCGCCACTCCCTGGATGTAAACCGCCCATCACAATCTGACACTATCATCCTGGGCACGCCATGATAATCAATGAACTGCTCCACAAACTTCCGCACCAGTACCCCCACTGAATCGTCCTTCCTGATCGGTATAAATCGAGCCACCTTAGTCAACCGATCAACGATCACCCAGATCGAGTCATTCCCTGTCCGAGACCAGGGAAGCCCATATATGAAGTCCATGGCTATGTCATCAAACTTCCACTCCAGCACCGGGAGTGGCTCCAACAATCCTGCGGGGTTCCTGCACTCCGCCTTCACTAGCTGACATGTCTTATAATAGGTCACGAAGTAAGTGACATCCTTCTTCATGCCCGACCAGAACATAGTCTTCTTCAAAGCAGCCGTCATCTTTGTGATCCCCGGGTGCACAGAATACCGGCTGCATTGCGCCTCCATCATAATATCATCCCGGATCTGTCCTCCCTCCGGTATATATACCCGTCCTCTAAAGCACACAAGGTCGTCCCTCAGTGTGTAATCTCCTGCAGTGAGTGCCTACAGGGCTTGAAAGATGGGCTCTAACTTGGCATCCTGCCTCTGTCCTTCTCTGACTCGGTCTCTGATGTCATCGGTGACCCCCATCACGGCCAAGTACTCCTCATAGAGCTTAGGATCGTCATACGACACCAGAGTAATGTGCATGTCCTCTAGTCTCTGCAGCAGCTCCATAAACATCAGCTGATGTAACGCCCCCGGTTTTTCAGTGTTTTGTTTGATCTTTGGCTTGCGTTACGATGCCGTATTTCCCGGCTTTGTGCCATTGTAGAGCGTGGTTTTAGATCTTAGGGTTCCCTGTGTAACCTGTTTGTACCCTGTTAGCAAGATTCCCCAGCTAGTCGGAGTCTGTTTGATGACTCGGCTGGGCCTCTTAGGGAATGCTTGTGTTTTGGCTTCGGGAAGTGTTATCCCGAGTTTCGTCCGTCGAATGCTAATTTCGACTTCACAGTTGTGTTCGTAGCGTGGGTTATTGGCTGCGGCGTGAATTTCGTCTTTTTCCGAGAAGTTTCAGGTTTCGTGTTGTTTTGATATTGAGTGTAAATAATTATTTATATGCTGATTGTATACTATTAAACTGTCATATATATAGTCTTGGGTTAGACTAGGGCTGGGTTCTTTTTTTGTTGTTGTTCTTTTCCTGTTTCTCTGTAGAAGCCGTCGCATGTTCGAGAGGAAGAGCACCGCCGGACTACCCTAGCCTTCGGACGCCGATCCCTGGAGATTTAGCGGTCGGAAGTCGATTCCGAGAGCGGATCTGGACTGCACTCGCGGGGATCTGTTTTCTTTCTGCTCCTCAGCTTGCTGCTCTACGGCCAGATCCGTGAGTGGGGGAGGCCGCCGACCGAGTTCCTGGTATTGAGGCAAGTGATGACCCTTCATCCTTGCCAAAGCTGATTCTTTGTCTTTCTTTTGAGCTAATTTTTATCTCTTTCTTGTTTAGATCTTAGGTGTAAGCTAGGGTTTGTGCCCGATCATACTGTGGTTAGTGTAGAAAGTTCCAGTTAAATCTCAGTTTTCCGAGGGATTGTGTCTTTTAGGGTCAGTTTTGGTTCGGTTTAGGTCGAGTAGATGCCATTGCCGGTGGATGTTGTACTCTACAGGGAGAGAGAACACTCGTTTTCGTTCCTGGTTGGGTGCTGGATCTGGCGCCGGAGGCCTGTCAGGGTGTCGACACCTTGGTGTCGACACCAGCCTGTCAGGGTGTCGACACCTTGGTGTCGACACCAGCATGTCAGGGTGTCGACACCTTAGTGTCGACACCAGCCTGTCAGGGTGTCGACATCTTGGTGTCGACACTAGCCTGTCAGGGTGTCGACACCTTGGTGTCGACACCAGCTAGTCAGGGTGTCGACACCTTGGTGTCGACACCGGCCAGTCAGGGTGTCGACATCTTAGTGTCGACACTAGCCTGTCAGGGTGTCGACACCTTGGTGTCGACACCAGCTAGTCAGGGTGTCGACACCTTGGTGTCGACACCGGCCAGTCGGGGTGTCGACACTAGGTGTCGACACCAGCCAGTCGGGGTGTTGACACTTGGTGTCGACACCCGCAGCGGCAGTGTCGACACCTTGTGTCGACACCGGCAGCAGTGGTGTCGACACTTGGTGTCGACACCCGCAGCGGCAGTGTCGACACCTTGTGTCGACACCGGCCGCAGTGGTGTCGAGACTTGGTGTCGACACCCGCAGCGGCAGTGTCGACACCTTGTGTAGACACCGGCCGCAGTGGTGTTGACACTTGGTGTCGACACCCGCAGCGGCAGTGTCGACACCTTGTGTCGAGACCGGCCGCAGTGGTGTCGACACTTGGTGTCGACACCAGCAGCGGTTGTGTCGACGCCTTGTGTCGACACCGGCTCGTCGTGGTGTCGACACACCGTGTCGACACTGGTTGCTGCCCTTGTTCTGGGTCAGGGAGACTCGGGGTTGGTTTGGTTAGGCGTGCAAGGCCGCGTCGGTTGGACCAGACGTTTTTGCCTTTGGTTCGTGTGTTTCCTAGGACTGTTAGTGGGACTTTTCCCTAGGAGGGGGACATTGGGTGCTCGGCTAATTTCTGCATGCCGACTCTTGGGTCATGGCAGGTGGTGGAGTTTTTGGTGGCCTTTGGAGGGGTGGTTTTATGTGGAGAGCTGTGGCCACCGCCTTTTTGCCCCGGTTTGGGTTGGTGTGTGTGGGACCCTAAAGCTGCCACTGTTTGACCCCTTAGCCCTTTTTGGGTCTGATTTTGGTTATGCATTCAGACCCATGTTTTGACCACTGCCACTTACCCACATGTTAGGACTGTTAGTCACTTTTTTGTTTATGCTTTCCTTTCTTTTGGCATATATATATGTCTTGATGCTGTTGCAGGCTTTATTGGTAGGGCATGTTGGTTTTAATGCTCGCCCTTGGTGTGCTCTGCGGTGTTTTAGACAGTACTCTTTTCTTACTGCCTTTCCCTTTTTCTTTTCCTTATAGCAGCTTGTTGCTGGGTTGGTAAACCCTTCATCTTATTTACTCATTAATCTATTGCTCTATTTACTTTTGATTGTTCCCTTGCTGAGGTGTTCCTTTCTTGAATGCCTCAAGTCCAGGTTATAGCCAGTTCAGCGGCTAGGTCTTTTGGAGGGGCTTGTTGGTGGCCTCTAGGGTAGCTGAGATTGCTGATCCCCGTTTGCTGTGAGGTAGTTCTTTACTCTTCTGTATAGACTTACATACTCGCTAGTGGGTTCGTGTCAGGTTGTTGGCGCCCACTGGTGGCGTCTTGTGATGCTGAATATGAAGTTAAACTGCTGTTTTTGCCTATTTGTGGTTGGTTACTTGCTTCTGGGAAGGATTTATGCTAGGTTGCATGTTAGATATTTTAAAACCTAAAAGCATTATTATATGTACCCCATGCATAACATGTTTCTAAATCCAAGACACTATTTTTCCTCAGCGTAAAACACTATCTTTTTATACCTACTTTATTCACCTTAGGGTCGTGTTCGCGTAAGTCGTCCCCCGGGGACACTTATGCTCTTTTAGGGTGTCAACTTAATTGAACCAAAGTATTTTCAGCTGCGTATAGATATAATTTTAACTGTATACTAGCTGATCTACTGTGCCGAGGGATACGACCATTCAACTTAACTGATTTTCTTTCATATTTAATCAACATTTTTCTTTTAAATCTAAGGTCTGGAGTTTTGCCTGAGCATGTGCAGTTATCCCCTGCACGACGTGGCATCACGGCACGTGTTTTCTCTTACTCTGATACGATTTTACCATTGAGAAAATGCGGGTTGTGACAGTTGGTATCAGAGGGAGGTTGCTTGACAAATGGTTGGGCAACCTTTCCCTTGTCTGCATTAGTGTTTAGCATCATACCATTCACATACCGATATGTCATCAGCACGTCTTGGCCGAAGCACGAACACTACACTCATGAGCATAAAGAAGTATACATGGCATATTATGTAGTATGGGATGCATAATATGTGTTTGTATATGGATCCACCATAGGAGGCAATATGTGAGGGTTATGTAGTATGGGATGCATAACCTCACCACATGAATGCGGCTAGCACGTTTTCTTTTTCGTTACATGGGAATGTTATGTAGTATGTGATGCATAACATTTTCATGTGTACGCCGCCCATGGTATGCACTAACGCCTTTTTAGACTGCATAGCACATCATGCATAGCATAACATTTCATAAGCACAACGTGCCAAGCTAAAGATTTGCAAGATGACATATGTACACACATGGTTTTGAGTCAAAAAGAATACAAATGCATTCATTCATGGTTTAGGCACATGAGTCAGTATGATGGTGGTGAACCATCTTAGGATAAGCATAACATCATCATGGTAAAAAAACAACTCCCAGAGCAAGTCTTGCAGTTGAAGTTCATATTTAAGTGTGTTTGTCCGTACCGGGTAGTTTCGTTCTAGTTGATGGGCTAGGATTTATCTAAAGCTTGTGCGATGTTAGGATGGCGAGATGTCCTACGACGAGATCGACCCCATAATCCGAGGGTGAGACGTCAGGAGCGCAGAGCGATGCATTGGTGGAAAGCCTGCGGCAGAGTAATGAGGAGTTATCGAGGCAGGTAGTGGATATGCAGGCTCAGATTCAGTCCCTTGTAGCAGTGGTGGCGGGACAGACCCCGAGAGCTCAGAACCCCGCTGAGGGGGTAGCTGTCCCTACCCCTCCTGCTCCTCCCGTGCCTTTGGTTGTGGTGCCCCCGGAGATGGCATTCATATCCCAGTTTCAGCGGCTGAGACCCCCTACCTATGATGGGCAGGCAAATTTCATGATCCTGGATGATTGGCTGATTACCATTGAGGAGATGTTCTCGTACTCAGGGATTACGGACGATCAGAGAGTGATGCTCGCTGCTTAACAGCTCAAGGGCTTGGCAAAGAACTGGTGGCTGAGGGAGAAAGAGAGCTTAGTGGTAGGTTGCACTTGGGAGTCATTTAAGGTGCTGTTGTTAAGTAAGTTCCTGCCTTCAGTCGAACGGGACCGGCTAATGAATGACTTTCATCACTTAAAGCAGAGGAAACTCACGGTTAGTGAGTATGAGATTGAGTTTAGTAAGTTGAGTCGGTTTGCTCCGGGTCTGGTGAGTGTTGATGCAGACCGAGTTCAGCGATTTCTGGGAGGACTAAGAAGCGACATTCAGCAGTTAGCGAATGCTTATGGAGCGGTCAGTTATGCCAGCGCGGTTGAAGCTGCTTTGAGAGTTGAGGCCATTGAGAATGCCAAGAATAGAGGCCAACAGTTAAGGAAGGATAAGCGGAAGTCTGGGGGAGGGAAGAGCCCTCAGGAACCTGATGCTGTCTCGAGAAAGAAGGTCAAGAAGATTTGTAGCTTTTGTGGCCGGCCAGGCCACCCATTTGAGAAGTGTTTCAAAAGGTTGGGAGCGCAGAAGAAGGAACAGGTGCACGCGATTCAGGGTACTTCCAGGGGAGACTTGGTGTGTGCCTTGTGTGGAAGGAAGGGGCATGAGACTGCCCATTGTTGGCTAAAAGATAAGGTCTGTTTTCAGTACGGTCAGAAGGGTCATCTCAAGACAAGGTGCCCTCAGACCCATTCTATTCTGCAGCCAGTTCCCCTCCAGGCTCTGCCACCGCCTCAGTGTGTGGACAAAGGAAAAGGAAAGCTGAATGTGCTCTCGGCAGACGAAGCGCAGACCTCGACCCAGGTTATCTCAGGTTCGACTCCTCCCCAGTCGTTTCGTTACGTTCCCTTTTATGGTTGTAGTTTTCGTTTAGCGCCTGTTGCCTTAGATGCGTGTGCAATTCGTAGGGCGATTTAAGGTAAAGAACCGCTGGGCGCGCATTCTCTTCGATTCCGCCGCTACCCACTCGTTTGTGGCTAGAGCCTTCGTGGAGCGGTTCAGTTTGGGCCTAGATTGTGTTGGTGGTGCCTTCTGTGTTAAGTTCCCCTCTGGTGACTTTGTGGTTACGGACCTGGGTGTCCTCGATTGTCCAATTTTGTTGGGAGATTTTCTAGCCAAGGCAGATTTGAAGGTGATTGACCTGGAGGACTTCGACGTTATTTTGGGCATGGACTGGTTGTCAAGTTACGATGCTGTGATCCAGTGCAAGGGTAAGCGCTTGGACTTCGTCAAAGACAACGGTCAGCCAGGGAGCGTTTATGGGTATTCTCTCCAGGAGTCTCCAATCATTTCTACGGTGCGTGCTCGGAAGTTTCTTGTTTCTGGCTCTTTTGCCTGTGTTGTTTCCCTGGTAGGGTCGATTGTTAGTAAGCCCCGTTTGGAAGAAATTCCTGTGGTGTGTGACTTTTCTGATGTGTTTCCAGATGACCTTCCCGGTCTTCCACCCGATCGATATGTCGAGTTTGCAATAGATTTGGAGCCAGGTACGCGTCCTATCATAAAGGCACCGTACCGGATGGCCCCGCAAGAGCTGGAAGAGTTGCGAATTCAGCTGGATGAGTTGTTGGAAAAAGGCTTTATAAGGCCGAGTTCTTCGCCTTGGGGTGCGCCAGTGCTATTCGTTAAAAAGAAGGATGGGTCGATGAGGTTATGCATTGACTATAGAGAGCTGAACAAGGTTACTATTAAGAACAGGTACCCTTTGCCGCGAATTGACGATTTGTTTGACCAACTGCGTGGTAGTGCCGTGTTTTCCAAGATAGATCTTCGTTCGGGCTATCACCAGTTGAGGATTCGGGAGTCAGATGTTCCGCGGACGGCGTTCCGCTCTCGTCATGGGCATTTTGAGTTTTTGGTTATGTCATTCGGTTTGACTAATGCGCCCTCAGCTTTTATGGATTTGATGAACAGAGTTTTCAAGGATTTTCTAGATAAGTTCGTGATTGTCTTTATAGACGATGTTTTGGTGTATTCTAAGGATGCAGAGGAGCATGATCGACATTTGCGGCTGGTCTTGGCGACTCTGAGAGACCATAAGCTATACGCCAAGCTGAGCAAATGTGAATTTTGGTTGCCTCAAGTTTCTTTTCTAGGCCACATGATCAATAAGGAGGGAATATTGGTGGACCCAGAGAAGATCGCTGCTGTTATGGAATGGGCGAGACCAGTTACCCCCAAAGAGATCAGAAGCTTCTTGGGTTTGGATGGTTATTATAGAAGATTTGTAGAAGGTTTCTCTACCTTGTCCGCGCCGTTGACCAAGTTGACGCAGAAGAATGTAGCCTTTATATGGGATGACAAGTGTGAGAAGGCTTTTGAGGAACTAAAAAGAAGGCTATGTTCGGCTCCAATTTTGTCTTTGCCTACGGAGGGCAGTGAGTATGATATATATGTTGATGCGTCGCATGTCGGTATGGGTTGCGTTTTGATGCAAGGCGGAAAGGTGATTGCGTACGCGTCGAGGCAGCTAAAGACTCACGAGAGGAACTACCCTACGCATGACCTAGAGTTTGCAGCCGTGATCTATGCGTTGAAATTGTGGAGGCATTTGCTTTATGGCGCGCAGTGCAAGATTTTCACGGATCATAAGAGTTTGAAGTATGTCTTCACTCAGAAAGAATTGAATCTGCGCCAGCGGCGGTGGTTGGAGTACGTGGCCGACTACGATGTTGAAATTCAGTATCATCCAGGCAAGGCAAATGTGGTGGCTGATGCCCTGAGTCGGAAGTCAGGTAAGATTTTTAATCTTTCTGCCGAGCGTCTAGTGGAAGAGTTTCTGTTGATGGACATTTCTGTGGGAAGCTGTGATTCGCAGAGTAGCATAGCAGTAGCAGAACCTTCGTGGATTACGCTTACGAGACTGCATCAGAAGGACGATCCCGATCTTCTGCATTTGTATCTTTGAGCTGAGAAGGGTGAATTACCAGATTTCTCTATAGATGATGCGGGTACCTTGAAGTACCGTGCCAGGTTTTGCATCCCCGCAGTTGGAGATATCCGGGATATGGTGTGCAGAGACGCCCACGGATCTAGTGTTGCCTACCATCCAGGGTCTACCAAGATGTATCATGATTTAAAACAGATTGCCTGGTGGTACGGGATGAAGAAGGACATAGCCAGATTTGTTTCAGAGTGTTTCACTTGCAGGCGTGTGAAAGCCGACCATGGGAGGCCTGGTGGCAAGCTGACTCCCTCGGAGATTCCGAAGTGGAAGTGGGATAGTATCTCGATGGATTTCATTACCGGCTTACCGAGATCTCCTAAGGGGCATGATTCAGTTTGGGTAATTGTAGACAGATTGACGAAGAGCGCTCATTTCGTACCATTTAAGATCGATTATCCGATGAGGAAGATAGCCGAGCTGTATCTGGAAGAGGTTGTCAGATTGCATGGTGTACCCGTAAGTATCATATCAGATCGAGACTCCAGGTTCACGTCTCGTTTTTGGAAGAGCCTTCAAGAAGGGTTGGGTACAGATTTGAGATATTCCACGGCTTATCATCCGCAGACCAATGGTCAGACGGAGCGAGTGAACCAGATTGTGGAAGATATGATCCGATGCTATATTCTGGACCACGGAGGAGCGTGGGACGAGCGCCTGCGGCTTATGGAATTCGCATACAACAACAGTTATCAAGAAAGCTTGCAAATGGATCCCTTTGAAGCTTTGTATGGGAGGCACTACAGGACTCCCTTATTTTGGCCTGAGCTAGGCGAGGGACCTTTGTTGGGTCCAGAAGCGCTTGAGGAGATGGAAACCGCTGTGAAGCTTATTCGGGAAAAGCTTCGGATAGACCAGGAGAGGTATGAGAAGAACGCCAATCAGCGTAGATCGGAATTGGAATTTGCTGTGGGGGACTCGATGTTTTTAAAGGTCTCCCCATTGATTGGAGTCAAGCGGTTTGGCAAGAATAGGAAGTTGGACCCGAGATACGTGGGGCCATTTCCGATTGTTGAGCGGATTGGGGTATCAGCCTACAGGCTGGCTTTGCCCGCAAATTTCCCTGGCGTGCATGATGTCTTTCACGTCAGTCAGCTGCGAAAATGTGTGATGAATGGCAGGCAGGTTTTGGATTATGTGCCTCAGTTGGAGCCGAATCTTTCTTATGTGGAGGTGCTTGTTCGCATTCTGGATTCTCAAGTTCGGGCGTTGCGGAAGAAGACTATTCCGATGGTCAAAGTTTTATGGAGGAATCAAGATGTGGAGAGCGCGACTTGGGAGTTGGAGTCGGCTATGAGGGAGGCTCACCCTCATCTGTTTCCCTGATCTTGTGCTTGGTATGTTCTATTTTATTATTTATTTAGCCCTTTCCCGGCTTTTTTCTCTCTCCTTCTTATAGGGGTGTTGTGAGTAAAGTTTCGAGGCGAAACTTTCTTTTAGGGGGTGTGGCTGTAACGCCACCGGTTTTTCTGTGTTTTGTTTGATCTTTGTCTGGCGTTACGATGGCGTATTTCCCGGCTTTGTGCCATTGTAGAGCTTGGTTTTAGCTCTTAGGGTTCCCTGTGTAACCTGTTTGTAGCCTGTTAGCAAGATTCCCCAGCTAGCCGGAGTCTGTTTGATGACTCGGCTGGGCCTCTTAGTGAATGCTTGTGTTTTGGCTTCGGGAAGTGTTATCCCGGGTTTCGTCCGTCGAATGCTAATTTCGACTTCGCAGTTGTGTTCGTAGCGTGGGTTATTGGCTGCGGCGTGAATTTCGTCTTTTTTCGAGAAGTTTCAGGTTTCGTGTTGTTTTGATATTGAGTGTAAATAATTATTTATATGCTAATTGTTTACTATTAAACTGTCATATATATAGTCTTGGGTTAGACTAGGGCTGGGTTCTTTTTTTTGTTGTTCTTTTCCTGTTTCTCTGTAGAAGCCGTCGCCTGTTCGAGAGGAAGAGCATCGCCGGACTACCCTAGCCTTCGGACGCCGATCCCTGGAGATTTAGCGTTCGGAAGTCGATTTCGAGAGCGGATCTGGACTGCCCTCGCGGGGATCTGTTTTCTTTCTGCTCCTCAGCTTGCTGCTCTGCGGCCAGATCCGTGAGCGGGGGAGGCCGCCGACCGAGTTCCTGGTATTGAGGCAAGTGATGACCCTTCATCCTTGCCAAAGCTGATTCTTTGTCTTTCTTTTGAGCTAATTTTTATCTCTTTCTTGTTTAGATCTTAGGTGTAAGCTAGGGTTTGTGACCGATCATACTGTGGTTAGTGTAGAAAGTTCCAGTTAAATCTCAATTTTCCGAGGGATTGTGTCTTTTAGGGTCAGTTTTGGTTCGGTTTAGGTCGAGTAGATGCCATTGCCGGTGGATGTTGTACTCTACAGAGAGAGAGAACCCTCGTTTTCGTTCCTGATTGTGTGCTGGATCTGGCGCCGGAGGACAGTCAGGGTGTCGACACCTTGGTGTCGACACCAGCCTGTCAGGGTGTCGACACCTTGGTGTCGACACCAGCCTGTCAGGGTGTCGACACCTTGGTGTCGACACCAGCCTGTCAGGGTGTCGACACCTTGGTGTCGACACCAGCCAGTCAGGGTGTCGACACCTTGGTGTCGACACCGACCAGTCGGGGTGTCGACACTAGGTGTCGACACCAGCCAGTCGGGGTGTCGACACTTGGTGTCGACACCCGCAGCGGCAGTGTCGACACCTTGTGTCGACACCGGCCGCAGTGGTGTCGACACTTGGTGTCGACACCCGCAGCGGCATTGTCGACACCTTGTGTCGACACCGGCCGTAATGGTGTCGACACCCGCAGCGGCAGTGTCGACACCTTGTGTCGACACCGGCCGCAGTGGTGTCGACAATTGGTGTCGACACCCACAGCGGTAGTGTCGACACCTTGTGTCGACACCGGCCGCAGTGGTGTCGACACTTGGTGTCGACACCAGCAGCGGTTGTGTCGACGCCTTGTGTCGACACCGGCTCATCGTGGTGTCGACACACCGTGTCGACACTGGGTGCTGCCCTTGTTCTGGGGTCAGGGAGACTCGGGGTTGGTTTGGTTAGGCGTGCAAGGCCGCGTCGGTTGGACCCGACATTTTTTCCTTGGGTTCGTGTGTTTCCTAGGACTGTTAGTGGGACTTTTCCCTAGGAGGGGGACATTGGGTGCTCGGCTAATTTCTGCATGCCGACTCTTGGGTCGTGGCAGGTGGTGGAGTTTTTGGTGGCCTCTGGAGGGGTGGTTTTATGTGGAGAGCTGTGGCCACCGCCTTTTTGCCCCGGTTTGGGCTGGTGTGTGTGGAACCCTAAAGCTGCCACTGTTTGACCCCTTAGCCCTTTTTGGGTCTGATTTTGGTTATGCATTCAGACCCATGTTTTGACCACTGCCACTTACCCACGTGTTAGGACTGTTAGTCCCTTTTCTGTTTATGCTTTCCTTTCTTTTGGCATATGTATATGTCTTGATGCTGTTGCAGGCTTTATTGGTAGGGCATGTTGGTTTTAATGCTCGCCCTTGGTGTGCTCTGCGGTGTTTTAGACAGTACTCTTTTCTTATTGCCTTTCCCTTTTTCTTTTCCTTATAGCAGCTTGTTGCCGGGTTGGTAAACCCTTCATCTTATTTACTCATTAATCTATTGCTCTATTTACTTTTGATTGTTCCCTTGCTGAGGTGTTCCTTTCTAGAATGCCTCAGGTCCAGGTTGTAGCCAGTTCAGCGGCTAGGACTTTTGGAGGGGCTTGTTGGTGGCCTCTAGGGTAGCTGAGATTGCTGATCCCCGTTTGCTGTGAGGTAGTTCTTTACTCTTCTGTATAGACTTACATACTCGCCAGTGGGTTCGTGTTAGGTTGTTGGCGCCCACTGGTGGCGTCTTGTGATGCTGAATATGAAGTTAAACTGCTGTTTTTGCTTATTTGTGGTTGGTTACTTGCTTCTGGGAAGGATTTATGCTAGGTTGCATGTTAGATATTTTAAAACCTAAAAGCATTATTATATGTACCCCATGCATAGCATGTTTCTAAATCCAAGACACTATTTTTCCTCAGCGTAAAACACTATCTTTTTATACCTACTTTATTCACCTTAGGGTCGTGTTCGCGTAAGTCGTCCCCCGGGGACACTTATGCTCTTTTAGGGTGTCAACTTAATTGAACCAAAGTATTTTCTGCTGCGTATAGATATAATTTTAACTGTGGACTAGCTGATCCACTGTGCCGAGGGATACGGCCACTCAACTTAACTGATTTTCTTTCATATTTAATCAACGTTTTTCTTTTAAATCTAAGGTCTGGAGTTTTGCCTGAGCGTGTGCAGTTATCCCCTGCACGATGTGGCATCACGGCACGTGTTTTCTCTTACTCTGATACGATTTTACCATTGAGAAAATGCGGGTTGTGACAGCTGAGGCTCTATTCCCGTTGTGGCGGCTCTCCTACTCAGTGCATCTGCTACCACGTTCGCCTTCTCCGGGTGGTAGTGCATCTCATACTGATAGTCAGATAAAAACTCCACCCACCGCCTCTGCCTGATGTTCAGTTCCTTCTGCGTGTCCACGTACTTAAAGTTCTTATGATCTGAGTATATATCACAGTGGACTTCGTAAAGGTAGTGTCGCTATATCTTCAGTGCGAATACAACTTCTCCCATCTTCAGGTTGTGCACAGGATAGTTCTTCTCATGGGTCTTCAGCTGGCGGGAGGCATATGCTATGACGTGTTCGTTCTGCATCAGCACCGCTACCATCCCCTGATATGATGCGTCAGTATACACCTGGAATCCTTCCTTCCCAGATGGAAGGGCCAGAATAGGGGCTCAGATGAGTCGATCCTTCAGCTCCTAGAAAGCTTCCTCACACTGTGGAATCCAGACAAAGGACACGTCCTTCTTCGTCAAGGATGTGAGTGGAAGGGCGATCCGAGAAAACCCCTCCACGAATTTCCGGTAATAACCGGCAAGCCCCAGGAAACTCCTCACGTCCATTGCCGTCTTCAGTGGTGGCCAATCTCTGACTGCCTGAATCTTTGCCGGGTGCACCGCTAACCCAGCTCCGCTGATAATGTGCCCCAGGAAAGCCACCTCCTTCAACCAGAACTGACACTTGCTAAACTTCGCATAGAGGCGATGCTCCTGCAATCTCTCTAAAGTCAGTGCCAGATGCCGTGTATGGTCCTCCTCCGTCCTAGAGTAGATAAGGATGTCGTCTAAGAATACTATGATAAACACATTCAAATATGTCTCGAAGACCCGATTCATGAGGCTCATAAATGCCTATGGAGCATTCGTGAGCCCGAAAGGAATCCCGGTGAACTCATACATGCCATATCTGCTGCTGAAGGCCGTCTTCGGGATATCTTCCTCCTGGATCTGCAGCTGGTAGTAGCTTGACCTCAAGTCCAGCTTCGAGAAAAAATGGGCTCCCTCCAGCTGATCGAATAACTCATCTATCCTTGGGAGCGGGTAGGTATTCCGAACGGTCAGCTTGTTCAGTGCTCGATAGTCAATGCACAACCAAAGTGTCCCATCATTCTTCTTCACGAATAGGACTGGAGCTCCCCATGGAGAGGAACTCGGTCTGACGAATACTGCTTCCACCAGCTCCTGCAACTGTGTCCGAAATTCTGCCAGCTCCGTTGGGGCCATCCGATAAGGGGCCTTGGATACCGGCTTAGGCCCTGACACCAATTGAATTTGAAAGTCCTTCTCCCTATGCGGAGGCTGTCCTGACAGCTTCTCTGGAAATACATCGGCGTAGTCACAGACCACCGGAATGCAAACAATCAGGTCCTTCTCCTTAGTCATCTCGAATAGCACCTGATATACCTCGTCTCCCTGTAGGTGGGCCTTGACGGCCTGAATAGATGAAAGGAGGCGGCGGGAAATCGGAGTACTACCTTATAATGTCTCATAAGTATCGTCGTGTCTCAGCAAGACCCTCCTTGCCCGGCAGTCAATCTTGGCATGGTTCCAGACAAGCCATGTCATGCCCAAGACAAGGTCGAAGTCCTGCATTCTCAGGATCGTCGCCGGGGCCTCGAGTATCAACCCATCTATGGTAACCTTCAGGAGGCACTTCTCTGTGGAGTGGATCTCCATCCCATTGGGAGATGCACCCTCCTGGCGTCTCCTGTATATTATCGAATCTGGCCCAGATCCTTGACGAAATGCTCCGACACAAAGTTGTGTGAGGCCCCCGTGTCGAATAGGGTCCAGGCAGGTTTGCCGCACACCATCATTATTCCTAAATTAGTTAAAGGAAAAACAGCTTAGGTCTAAAGTTTACTAACCTAGGTTGTGTAGTTATTCTACCAATACTTAAAATTACTCTCATACCTGCAATAACCCTGTTCGGGTTCCGGGGCTGCGCTAAGTCCAGAGCGTAGTTTTGCTCCCCATCCTGCCTGTGTTCACCGCCCTGAAATCTGTGTCTGCGACCACGTCCACGACCTCAGATCCGGTGAGCCGGTGGGCCACCCCGTGCAGCAGGTATGACGCCATTTCTTGTCGGGCAATTAATCTGAATGTGCCATGGCTGATGGCAGTGATAGCACAGCTGTGGTGTAGGTGGTCCCTGCCATATCCTAGGCACCTCCCTCATCTGTAGCGACTGCGAAGCTAGCACTGCCTGCTCCCTTGGCTCCTGCCTTTCCTCCTAACGGGGTTGATCCCCATTCCTTCTCTCTCCCATGACCCGACCTCTCTGCAGGTCCCTTCTCCCTCCTAGCACTGTATCATCCCCATGTCTCTTCCTGCCTCGGACTACAAGATGGTCCGCCTCCAACTTCTTGGCCATCTCCAAGATCCTGGTCATGGTACCATCAGACACGAACAAGAGGGCCTGCCTCAGATCATCACGGAGGCCCTTTTAGAACCTCTTGGCGTAACCCATGTCATCCAGCTTGTAAGTATCTGCAAAACGGGCCAAATGAGTAAACTCTCGGTGATATTGCAGCACTGTCCTGTTCCCTTGCTTTAGCTGCAAGAATCTATCCTCCAGTTCGTCCCTTGCGGCCTGCAGCACAAAATGCTCCAGCAGTGCCGCCCTAAACTCCTCCCAAGTAATGTCTGTGATCTCCACTACCGCATATGTGGTGTCCATCACTGACTTCCACCAACTCTCTGCATGCCAATCCAGATAAGAAACCACCAAAGATACTGCCAGGTACACCGGGAACTGTATTCCCACCAACATCTCGTACATAATATCTAGCCACTCCTCCGTGCGCATTGCCGTCTCCGTCCCCAAGTACGATGGTGGGGCAAGGCCTCGAAATGCACTCAACCAGTTCGCTCTAGGGTTCAGCTGAGGAGCCGGAGCCTGTTGTGCGCTAACGACCTCCAAGATGGCCGTCAAAGTTTGTCCCAGCTCCGTCTACTGCAACGGGGTTGCTGGGGTGGAATCACATTCGGGGCCGGATGTGTCCCCTATGGCAGGGGAGGATTCGTCTCACCCTACAAAAGATGGTCTTAAGTTTAGTAAATCTACCTAAAACTCTTTGTTATTGGTGAGCATTGCACGTGATTCCTCCCATGGGCACACCATTGCTTCCGCTGCTAGTTTGTCCTCATACTAAGCCTGCGCGGGGTGTCCCATGTTTTGTGGACTACATTCTGTCGGATCGAGGTTTGCTCTGATACCACTTGTAAGACCCCATTTGTTTTTGCAACATCCACTGGAGTCTTAGGCCCAGAACTGCCGTTTTGCGGTGACACCATCCACCGGGATGGTCGGCACCACAAAACGCCGATCCTGCCGGCCATCTCAATCACCATTGACAGAATGTATAACGAATAAAAGTGTAAGCATCCAAGTCCACAATAGTATAAAGGAGGAAATCATGCGATAAATCAAGTCAACACCAGAAGAAAGTTTAGGTACCAACACCAGAAAGTAAATACGGGCTTAAGCCCAGAACATGATAACCTCACTACAATCCTCTCATAAAAGTAAAACTACTAATACTCGGCTCCACTCACGGATCCGGATGCCTGTCGATCCGAGCTACACTGGCTCATCTCCATATGCACCGTACCCTGCTGGTGTTGCGTCTCCTGCGGTTGTTCCCTGTCTCCCATCGGGAGCACCTAAAATATGGTGGTCAAACGACCGTCAGTCAAACTAGACTCAGCAACAATCCCCCACCCCTCTACCCGTGGCCCCTAGGCACCGGGCGGAAAGGGGTGAAAAGGAGTACCAAAAGCAAGGCGTAATCAAGCAAGTGACATCTACCCTAAGGAATAAAATAATAAGGTATGGCGGGAGTATCACAATAATTAAACATGAATAAACAAGTGTGTAACAAAAGTAAACAGAAAGGAGTAGTAAGTAAGTAGAAGCAGTAAGAAGTGCAAGTAAGAGCAACAATAAATATAACCGTTGATTTATAGGAATTACCCCTATAGACCACATGGTTGTTTTGCAGGGCCTATCGTATAAAACGTCCCATACCATTTTATACGATAAGTGTCAGGGGTTAAATGCAATGACTATGTTATGACGTGCAAGTATGCTATGGTATGCACATGCAAGTGCAACTTATACACATGACTCTATGCGCACAGACCCTTAGTTCTCCTTTTTGGAGTTAGCTAAACTCTCAGGAGCCTCCGTCGTGGCAAAACGGAGATAGTGGGTTGGGCCTCTCCACTCCTAGATTGGTAGACACACTACTCAGTCTAGACCCTCTCGTACGTTCCCGTAGTATTCCTAGCAAACCAGCTAGTCTCGCCGTGTCAACGTACCGACGACGGTGTGTTCGATCGTCCAATACCGAGGACCCACCACTGTTATGCACATGCAACCATGATAGTGTGTATCTAATTATAATACCGAGCCTCCAGCTCTTTAGACTACCGAGCCTACTAGTTCACCATGTTCCCAAGCCCACGACTCCCTAGACTAATCAAGTCTCCTTTTTACAAGTCCCCGAGCATCCAGCTCCACGGACTTCCAAATGAATACCGAGTCCATTTAACTCTACTAGTAAGCCCTTAGGCCACGGGCCTACGCTATCCTTTCACTACCAACTTATCTCCCCACGTGTACAAGTGTTAGTGTAAGGTGAAACTATTATTAGGGTTACTCTTGCCCATATTATTCCTAAGGTTTAAGGTTAACCCTGGACTTCCCGAGGTCTACCCAGTGAGGGGCTCGCAGCGGTACTAGGAACTACTATGGGATGAAGCCCAAAGTTCCCTTTCCAAGGCACTTAATGTTATTGATTTCTACCCTTGATCAAACCTCTCTTTTATTTCAATGTGAATACCCTAAGTGTGTTTGAGCTCTCCGAGTTAACCTATCTCTGACCTATCCACTATATGCAAACCATGCTAAGCTATATGGTGCTCCCAATAGGGGGTATCCTAATTACTCTTCCTGAAGATCCCTAACAATTACTTAGAGTCTATCATGACCTACTAAGACTAAATCCAAAGTCTCATAATTTTCCTAATTATGTGAGCACTTAATTTAATTAACCCTAGACTCCAAATGCCCTACTTTGAACATGAAGTGCTCTCTAAGTTCAGAAACAAATCACCACAAAATTATGATAAACACTAAGTGATACTTAAACAGTAAATCCAAGGTTTGAGAATTTTCAGAGGTGATTAGACCTACCTTTCGTAATTTAGAACTTAAGGTCAATAATACCATCTAATGATGAAAATGCCATCAATATTGTTCTAAAAATTAAAATAAAACTCCTGTAGGACTATCATGGCCTAAAAACACCCTAGAAGTAGTCTCATAATTTTTACAGTTGATAGTAGCCCCTAATTTAATTTATAACCATTAATTCCATAATCATTGGTTAATGAAGCAAGTACTGTAAAAACTCATCTAATAATTATAAGAAAATTCCACAAGTCTGATTAAAATCTAAAATCCATAGTAACCAAGTTTTTCAATTTTCCTCACATATGAAGGGTTCTAAATCTAATTAAATGTAAACTTCCAAATTTACAGATTTGTGAAGTAAGTACTGGTTTTATCCATCTAAAAATCATGGAAAAATTACAGAACAATAAGAACGATCAGAAACATTCTCTGACCTAATTTAATAATTTTCTTGACAATATTGGGGCTCTATTCCTATTTTTAATCAGAAACCACAAATCATAATTTTATGAAGCAAGTACTTGAAACAGTCATCTAAAAATTTAAACAAAAATACAGAGGGCTCTATAATGATATAAAATGTCCTATTCCAAGATTTCACAATTTTGCAATAAACAGAAACTTCACAATCAACATAGTAATCTTTAAGGGAACATCTATGGTTGAAAAGGAAGTACTGATTTTAATAGCCCAAAAATTCCACCAAAATTAATTTAGAAATATTTCTACCAGAGAACTACTCAGCCGAATTTCAAGTGATTTTGAAGTGATTTGATAGGCTAATACTCCAAGTTAGGTTTGGTGCCCTATACTAGGGTTAGGCTTTTGAGGGGGTTTAAGGATTCCAAATTCCCTAAAATTTTAACCAGAGGACTATACTAAGCCTATGGTCCTCTCCACCAATTTTCAATTCATTCCAATGTCATTTGACCCCATGACCTTCAAACCCTAAAAATCCCCATTAAGGGACCTACCATAGGGTTCTAGGGCTACCTTGCTCTTAACCACCCCAAATTCCATTGGAGGGTGTGTCATACCATAGAGGGCCAGTGGCCATAATATCAGCCTCTGTTGAGGTGATTTGACCACTCAAAACCCAAAGGGGGTGTTTTGACCTAATTAACCCTCTAAGGGTCAACCTAGGGTTGGATAAAACCTAATCAAAACATCTCCAAAGGAGATGAAATTTTTACCAGAGTGCTAAAATGCTCTCTAAGACAACCCAACCAAATTTGGGGGGATTTTGAGGTGCTTATGACACTTAATTAATTTATACTTGGTTTATTAAATATTTATAAAAACTATTGAAAAATATTTTTCAAAGATTCTGATTTTTGGATATGTCCTAGATATAGTTAAGAATAGCCCATTCTCCAAATTTCAGATTATTTGGATGTCTGGTTAGGAGTGGGCAATTATATTAAGCTATGTACAGCCCTGTGGATAGAGCTCACCAAAATGAGTGATGTGGTCTAACCCTGACTCCAAATTGAGTGAAATCAATTTTAAATTACACTAGACATCAAGGGATACATTTTCTATGTTGACCACGTTTTCTATAGTGGGGTATAATTATTTTTAAAAATTACTTCTATACACTTCAATTATAATCACAGAAAAACAATAAATAGAATAAAAGTTTGCACGAATCTTGAAGCAGCATCCAAGGGCTGCTGCTCATCTTCAAGCTCCAGCCAAGGGACGGGATTAGCCCGACCTGGAGCTCATTCCAGGCCATTTCCGGCCACTCCGACCCCCTCCCTGTCTGGCCACCACCACCACCACCTCCATTGAGGTGGTGGCTATCGCCGGGCGGCGGCACGGCCGCCGGAGGGGCGGTTTTCAGCGAACTCACCACCTCCATTTTCCATGGAATTTCAAGGAATGTTTCTCTCCAATCCGGCTAGTTTGATCACGACTTCTCAACCTAAACAAGTCTAGATCTAACATGCATAGAGAGAAGGATTGTACCTCATTTGGGGCATTCCTTTGCTCTAATCGCCGGCCGCCATTTCCCCTCCTCCAAGCTTTGGGTGCCATCCAATTTCTTGCAAGGAGGCCTCCAAACTCTCGGTAAATGGGGGGTTTCACTGCTCCGACGCTTGTGAAGGTGATAAGGGGTTTAATTGGGGGTGGTAGTAGTTTTAACCCCATATGAAATTAATGGACTCTTCACCTCCCATCCCATGGACGACCCAATGCATCCCCCCTGCCCTAATTGCCCCTAGAAATGGCTGGAATCTTCTCAAATTCATCAGAGAAGATGAATGAGAGTGTAAGGGAGGGATGCCAAGGGTTGTGTCACCTTAATGGCCATGAATGGCCACTTTCTCTCTCCTCAAAATTGGGGAAAACCCCCATTTCTCTCTCCTAATCACCATGGCCGAATTTCCACTCCCTCCCATGTTTAATATCAGCCTACTAGGCTGGTTGACCACTCAAATTGAGCCTAGCCCAAAGGGATTGGGCTAGGTCCAAGTAATATAACCTAATTTGGCATAGTTTCACTTTTGGTCAAACTGGGCCCTAGGGTTGACCAAACCTTGAAATTTTTGTGCCATTGGATCCCCTATGAGGTTATGACCCTAGGGGTGTGATCAATCTGAAGATGTGGCGGTCAATAGGGGTGTTTAATGGAAAATCGCCATTTTGACCTAAGTGTATGTTGGTCATTTTGCCTTGTGGTGACCCTAAGATGGACAATTTTGGTCTACTAGGTCTCTTATGATGTTTTAGACCTAGAAGTGAAGTCAATTTCATATGGTGATGGTCAGTTAGGTCAATTTGATGGGGGATTGACCATTTTGCCCTAATTAGGGTTAGGGTTGACTTTGGTCGACTTGGCCTGTTTGACTGGCCCCAATTGGTCCTGAATGTCCCCCTGGGCCCCTAGGTGTCCTAGGGGTGTTGTGGTGGGGTTAATGAGCCAAGTTAAAGTCCTTAAGTCAAACCCTAAGCTGAATATTTGGAAATTACTATTTGCAGACCAAGGTGCTGCAATCCCTAATTTTGGTCTGTGTCAAGGAGGTTCCTAAGCTACCAAGGCCTTGTCATGACCTAGTCATGACAAATTCACCTTGGGGTCTAGTTGTCTGGGGGATGTTATAGGATGGAACCTTGCGACTATGCATAGATTATCGGGAGCTCGATCGACTTACGGTGCGAAACACTTATCCGCTACCTCGGATCGACGAGTTGTTCGATCAGCTGGTAGGAGCACATTGGTTTTCCAAGTTGGATTTACGCTCGGGGTATTATCAGTTGAGTATACAAGAGGAGGACATCCAGCAAATGGCTTTCAGCACAAGGTACGGTTTGTACGAGTTTACCGTGATGCCGTTTGGGCTCACAAATGCCCCTTCAGCTTTCATGAGTTTGATGAACAAAGTGTTTGAGGACTATTTAGATATCTTCGTCATCATTTTCATCGATGACATTTTGGTCTACTCAAAGACAGAGGAAGTGCATGTTGAATATCTGGCCTTGGTACTGAGGAAGCTAAAAGAGCACGCCTTGTGTGCCAAGTTCAGCAAGTGCGAGTTATGGCTCAAAGAGGTTGCTTTATTGGGCCATGTTATCAGTGGGGCAAGACTAGCTATGGATCCGGCCAAAGTGCGTGCCGTGAAGGAGTGGTCGCCCTTTAAGTCAGTTGTTGATGTGCGGAGATTCCTTGGACTTGTCGGGTACTATCTCATGTTCGTAAAAGGATTCTCAAAGATTGCCCTTCCTCTAACTTCTCTAACAAAGAAAGGTTTGTCATATGAGTGGACACCCCAGTGTGAAGTTGTATTCTAGGAACTGAAGGACAGACTTACATCCGCACCCATCCTAGCCCTTCCATCTTGAAAGGAAGGATTTCAAGTTTACACTGACGTGTCGTATCAAGGGATGGGAGTGATATTGATGTAGTATGGGCACGTGATTTCATATGCTTCAAGATAGTTGAAGAAGCATGAAATCAATGACCCAGTACATGATTTGGAATTGGGAGCAGTGGTATTCACCTTGAAGGTTTGGAGGCACAATCTATATGGCGTCCACTGCGAGATCTTTTCGGACCACAAAAACCTAAAGTACGTTCATACTCAGAAGGAATTGAACTTGAGACAGCGGCGTTGGTTTGAATTTTTTTGTGACTATGAATTTACTTTGAACTACCACCATGGAAAAGCAAATTCTATAGCTGATGCTTTGAGCATAAAGACACGCGCGTGTGTCCCTACCCATGTTTGTGTGCTAAAATGATAGTCGAACCATCAACGACGCTTCACCCGAGCAGGACACGGGTAGGGACACGGAAGTGCCCCTACCCGTGTTGTTTCCACATAAAAGGGGGAAAGAAACCCTAGCCATTTTTCATTCTCTTCCAAGTCATTTCTGTGGGAAAAACTGCTGGAGAAGGGGAAGAAGGTGCTGGATCCAACTACACCCCGTGAAGAACCGCCGCCGAGGAGGAGAAGAAGATGCCGCCAAGAAGAGTGAGAAAATCCATGGCCAGAAATGGTGGAAATGCCGGAAATGATGTGAGCTTCCTCCCCTCTCCCTTGGTGCTAGATCACTAGTTATTTCTTAGGAGTGATATCGACTCAAGAGAGTCTTTATTTGAGAGAAGTAGTCTTCTAGGAAAGGCCATGCTAGGACATGTGTCCTAGGTTTTAGATGTCTTCAACCTCTCCTTCCTTCTATGTGATGATGGAGGATTGTTTCATGAAGAGAAGTGGCGTTATGAGGGTGAATAAGGGAGGAGGAAGTCTGGAAGTGATTTGGGGAAGATCGGCTAGAGGAGGAAGATGAACCGATGTCGTTCATTCCGTCTTAAGATGCGTGCAGAAATCTGTGTTCTGCATGCAGCGATCGTCTTGGCCATTTTCAAGTGTGATACGACCAGATCTTGGCTTTTGACTAAACATGAAAGTCGTAGCCCTTGGAAATACCTTTCCAATGACTTGTTACACATCTTCAGACGAAGTCTGTAGCCATAAGAAATACTGATTGAACTTGATGGCTGTCAAGCTATACGTGCAGAAACTGTATTATGTACGCAGCAGATTTTAATGCCGATTTCAAGTGTGTACGGTCTGGTTTGGATGAAGGACCGAATACAAAAGTTGTAGTTCTTGGAAATACCATTCTAATGAATGGTTATACGTCTTCATACGAGTCTCGTGGACTCGGGAATGCCAAATCGAAGTGGCTGTCAAGCAGGTTTCCTGTATGTTCAGTCCTCTGCTTTATGTAAATCCAGGGTAGGAGTTGGTAGAGAGATTGTGGAAAAATAGTGCGAAGGATCGATGCAAATTTCTGGGTAGATCCCACGTAAACAAATGGCGAAGTTAAACGTAATTGAATGAAATGATTTGGTGGAAATTAGAGAACGAATGGGTTGATGAGTTTGGATGGTAAGAATGATTAAATTTTGTGAACCAATAGGAATGCACATCATATTAACAATGTGTTGATATCATTTGGAAATGAAGTGTAGGATGCTAATTTATGGACAACTGAATAATTGTTTAACGGAATAAATTTAGTAGTCCAATGCTTAGGGTAGTGCCCCCCTACGGGTAGCATTGTGAAAGTACGTACGGAATGTATTTAGTAGTCCAATTCTTAGAGTGGTATCTCCCTACGGGCAGCATTGTGGAAGGGTGTAAGTGCGGAGGTTTGATCGCACTGGCTTGGTAATGTTGAGAAGAGACATAAGTGGACGGTTGAGCTTGGTCCTCGGTGCTCATTTCCTGGGGCTGCTTCCGTGCCAAGTAGTCGGTTGGGCTTGGTCCTCGTGCTTTTTTTGCGAGGCTCCTTCCGGGTCACAACATAGGCCAGTTCGGAAGTTGGTTCTCGGTGCACATCTACCCGAGACTCCCGCTGGGCCGTAGTATGCATGGGAGCTCCGTTGTTATGTTCTTAGCATTGAGGCGTATGGAGGCCTAGGTTTGGTAGTATGGATGCCCGCCTAGTACTAGAGAAGCCCGATCCACTGTCACCACTGACCACAGCCCTTGACACCTTAGAGGTTAGCTACCTACTCGAAAAATGGGAACTACAAGGTCCGTGTCGACAAGCAGTTGCTTGTGCATGATCTTGGGTGAGTCATTGCATTGCATTCATATCATTACATTGCATCGCATCCACAAGATCCTCATCATATAAGTTTGTATGGGCACTCTTATATGATGAGTTAATTTACTGTTGAGCCGATCCATAACTTATATTTTTGTATGGTCATTCTTATAAGTTAAGTTACTTTCTTGTTGTAGATCTACATGCTTGATGGATTGATATAGCTTGTGTAGAATTGCTAGAATAGACTGTCGTTAATGTTGTTATACATTACTTCTATTGCAACTCACGACATATGTACTTATTCCAACTTCTCGTACCTGCTTATATTACATAATATATTGTACCCTTGTTCCTTTCTCCGCCCGGTGCCGAAAAGTCGCCGGTGGAGCGGATGTGAAAGCCACTTAGTCTTTATGACTAACGTTTGCTATGTCTTCCTTTATAGGAGGGAACCCTGCAGGTAGAGCAGCTGCAGATTATGTAGCAGGACAACCAATCCAGGACAACAGGGCCTGAAGGGACTATGTCGTCGCTACCGTCAGTCACCGATGTGAGTTTTGAGAGATTTTGATGTAGCCATTTGGGCATGTTTTATCTATACTCTGATACTTTTGTAGCTTGTTGTAGCTTCTTTTCTTGATGTACTTTTGGACCTATTATACTTATGTGTGGATTGACTTCTATTATATTTTTGGTTGGTTTGGCATTGGTTGATATTGGTTATAGCCGGCAGGATAAGCGTTTTGTGGTACAGGTTAGCCCGTGTGCTAATGCTACCGCAAGGCGGCTGTTCTGGGCATAAGATCCCCTTCGTGTCGTGTTTTATGTTCCAGAGGTGTGTCTTACATACCTCGGTTGGGGAACCACTATAAAATTCTTGTGTCGTCTGGTTGCCTATTTTCTTTCTATTCTTGCTTTGCTGTGATAGTATAGTTTTGCTTAGGTTGCATTTCCTGTTATACTACTATATTATCACCTACTTTATTCTGATAAATAACAAAATAGCCAAAAAGTTTTAATTACTCTATTCAACCCCCCTAGAGTAAATCAGATTTATCCCCTTTCTTTCAATTGGTATCAGAGGGGTGTTCATTTGGTTGTACAAGCTAACACTTGAACCAAAAGATCGTTGTTAGATCTGATTTTCTTTTTCTTAGTTTTTCTGTTTAATTCATAGCATGACACAAAATAAAGATTATGCAAGCACCATACCTACAGTGTGCAACCTGAACAAGTTTGACATCTGGAAGACAAGAATTAGTCTTTATATGAATTCTATTGATGAAGAAATATACAATTCTATTTTGACAAGTCCCCCTCAACCTACAGTTGCTACTACATCTACTAGCACACATGTTGTTCCACCACCTGAGTGGACATATGATCAAAAGAACGCCAAGATAGCAGATGTCAAGGCCATGAACATCTTTGCACAGACTATGTCAGATGACAAATTTCAGAAAGTGGCTGAGTGCACATCTGCCAAGGCTATATGGGACTCTCTTAACTAGTTGGTTGCTGGTTCTACAGATGAGAGAAAGGACAGGAGATTCACTCTCATCTCACAATATGAGAATTTTAAGAAAGATGAATCAGAGTCTGTAAGTGAGATGTATAACAGACTAAGCTCAATCATAAATGAGCTGAAGACTCTGGATAAGGACATTGAAAGTGCAGGTTAGATCTGATATACTCTAGAGGGGGGGGGGGTGAATAGAGTATGGTGCTCACTAAAAACTTTTTACAACTTTTGTTGTATTTCTAAGTGAACAGGGAAGCAAATAAAATAGAGTAAGCACAGATCTAAACACAGATCAACACAGAACAATCACAGAGCACAGCCAGAAAACAAAAGAAAAGAGCAACCAGACGACACAAGAATTTTATAGTGGTTCCCCAACCTGGGTACATCCACTCTTCTACCACCCTGGTAGGAATCCACTCAGATTTTTGATCAGGTGCCTAACACCAATGAGCTTTTGTTCAGGTGCTCAAAAACCAAACCTCAAGTCTTTTGGAAGGAGACTTGCAACCAGAATAATTTTGAAGGGATTTAAAACCCTGTACAGGATATGGAAAGAAAGTGATAGTGTCTTCTCTGTCAACAATCAGAGAGAAGACTTGTGGATTGATTGTAGCAGATCTTGCTCCCCCTGAGATCTTGAATTGGCTAGGAAAGCTGGAGCACTGCTTCAGGGTGATAGGACTTCAATGACCTAGAATGCCTGGACCAGAAATGCTTCAGGATCTTCTTTGACAGATTGAATAATTATTGTCCTTTGAAGTTATCCTGAGAAGAGAGAGAAGAAGACTCTTGATTGAATTTGATTGTTCTTCTTCTTCTTCTTGAAAATGTTCTCTGGTCAAGGCTGATTGCAGTCAAGAACTTTTGATTTGAGAATGATTATTCTTCTCTACAACCTCAGAGTGTCTGTCTAATTGTGTGTATTGCTTGCTGTACTGTAATTCTGTTCCTCTGTCACTGCTTGATCCTTTTCTTTCTTCCTGTGTGTCTTTCTAACTGAGGAACATTCAAACTTTTGAATGTCGAGCAGTAATTGCAGTCGGCTTTGGAAAGAAGCGACAATCAATAATTTCCCTAACTGTCCCATGGAAAAACAGCATGTAATCATCCATAGTCAATGCGCATTCTAACGGTAACATTCCGAGAAGATCTGACATTAAATGTTCAAGAATCATCGCCAAGAATCAGAACGGGAAACTTGAAGAAAACCTAGTCTGGATTCGTCGAACGAAGAACACAATTCGTCGAGCTGCACTTGTGTTCGTCAAGCTGAACTTGAGTTTGTCGAGCTGAGCTTGAGAGTGTTTGTCGACCAGACAATCTTCATTCGTCAAACAGACAGTCTTCATTCGTCGAGCTGAGAAAAGTTCTGGACTTAGGCAAAACATTCTACATCTGCTGAAATGCTGTGTCGATAAAAGTTGGTGTCGACAGATTGATCTTGGTGTCGACACAAATCCTCTGGTGTCGACATAAGCTGGTCTCGACTGATATCCTGGTGTCGACACAAATTGATCTTAGTGTCGACACAAACCCTAAGTGTCGACACAAATTCTCTGAGTCCAGAAATCATCGAGTAGAGCATAGCATTCGTCGACTTGAGAAGCTGACTTAGTCGACCTGAGAAGCTGTGAACTTGAGGTCCAAGTTCGTCGAGCTTAGAATCCAATTCGTCGACCAAAGCTTGAAGCTGGACTTAGAAAAATTTGAGGTTCTCCTGACTTTAGCTTGATGTAGAAACTGAGTCTTCCTCGAACAGAGAACAAAGATCGTCGAGCTCAACACTAAGAATTGTCTCACGATCGTCGAGCACAGAACTCCTTTCGTCGAGCTGAGTTCGACGAACGTCGAACTCACTTTACTTAGTCTTGAAAACTTGTTAGGCTGGAGTCTCTGATGGTCTTGTTGAAAGCTGGTCCATCTGGAGTTGAGCCTAAGGACTTGACCTAGACTCTAGGACACAAGTTGACCCTGGCTATACATGATGGGTCACATCCTAAGTTAGTGAACCTAGCCCAAATCAACTAGGGATCCAACAATCTCCCCATATTTGGGTGAGGTCACTAACTGAGACTCAAAACAGAAAAACAAAGCAAAAACAGAGATATATCTGGCAGAGAATTATAACACATGCAATAGATATATATATATTCACAGCTTTGTTTAAACAAATAGCATGGTTTGAAAAACAAAAACAGGCAGAAAATGAAATAACACAAAAAGATTACTTCTTTGGCTTCTTCTGCTGCGGTTTGTCTTCTGATGTTTGCTCTCCTATTTTCTTGAAAATGATTTCTCTCTTTGGATCTCGAGCTTGAGCTATTGTTATAGTCATGTCTGCTGCCCCAATAATATTCAATGAAGTTGCTCTGGGGACAACTGCTTCTGGATAAAATTTCATATAATCATCAACATTAAACAATTTATTTCCTTTGTCAAATCTTTTAAGCTCTTCTTTTCTATACTTTGACATGGTTGATAATCCAGAGATATCTTTACCTTCAGCCTTGGCTTTATTTATCAAACATAGTCCAAACAATTCCTGGTATCTAGCCATTCTTGCTGTATTTGCAGTTTCAGGATCTTCAAAAGGAATTGGAGGAGAGAGAGGTCTCTTTGGACTTTCAGCTTTTTGAACTTCAGAACTTTGTTGCTGCTGCTGCTTATACTGTTGACTTTGACTTTCTGAGGAGGATGTCCTCTGCTGGCTGCTTCCAGAAGATCTCCTTGACTGTCTCTTGTATGTTTGCATTGGGGCAGATCTCTGGGAGCTAGAGCCACTGGTACTAGCTGCTGGAGGAGGAGGAGGAGGAGGATCCTTCCTGTATCTGTGCACTAGAGGAGGGGAATATTTCCTACTTCTCTTTCTATCTTTCTCCTGGTTTTTGGAGAGCCACATCCATGCAGGCATTCCATTATATGGAGTTACATTGTGCAGGATGTAGTAAGGGATGTCAGCATTGGGATTAGGCTTTGGAGCTGAAGGAGGAGGAGCCTTCATTTTCTTTGAAAGCATCTTCTTTTTCTTAGTAGCAGCATCTTCATCTGAGTCATCATCATCATCTTCCTCAGACTCAGAACCTTGAGGGATGTCATAAAGAGCATCCAAAGCTTTCAAAGCTTTATCAGAAATGACTGCCTTTTCTGGAGGAGGGTCAGAAGATTCAGGGACTGAAATATCAACAACAGAGGAGGAGGAGACTGCACAGGAGTCAGAAATAATAGAGACATAGCTTTCAGCTGCTATCCTATTTTCTTCTTCAATGTCAGCCTGAATAAGCTCATCCAAGTCTGGCAGGGGAGAGTCATCCATAACAAAATCTGGTGCTGAAACTGGCACTAAAGAATCTTCTGGAATGACCTTTGGGCTAGAAGCTGAGATGGAGGCTGAAGCTGAGAGAGAAAAATTATCACAGAGTTGCTTAGCAACTGCTGGACTAGCTGGAGAGGTATAAGGTACAATAGCCAAACTTGGCTTAGTAAAATCTGCTGGAAAGAATTGCATGTGTGCAGTATCAAAATTACTCAACAAAACAGATAAATTCACTGTGGGATTTAAATAGAAATCATCAACAGGTTTTATTTGTTCAACAGACTCATCCAAATCAATGTCAGTATCCATAAATTGAATTAACTCAATCATTTCAAAATCTGTCAAAGTTGTTGTATCCTCATCTGAATCTACATCTGTTGGAGAGGGAACTGCTGCTGTGACTGCTGCTACTGCTGCAACTGCATCTGCTACAACTTCATCACTGAGTATCTCCCCCTGCCTGGGTTCAGGAATACCTGGAGCCAGGACCCTGAATGAAGAGGGGGCAGCAGAAAGGATAGATATCTGGGCAGATAAGGAATTGATGGAGGTCAAAAGAGGTATAATGGCCTCTTGGATGAGAGATTTAATGAGAGGAGTGAGCAGGGAGATGATGGTAGATGTATCAAATGGGGAAGGGGAAGGGGATGGAATGGGAGGAGAATTGACAGATGGAGTGGGGGCATCTGGCATGATTGTGTCTGAGGGTATGATGTAAGATGGAATGGTGGATAAGTGTGGGGGAAGAGGAGACTGAGGAGGTGTAGGAATGTGAGTGTCCTGAGTTGAAGCTGGAGGGGTGGATGGTTGATTTGCTGGCAGAGGGGAAGATGAATGTGGAGATGAGATGTTGGTGATGTCTAGAGGTGTAGATGAAGGAGGGGTAGGCACATGAGGAGGATTCTATGGAGGAAGGGGTGCTGGAAGAGATGATTGAGATGGAGGGACCTCTTCAGTAGGGAGGGGAGTGGCCTTTATAGCTCTTGTGCTCTCAGAAGTTTGGATGGAAGAGGAAGAAGCCTTTAAGGGCTTGGAGATAGTCCACTCCCACCTGCCAAAAAGAGCGCATGTGAGGCACTTGCTAGCATTTATGAAGATGGTCGGGGGGACCATACATTCAGCAGCTTTCTCTTGAAGAAAAACTCCCAAAATTCTGCCAAAGCAGACTTCCTTCTTGCTGTTCTTTTTCCTAATCAATTCAAAGAAGATTGTGCCCCAGTTGACACGTCTCTTATTCACCACGGCACACATAACCAGAAATTGGTGCCGGGTAATGTAGTCATGCGCTGAGTGCTTTCCCATTAGCACTTTCCCTACAATGTCTGCCAAAATTTGGTAGGCGGCGGACAGTTGCTTCTTCAACAGTTTGTTAGGGTTGCTGCCTGAAAAACCCATTAGCTTCAACATATCACCAAACTCTTCAGAATCCATGTCTATATTGTCTTCTCCATTTACTAATCCAAATATCTCAGAAAGAATTGCGGGAGACAACGAAACAACAGTACTCCCTATATTGCCGGTCAAAACATCTTCTTCAAAATTGTAGATGTATATACACATTCTCTTATTTCAGTTCCATGTAGTTTAATGCGCCTGGTCATGAAATCCTTTAGATTAAGTTCTTCCAGTAATTCCAAGATATACAGAAAGATGGGGTCCGAATGTTGAAATGAATCGAAGTCCATATCGAACACAGTATCAAACTTCATCGCTGCTAACGTGCTTGCTGGAATCGCCATTGATGACCTGCAAGAAAAACATAGAGAGAAACGACGATCAAGAGCAAAGGAACTGAAAGCGCGGGACGGAGGTCGAAGTAAACCTAGATATAAGTTTTCCAGAATATGAATCGACAAACTCCGTTCCACGAAAAAAGAGAAAAATTCTTCGAACTGAGGTCGACGAAATAAACTATAGACAAATAATTCGTCGATCTCATCCAGAAGAATTGAACACATTTCGTCAAACTCCGTTCGAAGAAATGTCTTCTGAAGCAAAGTTCGTCGATCTCCGGTCGACGAAAATTGTTTCCACACACAGAGAATTCGTCGATCTCCGGTGGACGAGAATCACTCAAACTTTCCCTAATTCGTCGAACTCCGTTCGACGAACTCTGGAAAATTCGTCGAATGCAGACAGAAACTAGGTTAACTCTTCTCCATTAATCATTCCCAGTTGATTTATAAAGAACAGATGGGTTTTCTCATCCAATTGCTTGGTGAAAATGTCTGCTCTCTATAGATCAGTAGGAATATGGATCAAGTTAATTTTCTTTTTGTCAGCATTATCTCTAATGAAATAATGTCTTATTTGAATATGTTTAGTCCTAGAATGGTGAACTGGATTCTGTGCTATAACAATAACACTAGTATTATCACAAAATAATGTTGAATTATTTAAGTTGACACCATAGTCTAAGAGTTGGTTTTGTATCCATAGCATTTGTGAACAGCAGCTGCCAGCAGCCATGTATTCTGCTTCTGCAGTTGATGTGGACACAGATGTCTGCTTTTTACAAAACCAGGAGACAAGTCTCATACCTAGGAACTGGCAAGTTCCAGAGGTACTCTTCCTGTCCACTCTACATCCAGCATAGTCAGCATCTGAGTATCCAGTTAACTCAAACTCTGACTCTACAGTATACCAGAGTCCTAGACTAGGGCAACTCTTTATATATCTCAAAATTCTTTTTAAGAAAATAAGGTGAGATTCTTTAGGGTTCCCTTGGAACCTAGCACAAAGGCATGTGGCAAACATTATATCAGGTCTGCTAGCTGTTAGGTATAATAGGGATCCAACAATTGCCCTATAATTTTTCTGATCAACAGGTTTCCCTACTGCATCAGAATCCACAATAGCAATTGTAGCCATAGGGGTTTTCATCCCTAAAGCATCACCCATCCCAAACTTTTTGATAATCTCTTTAGCATACTTAGCTTGGGAGAGGAAGATACCATCTGGGAGCTGCTTCACTTGGAGACCAAGGAAGTAGGAAAGCTCACCCATGCTACTCATCTCAAATTTAGAATGCATAAGGTCAGCAAACCTCTTGCACAATTTGGGATCAATAGACCCAAAAATGATGTCATCCACATATATTTGTACTAATAGAATTTGGTCCTTATGATGTCTAGTGAAAAGTGTTTTATCTATGGTTCCTCTTGTAAATTTATGCTCTAAGAGAAAGCTTGCTAGGGTCTCATACCAAGCTCTTGGAGCTTGCTTTAAACCATAGAGAGCTTTATGCAATTTAAAAACAAAAGTGGGTTGAGTTGGAGAGATAAAATATGGAGGTTGTTCTACATAAACCTCTTCTTAAAGTACTCCATTCAGAAATGCACTCTTGACATCCATTTGGTAGACCTTGAATCTCTTGTGAGCTACATAGGCAAGGAATATTCTTATGGCCTTTAACCTTGCAACAGGGGCAAAGGTTTGGTCATAATCAATTCCTTCCTCTTGCCTGTAGCCTTGAGCAATAAGCCTAGCCTTGTTCCTCACTATGTTGCCTTGAGCATCCAACTTGTTCCTGTAGACCCATTTGGTTCCAATAACCGGGTAGTTATGGGGTTTTGGAACCAAATCCCAAACTCTACATCTCTCAAACTGATTTTATTCCTCTTGCATTGCAATGATCCAGTGGGGATCTTGCTCAGCTTTAAGGATGGTGAGAGGTTAAATTTGAGAGAGAAAATAGGCATGCATCAAGTCTTGGTTGAGTTGATTCCTTGTCTGTACACCTGTTGAAATGTCTCCAATCACTTGAGATCTGGGGTGATCTCTAAGTGTGACAATATCAGTTGGTAGAGTTGGTTGAACAACAGCTTCTGTAATTAATTACTCTTGGGGAATGGTACTAGTTGTTGAGAGAAGTTCAGCCACTTCCTCTTGAATTTCTTCTTCACTTTCTTCAGCAACCTGTGGAGTAGGATGGTATGATACCTCTTGGGTAAGGTTTAGTCCATCCATAAACTCACACAGTTAAGGTACCTGCAATAGGCTATTGGTAGAAATTGTTTTCTCCTTATATGACATGTTAGCTTCATCAAAAGATACATAAACAGATTATTCAATTTTAAGAGTAGATTTGTTATACACCATATAAGCTTTACTGATCATGGAGTATCCCAGAAAAACTCCTTCATCTGCTTTAGCTTGAAATTTTGCTATGTATTTCTTGTCATTATTGTTAATGTAACAAATGCAACCAAAAATTTTAAAATAATCTATTTTAGGTTTCTTCCCTTCGAGTAATTCATAGGGAGTCTTGCCCTTCAGCTTATGTATCAAAATTCTATTCAACACATAGTTGTAGGTGTTCACTGCCTCTGCCCAAAAGGATAGAGGAAGGTGAGCATCTGACAACAATGTAGTAGCAGATTCAATAAGGGTTCTATTTTTCCTTTCAGCTATCCCATTTTGTTGAGGAGTTCTAGGAGCTCAGAAAGTGTGCCTAATCCCTTCACTCTGACAGAACTCTTGAATAAGAAGAGAATCAAACTCTGTCCCATGATCACTTCTGATCAGGGAAATGTAAGTATTGAACTCACTCTGTATGCATTTGAGAAACTCTGTCAAACACTTAAAGTTATCAGACTTCTTCCTCAGAAAAACACTCATGTAAATCTAGAGAAGTCATCTACAACTACTAAAGTATAAGATTTCCCTCCTAAGCTTTGTATACTGTAATGGGTCCAAAGAGATCCATGTGTAACAGATACAAAATCCTAGGTGAATCACTCTTATTAAGTTACTTGAAGCTATTTTTTGTTTGCTTGCCTAATTGACAAGCCCTGCAAAGTCCTTCCTTCTTGTCGGGGCCAGACGGTAGTCCTTTAACAAGGTTGTCCTTGGATAGCCTAGCAATGGTTCTAAGGTTTATATGTCCTAATCTTTTATGATATAGTTCATTAGGTCTACAAATGGAATTGAACAAGCATATATCTACCTTAGTTGAAAGAAGATCTACAAGATATATGTTACCTTTCCTTTTACCTGTCAACACAGTTGTGTTGACCTCTGATTTGATTTTGCATGAGGGTTTGTTGAAAGTCACTTGGTAGCCTTCATCACACAGTTGACTGATACTGATAAGTTGTGCTTCAGTCCTTCCACATAAGCTACTTCCTTGAATATGACTGAGCCAATCTGGACTGCACCAAATCCTTTTGTTAGTCCAAAGTTTGAATCACCAAATATTACTCTGGGTCCAAGTTTGGCTTTGAAGGATGTGAAATTCTCCTTGTTTCCTGTCATATGCTTTGAGCACCCACTATCCAAATATCATTGATGGTTTGATGTTGGATAGGTCTTCACCTGTACCTGCAAGGAAAAACAAAATTCAATTGTTCTTGACCCAGGTTACCTTGGGTCCTTTGTTTTGTTGAAAAGTAAAGCTGGAAATAACTGATAAAGCAGGTTGAGATTTATAACCTAAAGGGTGATATCTCCTAGGTGGAATTACCCAATCAGCTACTGGATTAAATGTCTTATTAATTGGCTTAAGATTTATGTAAGAGAAATGGTTTAGGTTTGGTATTTCTGGGTTCGACGAATTGTTGTAAGTTCGTCGACCAGAGTTCGACGAATAGGGATGAGAACGTCGATCTCTGCTCAGAGAATGATAGTAGTCATTTTCTGCGCCCCAAGTTCGTCGACCTCTGCTCGAAGAACCATACACAGTTCGTTGATCGCAGTTAGACGAATTATTATATCTGAAGTTTGCGTTCAACATTTGTCGATCTGTGTTCGACGAACTGGCCACATTTCGTAGATCTGAGTTCGATGAATGCTACTGAACTTTGTTTTTATCTGTTGTTTTCAGATTTCTGTTTCTCTTGTCTATGGGTCTAGGATTATTTTCTGACATTGGTTTGTCTATTAACTTTTTTTCCCTTTGCAGATTTAAACTTAATGGGGGTTGAAAGAGTATTTTTCTTAACTATGGGGGGTAAGCTTGATGAAGCACCCAAGCCCAGCTTGCCATTTAATCTGGCATTCACTGTGCTTGTGATGTCCATCAGCTTGAGGCTTCTCCCATTGAGAGATTGCTTAAGTTACTTGGCCTCACATAATTCAGATTTTAGTTTAATTATTTGTTCATTTGCTAGGGTTAATTGGTCTGTTAGCTTAATGTTTTCTGAATTAACTGATTCTAGACTTCCTAATCTCTCTCTAAGTGTTTTTATTTCCTTTTCTGAGTTGATTAAGTCTAGGCACGTAGGTTTGAATTCATCTTTAAAAAAATCAGAACTAAAGTCAAAGCTAGAAATAACCTGATCTGTCTCTGAGTCTGAGGCAGCTTCATCTTCAAAATCTTCTTCTGATCCAGAATTACTCCTGGAGGCATCAATTGCCATAAGGAACACCTCCTTAGATCTAGCTTCTTCATCTTCTTCACTTGAACAGGAGGAATATGTTTCTTCTTCCGTGTCACTCCAAGTCTCAGCAACAAATCCCTTGTCCTTCTTTTTATATTTGCTGGAAGTGGGTCTGCTGCTATGTCTTCTCCTGGAGTCCTTTTCTCTGCTCTTGTCCTTCTTCTAGTTTTCTGGACATTCTGAAATGTAGTGTCCAGGTTTTCTGCACCCAAAGCACACCACCTCCTTGGTTGGTGTCTTATCATACTTGGGCTTATCATCCTGTCAGGATGATTTCCTTCTGAAGTCCTTCCTTGCCATCTTGTACAACCTTTTGGCAAAGAGGCTCATGAGCTCTTCATTTGAAGTTGATGTCTCACTTTCTTCAAATGCTTTGAAGGCTATGTTGTGCTCCTTTCTAACTGGAGTTGTTGCATTCTGTTCTGCTACTTCTCTGGATCTTATCAGCTGCTCATAGGACTTCAATTTGCCTATTAGAGACTCAGTTGAGATCTCATTGAGGCTTCTGGCTTCTTTGATTGGCCAGATTCTAGAATCCCAAGAGCTAGGGAAGCACATCAATATCTTGTCATTAACCTCTGTCAAGGTGATGTCCTAATCCAGATTTTTGAGCTCATTGATGATTGTGCTCAGCCTGTTGTACATGTCTGCCACTGATTCATTCTCATCCTTTTTAAAGTTCTCATACATGGATATAAGATTGGATCTTCTGTCCTTTCTTTCATCTGCAGAACCATCTACTATTTGGTTAAGGGAATCCCAAATGGCCTTGGCTGAGGTGCACTCAGCCACCTTCTGGAATATGTCATCTGACATAGTCTAGGCTAAGATATTCATTGCCTTAGCATCTGCCATCTTGGCTTTCTTGTAGGCTTCATTGTTTTCTGGAGCAGGAACTGCTGTCATGTTTGTCGAAGTGCATGTAGAAGCTATAGGTACTGGAGGTACACCTGTCAAAATAACAGAAAAGATATCCTCATCAATAGAGTTCATGTATAATCTGATTCTTGCCTTCCAGATGGCAAACTTGTTAAAGTTGCACACTGGAGGTCTGATGCTTGCATAATCTTTGTTTTGAGCCATGTCTGTGAAGAAATAAATCTAATAACAAATAATAAACTAACAGATCTAACAAGAGGGATCTTTGTGGTTCAGGTGTTAGCCTGTGCAACCACTAAGGTGTGGTATATTAACCAACCTCGCTTTGATACCAATTGAAAGTGCAGGTTAGATCTGATATACTCTAGAGGGGGTGGGGGTGAATAGAGTATGGTGCTCACTAAAAACTTTTTACAACTTTTATTGTATTCCTAAGTGAACAGGGAAGCAAATAAAATAGAGTAAGCACAACAACTATCTAAACACAGATCAACACATAACAATCATAGAGTACAGCCAGAAAACAAAAGAAAATAGCAACCAGACAACACAAGAATTTTATAGTGGTTCCCCAACCTGGGTACATCCACTCTTCTACCACCCTGGTAGGAATCCACTCAGGTTTTTGATCAGGTGCCTGGCACTAATGAGCTTTTGTTCAGGTGCTCAAAAACCAAACCTCAAGTCTTTTGGAAGGAGACTTGCAACCAGAATAATTTTGAAGGGATTTAAAACCCTGTACAGGAAATGGAAAGAAAGTGATAGTGTCTTCTCTGTCAACAATCAGAGAGAAGACTTATGGATTGATTATAGCAGATCTTGCTCCCCCTGAGATCTTGAATTGGTCAGGAAAGCTAGAGCACTATTTCAGGGTGATAGGTCTTCAATGACCTAGAATGCTTGGACCAGAAATGCTTCAGGAACTTCTTTGACAGATTGAATAATTGTTGTCCTTTGAAGTTATCCTGAGAAGAGAGAGAAGAAAACTCTTGATTGAATTTGATTGTTCTTCTTATTCTTCTTGAAAATGTTCTATGGTCAAGGCTGATTGCAGTCAAGAACTTTTGATTTGAGAATGATTATTCTTCTCTACAACCTCAGAGTGTCTGTCTGATTGTGTGTATTGCTCGCTGTACTGTAATTCTGTTCCTCTATCACTGCTTGATCCTTTTCTTTCTTCCTGTGTGTCTTTCTGACTGAGGAACATTCAAACTTTTGAATGTCGAGCAGTAATTGCAGTCGGCTTTGGAAAGAAGCGACAATCAATAATTTCACTAACTGTCCCATAGAAAAACGTCATGTAATCGTACATAGTCAATGCGCGTTCTAACGGTAACATTCCGAGAAGATCTGACATTAAATGTTCAGGAATCATCGCCAAGAATCAGAACGGGAAACTTGAAGAAAACTTAGTATGGATTCGTCGAACGAAGAACACAATTCGTCGAGCTGCACTTGTGTTCGTCGAGCTGAACTTGAGTTCGTCGAGCTGAGCTTGAGAGAGTTCGTCGACCAGACAATCTTCATTCGTCAAACAGACAGTCTTCATTTGTCGAGCTGAGAAAAGTTCTGGACTTAGGCAAAACATTCTGCATTTGCTGAAATGCTGTATCGACAAAAGTTGGTGTCGACAGATTGATCTTGGTGTCAACACAAATCCTCTGGTGTCGACATAAGCTGGTGTCGACTGATATCCTGTTGTCGACACAAATCAATCTTGGTGTCGACACAAACCTAAGTGTCTACACAAATTCTCTGAGTCCAGAATCGTCGAGTAGAGTATAGCATTCGTCGACCTGAGAAGCTGACTTAGTCGACCTGAGAAGATGTGAACTTGAGGTCCAAGTTCGTCGAGCTTAGAATCCAATTCATTAACCAAAGCTTGAAGCTGGACTTAGAAAACTTTGAGGTTCTCCTGACTTTGGCTTGATGTAGAAACTGAGTCTTCGTCGAACAGAGAACACAGATCGTCGAGCTTAGCACTAAGAATTGTCTCACGATCGTCGAGCGCAGAACTCCTTTCGTCGAGCTGAGTTCGACGAACGTCGAACTCACTTTACTTAGTCTTGAAAACTTGTTAGGCTAGAGTCTCTGATGGTCTTGTTGAAAGCTGGTCCATCTGGAGTTGAGCCTAAGGACTTGACCTAGACTCTAGGAGACAAGTTGACCCTGGTTATACATGATGGGTCACATCCTAAGTCAGTGAACCTAGCCCAAATCAACGAGGGATCCAACAAACATCACCCTCACTGAAGTGAATGACAAAACCCTCATGTGCTTCCCAAGCTCATGGGATTTCAGAATATGGCCAATCAAGGAGGCCAGAAGTCTTAATGAGATTTCCACTAAATCACTTCTTGGAAAGCTCAAATCATATGAGCAACTCATAAAGACAAGAGAACCTGCAGAGCAGAAGACTCCATCAGCAGCTAGAAAGGAGCAAAGCATAGCCTTCAAAGCTTTAGAAGAAATAGAAGCTCCAATAGCAAGTGAAGAACTTCTGAGTCTCTTAGCCAAGAGATTCTACAAGATGGCGAAGAAGGACTTCAGAAGAAAGTCATCTAGGCAAGATGACAAACCAAGGTATGACAAGACTCCAACTAAAGAGGTTGTTTGCTTTGGTTGTAGGAAGCGAGGACACTTTATCTCAAAGTGTCCTAGGAATCCAAAGAAGGAGAGAAGAAGAGAAAAAGAAACCAGGAAATAGCACTACAGCAAGCGCTCCTCCAGCAAGCATAAAAGAAAGGAGAAAGGCTTTGTGGCTGAAACCTGGAGTAACACTGAAGATGAATCTTTATCTTCTAGCTCCAGTGAAGATGAAGAAGAAGCTAAGGCAAAGGAAATTTGCCTGATGGCCATTGATGCTTCAAGCAGCCTATCTGAGGCTGAGCAGTCAGATAATGAAGAAACATCAGAATCTGAGGCAGATCAGGTATTATATTCGTTTGATTACAATTCAGATAATTTCAAAACTAAATTCAAATCACTATGCATTGATTTAATTAACTCTAAAAAATGGGATTAAAACTCTTAGGGAAAAATTGACTGATCAAGAAAACTTTATTTCTGAAAACATTAAATTAAAAGATGAATAAACTCATGCTAATGAATAAATCATATCACTAAAAACTGAATCGGCTGAGGCAAGGCAACTTGAAGAATCCATAAATGGGAGATGTATCAAGCTGATGGACATCACAAGCATAGTGAATACTAGGCTAAATGGCAAGCTGGGCTTAGGTGCTTCATCAAGCTAACCCCCACTGATTCAAAAGAATATTATAACAAAACCAATAATGCTTGTTTCAGAAAAAGGTAAAGAAAAGATAGATAATAATAATAATGTTAAACAAATAAAGTTAAAATAAAAGAATAAGAAAAAGAATAAGAAAAATCCTAATTATAACAATGTTCAACAAATTTCGTCGAATTCAGATCGACGAAATGTGTACAGTTCGTCGAACTCAAGTCGACGAACTCAGAACGCAAACATTTAATATAATTATTCGTTGAACTGCGATCGACAAAACCAGTATGGTTCGTCGAGCCGAGATCAACGATTTTGGGGCCCAGAGAACGAATACATCCATTCTCTGAATGGAGTTCGACGAACTCATCCCCGTTCGTCGAACTCAGATCGGTGAACTTACCAGAATTCGTCGAACCCTGTTCACATTAATAAAAAATTTAATTCCTATAAAACTTATAACCAACCAAGATCTTCCATTAACCAATTCAATCAGTGGATAATTCCACCAAAAAGATATCATCCCTTAGGTAATAAATATCAACCAGAATTCTCTTATATTTCTAGTTTTAATTATGTAAAGAAAGAAGGACCCAAGGTATCCTGGGTCAAGAATAGCTAATCTATTTTATTGCAGGTGAAAGACTATCCCACCACAAAGAATAGTGGTATCAGGATAGTGGCTATTCAAAACAGAAGACTTGAAATAAGATAACCTAATCAACTACAAGTCAAAGCTATGACCCAAAGTAATATTTGGTGATTCCTATTGTGGCCAGACTGAACGATATGGAAAGGTCAAAATTAGGGCAGTCACCTTCAGGAAGGTAGCATATGTAAGTGGACTGAAGCACAACCTAATATCCATAAGTCAGTTATGTGATGAACGGTTTCAGGTGTCATTTAATAAAACTTCCTGTATTATTACTTCAGTAGATAACCAAGTATTGTTAACAGGACCTAGAGTAGGAAACATTTATGTAGTGAACTTTAAGTCAGCTAAATCAGAAATTTGCCTTTTTAACTAAACTAGCAATAATAATGACCTTTGGCATAAGAGATTAGGACATGTCAACTTGAAAAACATTGCTAAACTCTCTAGGGATAACCTTGTTAGAGGTTTGCCTTCTTGCCCCTACAAGAAGGAAAGCCTTTGTAGGGCTTTTCAGTTCGGCAAGCAAACTAAAAATAGCTTTAAATCTGTAAATAAAAGTGACTCGCCTAGAATATTGTACTTGCTACATATGGACCTTTTTGGCCCTATTGCTGTATAAAGCCTAGGAGGGAAATCATATACTTTAGTGATTGTAGATGACTTCTCAAGATTCACTTGGGTATTCTTTCTGATATCTAAGTCAGATTACTTCAAGGTTCTTACAGATTTTCTCAAGAACATATAGATTGAGTACTCTACTCCAGTTGCATTGATCAGAAGTGATCATTATACTGAGTTTGAGTCTCTTCTTATGCAAGATTTCTGTGAGAAGGAATGTATCAGACACTGCTTCTCAGCTCCTAGAACTTCTCAACAAAATAGGGTTGCTGAAAGGAAAAAATAGAACGCTAATTGAAACTACAGGCACATTACTTATAGATGCTCACTTGCCCCTATCCTTTTGGGCAGAGTCTGTGAGCACAACAAACTATGTACTGAACAGAAGTCTGATACACAAGCTCAAGAATAAGACTTCTGATAAGCTACTTAAAGGGAAGAAACCTAAAGTAGATTATTTTAGAATATTTGGTTGCTTATGTTACATCCATAACAACAATAAGAAACACATTAGAAAATTTGAAGCCAAGAATGAAATAGGAATGTTTCTTGGATATTCTCAAGTAAGCAAGACTTATAGGGTTTATAATAAATCAACCATGAAAATGGAAGAATTTATTCACATTTCTTTTGATGAAACTAACATGTTTTACAAGGAGAAGATTCCTTCTACCAGTGAGACTTTGTAGGAACCACATCTGTGTGAGAAGTTAAATGAATTAACCCTCACCAATGAGTCTGTCACACATCCTTCTACACAAATTGTTGAAGATAGTGAAGAAGAAGATACTGAACTCAGTGTAGAGCCAACAACAGCTATAATTCCACAAGAGAAATTAATTCCCCAAGCTGTTGCTCAACCAACTCCTCCTACTGAATTAGTCACACTTAGAGATCACCCTATATCTCAAGTGATTGGAAACATTTCAGTTGGTGTGCAGATACGGCATCAACTCCACCAGGACATGATGCATGCCTGCTTCATATCTCAAACTGAGCCCCAATTCATTAAAGATGTTGAGCAAGATGCACACTGGATTACTGCAATGCAAGAGGAGCTCAACCAATTTGAGAGATGCAGAGTTTGGGATTTAGTTCCAAGACCAAAATACTACCCAGTCATTGGAACTAAATGGGTATTTAGAAACAAGCTAGATTCTCAAGGTCTTATCATAAGGAACAAGGCCAAACTAGTTGCTCAAGGACACAGACAAGAAGAAGGCATAGACTATGACCAAACATTTGCCCTAGTTGCAAGGATTGAGGCAATAAGGATATTTCTAGCCTATGCAGCCTACAAGAAGTTCAATGTATACCAGATGGATGTGAAAAGTACTTTCCTAAATGGTGAACTCAAAGAAGAGGTTTTTGTAGAAAAACCACCAGGTTTTATTTCTCCTACTCATCCCTCTTATGTTTTCAAATTGCATAAGGGAATCTATGGTCTAAAGCAAGCTCTTAGAGCTTGGTATGAAACCTTAGCTGTCTTTCTCTTAGAACATAATTTTTCTAGAGGCATAGTAGATAGGATTTTATTTACAAAGTATCATCATGATACAATCTTGTTAGTACAAATATATGTAGATGACATTATATTCGGTTCTACAGATTCCAAACTATGCAAAAGGTTCTCCAACCTTATGCATTCTAAGTTTGAAATGAGTAGCATGGGTGAGCTCTCCTACTTCCTTGGTCTCCAAGTGAAGCAATCACCTGATGGCATCTTCTTATCCCATTCCAAGTATGCTAACGAGATGATAAAAAGGTTTGGGATGGCTGATGCTTTAGCAAAGAAAACACATATGTGTACAAAGGCTGTAATTGATTCTGATGAACATGGAAACCTGTAGATTAGAAATTATATAGGGCCATTGTTGGGTCCCTGTTATATCTTATAGCAAGTAGACCAGATGTTAAAACCGATTTCTCGATCTCCTGTGGAGTTCTCCCTTGGGGAAGGGGTGATCTCGCGCCTACTTTACTCCTACAAGCAAAACAACAAAAAAAAACAAGGAAAGACCGACCCAAGGGCTCGGCAGGGAGGTCCCTCCACACACCCGGAAGATCTCAGAGCGCTTCCCCTCCTTAGCCAGAAGCCGAGCTAAGGTACCCTCAGAAAGCACTTGAGAACTGGAGCAGGAGAGCACAGGAAGCCTGCTTTCTGGGGTACCCCTTCGGTCCTATTTATAGTTTTTAGAATCTGGACTGCCAATAACCAAAAGAGCTGACCTGAAATTTCCAGAAAACCATTGTTTGCGTCTGCCAACAGCCAAACTCCGCTGTTTTGAATGGCTATAGGCATACCAGGGGGGCAAAATAGTAAAAAGTACCTCATTCATCCAGGCGAGCTGTGGAGCTTGATCATCTCGGCGGGTCCTGCTCGCCTGCTATTGCCGAGCTCCGTTGTAAGGGCGCGAGCTGGGGCTAGCTCGGCGAGATGCCGAGCTTGGGGTTTGCAAATATTGATCTCCGGTCGACGGATGCCGAGCTCGGGCTCGGCTTCTCTACTTCCGAGCTCGCCTACTGTCCTTTAGCCCGATCTGTCTGGTTCCTGGCGACCTTGCTCGCCGGACACAGGTTTGTACACAATCCCCGCTCTTTTTGAGCTTGGCAAAGCTCGGAAAGAAACATGCAACCCCAAGTGTGCGGCGAGCGCGGGTTGGCGAGTTGGAGGGAATCTTTGGGTGGGGTCCACCTGCGGCTATATATATGTGCAACTGCCCACCTGCCTGACTCTTGCCATTCCCTTTGCTCTAACCCTGCCAAGATGCCTCTTCCCAAGGAGATCCAAGAGCGCTTAGACCGAGCTCGTCAAGCTTCGGCAGCTCGCATAGCCGCCCTGACGGCGGTTCCTGCCAAAGTTCCTCAGATTGATTCCTCCGATCCCGGCTCCAAGAGGAAGTTATTTCCCTAGGCGGCCGAGCATATCTACCATGACCTGAGGCCTACACTGGAGCGCGAGACCAGTTCTTCCACCCAGACAATTCTTGAGAAGGATAGAGAGGTTGTCATAGTCGGCGACGACCCGGATGGCCAACCTGATGACACGGGGGGTGTCATGTCGCGAGAGCTCATACCGCGAGGCGAGGCGACTCCCGAGGGCTCGCGGTTCATGGCACCGGATGACCGTCCCCAGGACCCGCCTCTTCTCTTTGGGATCCTGCCAGTGAGCTCGCAGAGGCCGAGCTCGCCGATACGCGCCTCCTCTCCCCAGCAAACTGATGTGGTCGCGGGGGCGGGTCTGGGATGTATCCCCACCCCGGGATTTGATCTCCTTTCGCCGGGGGCTCGCGGTCCAGGTCGCGGGAAGGATCTTATGTTCATCCCTCCCCGCATCTCCTTTGAGCTGCCGAGCTCGTCAGGTCAATCTTGCTTGACTTGTTGACCCCATGAGTTTTCTCTGCGCTTCTCTTCTTGATGACACTTGTCTTCACAGCTCTTCCCGGCCAATCTGCTGCCGAGGAATCCTCGCGGGCAGCACACTACTCTCCCCTCCCTTCCCCAAGCTCGCTAGACTCTTACCTGGGTCCTGAGGTGGATCAAGGCGAGCTGACGAGGAGGGAGGTCAAGCTCCTCAAGAAGCTGGTGTGCGGGCTGCGCAAGGTGCTGTGGGTCAACGAGACGCTACAGTGCGACTACGCACGTCTCGCCGATGAGGTGCAAAGTGGCCAGGCTGGCGAGCTGATGTCCCCCTCCCGGCTCCTGGACGAGATAGATGATGGTCTCTCGGTGGCGCAGAGTAATTCGGGAAGGATCCGCGAGCTGCTCCACGCACGGCAGTCTGGGGGGCGGGGGTCGCGAGGTCGGGGTAGGTAACTGAGTGGCTCCTTTGCCGAGCCGACCGGTACTCGCATCCCGGTGCTCTCCCTGCTCGTGCGCCCTGCTTTTTCATTCCTGAACTTTGTCTGTAATAAGTAGCTTTTAGAATATTCTTGGACATGTTATTCAAATAATGTACTGTAATGTTTGACTTAGCTTTGGTTGCGATGCGCCGGAAGTCGGCGAGCTGGGGTGGCGAGCTGAGCCGATTGGACGGCCTGCCCCAGATTTCTTTTCCTATAAATAGCCCCCCCCCCCCTCACCTACCCCGTACTGTTCCTTTATTGCTTTCTTTCCCTCTCTCTGTGCTTCTTTCTCTTCCTGCTCGCGCTCCGCTCGTTCCTCCGCGATCATGGGCAAGACCAATCCAGATGCCGACGGCCTCTCCAAGTGCGCGCAGCACTTCACGGATTATTGTTTATTTGAGGGGCACACTAGTGAGGAGGAGCTCGCAGAGTTCAAGCCCGAGTATGCGCCGCCAGGCTTCAAGGTGCGCGGGCCGAGGCTGTAACGCCCCGAAACTCAAAGGAGCAAAAGGGGGACGTTTTGGGCCAGTTTGGGTTCTGGCAGCAGGCCCACGGCCTGGGATACGGGCGTGTCCCAGGGCGTGTCAAGCGTGTGTCGACACTTAGCCGCGAAGGCGTCGAGATTTACTCGACGATTCGTCGAGAGTGGGCACACAGCCTGCGACACGGGCGTGTCGCAGGGCGTGTCGACCCGTGTCGACACTTAGCCGCGAAGTCGTCGAGTTTTACTCGATGATTCGTCGAGAGTGGGCACACGGCCTGCGACACGGGCGTGTCGCAGGGCGTGTCGACCCGTGTCGACGATCGTCCCAGGGAGTCGTCAAGATTCGCTCGACGATCATCGAGACAAGGCACACGACCTAGGACACGGGCTTGTCCAAGGCCGTGTCATCAAGTCGTCGATCTTCACTCGACGATGTTCCCGTGTACACGGCCTGGGGCCCAGGCGTGTCAAGGTGACACGGGCAAGGACACGGGCATGTCCTATAACCCGTGCAGTGCTCGGGTTGAAAATGGGGAAAAATCATGGGGTACACGGCCGGCCACACGGCCGTGTCATGTTGAACACGGGCGTGTCAGCTCGAACACGGGCGTGTTCGATACCCGTGTGAGGTTCCAGGTGATTCGATTTTGACGGCGAATGCGGCACACGGCCCGGGACACGGGCGTGTGCCAGGCCGTGTTCGGTCTAGACTGGGCATTTCAGCCCCGAATCGAAGCCGTTCATTTCTTTAACTGAAGATCCAACGGCTGGGGGTTGTTCCTGAGAGGATATACCCGTGAGTGGACTTGGAAAACTCTCACTTTTCATACCTTATCATCTTTCTAAATCCTTGGAGAGAGAGGAGAGCCAAGGGAGGAAGAAGGAGCTAGATCCACCATTGGAGGAGCTTCGGAGATCCGAATCGCAAGCCGACTCCGGATCCACGGAGGCAACGCTAGTGCGGTGATTTCCATCCGATTACTTTTCAATGGTGCCAAAGAGGAACTCAAGGGTAACGATCCTCATCTTGAGCACGAATAGCTCTCTTTCCTAGCATAGGAAGCCCGCTCTCGCGAGTTTGCGGAGATTTGGAGGCGTTCCTTCGGGTAGATATGTGAAGTCCCCGTTGTTTAGAGTCCGTAAGCGAGAACGGACATAGGCATGATGTGTGAAGCCTACCCGGACATGTTAGTCTGGATCGGTGATGTTGCATTGCATAAGGCCGGAGAAGACTCCTAGCTAGTGGTTGTTTTTCGGGTTTTCTACGCGGTAGATTGCAGCAGGGAGCCTTGGGGACTAACCCAAAGGTGCACCCGGAAAACTGGGCGGATACGAGATCTTGCCAACTTGGTGGCTTGAGAGCCAACTTGAACATAAACGGGTTATGTGACTTGTGATGGAAATGGGACTCGGCGGAAGTTTGACCCGCGCAAATGGCGTAAATTGTCGTTGCGATGTGAGCACGGGTTAGATGGAACCGTACCCGTTCTATGTCGTTCGGTTAAAGAGACCTAAGGGCACGTGGCACTTACCGTTGGCATAGAGGAGGGTCTTCGGCGGTCAATGGCTTAAACTATCGTGACCCAGGCCAGGAAGACAAATTGCTCATAGGTTTGGCCGTCCAAGTGGCGGTGGTGAGTCCGGAATGTCAATGGGTTTAATTGACGTGACATCGACCGGTTCACCGAGAATGTGCCCTGAGTGCACGGGGCGTGTGGCCGTGCGAGCCAACGTCTGTGATTTTAATGGCTATTGATATACATTGCTCGCTTATTCTAATGAAATGCAGGGAAGGAGCATCGCCGCCCCGAGTTGGGGGCGGGATCGTTATAATTTGGTCAGCATTGCTGACCGTTGCCGTGTTTTGCCACCGTGCGGTGGTTTGTTGCTTGCAGGTGCAGCTGGACCAAGCGGTCAATAGCGGGCTAAAGCCCTTTTTGCGAAGCCGGCACTCGAAGGCCCAAATGGAAGTGTTTACTGTTTTATTCATGTATGACCGGCCTACGTGCCGTGGTTTGTAAATCATGTAATATTCAAGTGAAACATTTTGTAAGGCCTTATGGCTTATTTTGGGTATTTTGTATAACATTCCTATTTTGTATTAGTGGACATTCGTGCTTTGATGTTGGGTTCTTCTTTACAACTTTTATAAACTGCTTCCGCTAGAATGCTCTGTGTAGGACGTAGAGATTGGTTGGATGGTTTCCATAAGTAACCACCCGGTCTGTCTGTGGTATATGGTGTCGGGCCCCGGCCGGACCTACTGCTATATGCTATGAGACGGATAGGGGGTGTTACAATTTGGTATCAGATTACTGGTTTTGGTTGGGCTTAAACTGAATTCGTGGGCGAATTCTTTTTAAGGGGTGGTGAGCACATTGTGTGCGTCAGCGTAATAACAGTAAAACGAACCCATGAATGTCCACTTAGGAATGAAAATACTCGTGTTTGAGGAACCTGCGTGTTCCTATAATTGCTGTTTGCAATTTATGTGGTCGCTTAACGGTGTTTTGTACCACTATAGGTGACCAGAAGCGGTGTTGGGCCGTCAGAACGCCGAGTTTCTGAGGCTAGTAGTGCACCGGATGTTGCTCCTGCAACACCTCTGTCGGCTGAAAATATACGATTGGTGGCTGAAGCGGTGTTGGCCGTGATCAATGCGCAGCCTAGAAGGCAAGTGCAGCAGCCCGCTCCTGTTATGGAGCAAGAACCTCTGCAAGAGGCTGAGCCGAGGAGAGTGGAGCAAGTGGTTGTAAAACCGGTGGTGCCAAGGAGGGCAGCTGAGAGGCAGCTAAAGCATGTAATGAGCTTTAACCCTCCATTATTCTCGGGGTTGGGAACCCCATCTCAGGCTGAAGACTGGCTCTCCAGGGTGAAGAGAGTCATGACAGCGACGGAGACGGAGGAGTGGCAAATGACCACCATCGCTACGTTCCTTTTGGACAGTGAAGCGAGGATGTGGTGGGAAGGATTGGAGCTGCATCATTTGAGAGGTAGACAACTGATAGACGTTCCGATGGAAGAGTTCTCGGGATTGTTCTTAGCAAGATACCTCCCTTCTACTCAGAGGATGATGTGCCCGCGAACAGACTCTTACTGTGGTTGGTTCGGTGAGTCGATCGCCGCGGGCTTGCTAGGGTAGGCAAGTGCACCTATCGCAAGTAGTACTCGATATTCGGGGGAATACCGAGGTCGTATTGTTCTCGGGGTCGCGTTGACTATTCTTACTCCTCCGGGAGGACTATTATTTTACTGAAAATAAGGTGGATTTTTTTTACTTAATAAAAGGCGAAAAAGCAAAGGAGCGAAAAAACGATTTAGAGAATATTCGATGAAGGGTTAACGCTCGGCATCGAATCGGATTAAGACTAAAACAATTTTTAATAATAAAAAGACTTGGTTTTCAAATTAATAATAAGACAACTTGGCCGTGGAGGTTCCACAAATGTGAGCTCACCTAGCTATAGGGATATCGCTCACCTAAACGTTAAGACTATTCGACCGAACGTTAGTCCGACGAAGGATTCCTCTTAACGCCCGCTTTACGCTAAGAACCCCGCTATTGGGTGGGGGACCCAATCCGGTAGAATTACGCTAGTCCTCTCTCGAGGGTATGCACGCAACTCTATTTACCCAGGGGTGATCGGTCCATATGCACGGCCTCTCGGCTAGCTAGCATATGGACTACGGAAATAGGGCCCACACATCGATTATGTGGTCCTACGCGTCGTAAACCCGGGGTAAACCCTAAGTGCTTAAATTAAAATGAAAATGAAGAGCTTTAATTATTATAAATCATTTTAAATGTCCCAATGCTCTTCGATGCCGAGGCTAATAGCGATTAGCCACACATCGGTATGGGGACGGCTTATAATTTAGTGAGGCGCGAGTTCGAAATTAAACACTAAACGTTTATAAGAAAGGGACAAAAGAAAAATAACAACATTTAGAAAACTAAAAAGATTAGCTATAACAAGAACTCACGCACACTCCAAATTATAAATTAGAAAGGAACTAAGTTACACATAAAAAGAAAATTTGCATAATTTAAATTTGCGAGTCCCACTCAAACGAGTGGGGGCGGTAAATAAAGGCTGAAAATTACAAGTCCTACTCAAACGAGTAGGACTGAAATGAAAGCGAGTCCTACTCAAATGAGTAGGAGAAAATAAATGCGATTACAGGGCTAAAAAGTCCGGCCATTTAACTCAAGTGAGTAGGCGGAAAAAATAAAGAAAGTAAAATTGCAAGTCCTACTCAAACGAGTAGGACTGAAATAAAGTCCGGCCATTTAAACTCAAGTGAGTAGGCGGAAAAATAAAGAAAGAAAAATTACAAGTCCTACTCGAACGAGTAGGACTGAAAATGAAAACGATGCGCCATTTAACTCTTAACGAGTAGGCGGAAATAAATGCACACGAACACACACACTCCATTTGAAATTCAAGAAAGCAATAAAATTATACACCTACACTCACGCACTCTACATAATTTGAATAAAGCATTAAAAGAAAGCATTTAAAAAGAAAGCATGAAAATTATACACCTACACTCACACACTCTACACAATTTAAATCAAAGCATAAAAATTATACACCTACACTCACACACACTTCATGAAAAATCAAAGTTACCTAAAAATTAAAATTTTAACTATTTCAAGCATAGGTTTTGCCAAAAACAAATAAAAAGAAGAAATTAAAATTTTAGAAGACAAAAGTTTTTCAAAACAAATTAAAAACCAAAGTTTTTGGAAAATAAAAATTTCAACATTTTCATTCCTAGGATTTCATAAAAGAGCAAAAAAAGTTGAAATAAAAGTGAAAGAAGAAAAAAAGTTTTCATTCCAAAATGAAGCTAAGTAAAAAAAAACAAAGGAAACTTTAACTCTTTTACACACTCATAAGAGTGAAGATGTTGAAGAAGACAAGAAAAAAAGGAAAACCTAATTCATCATTTCATGAGTTTCTAACAAAACCTATCTTGAAAAATCAAAGGCATGTAAAGAGGAAATCCTAACCTAAGCATGAAAACAAGTAAAAAAAATGTAAAGTAAGCATGTTACACTCATACACACACACACACTTTTCATAAATGAAGAACAAGTGAAGAACAAAGATAAAACCAAGGATAAAAAGGGGAAAGAAAGTGGGCACAAGTTTCATTCCAAAGCTAAGTAAGAAGAGAAAATCTAACATTTTATTGAATTTTAGGAACTATTACAAGCTATTACAAGGGTTAAAGCTAAGACAAAACAAGAAATGAAATAAAAAAGGGAGAAATCTCCTTACATAGCCTTGAAAATCACGGATGCAGCCCACAAAAATACACTAAATTGGCCCAAAAATCTGAACCCTTGGACCTTACAGAACTGGGCTATTTATAGAAAAAAATTTCAAAGTACACGCCCTCGGTCACGGGCGTGTAGGGGGGGCGTGACAGTACTATTCATGAAGGCGGCTGGCGATTGGACAGCAAAGTTGACTTCGGGCTGAGTTCGCAGCAGTCACGCCCTAGGTCACGGGCGTGACTATGGGCGTGTCGGGGAGGTAGAACCGGGCGCGGGTTGCGTCAAATGTCCTCGGCAGCATCTTGTCGGGCCAGCTGGAAAGGTCACGCCCTATGTCACGGGCGTGACTATGGGCGTGACAGTTGGGTCGACACTCGACGAATGTCGAGCGGAAAGTGTCGAGTCGAAATCGTTGAGCTGAAATTGGGTCACGCCCTTGGTCACGGGCGTGACACTGGGCGTGACAGTTGGTGTCGACACTCGACGATCGTCGAGCGGAATTCGTCGAGAGGAGAGGACACGGGCTTGGGTCACGCCCCGTGTCGGGTGACACGGGCGTGTCGCCAGGCGTGTCAAGCCTTTTCTTCAGAAATTTTCCGATTTCACGGGAAATGCACAGTCATGGCTCGGTCACGGGCGTGACCCATGTGTCACGGGCGTGTACTTCCCAAATTTTGGCAGATTTTGGAATTTTTCTGCAAAATCAAATAAAACAAGTTAGGAGAAAATTTACAAGAATAGGAACATTTTATTGAACAAAAATAAGTAAAAACGACGAAAATAAATGAAAATGACTAAATTAATGTGCATAAAAATACGCATATTTACAGTTCATCAAATACCCCCATACTTAGGCTTTTGCTATTCCAGAGCAAAAGTTTGAGGTGAATCTATAAGGAATAAAAAAAAACTCTAAGTTTTGGCTATCGCTTAATCAATTATAAGAGAGATCGAAATAAATATACGGGGTGTAAGAGTTAAGTCCTAAAATTATGTAGATGATTTAAATAGCGCAAAAGTTTTGGCCAAAAGACTTCTTGATGTAATCAAATAGAAGGCAACATTTGTAATGGTTAGATTAACGAAAATAGTTTGGAATTATAAGAATTCTAGCTTATACGAGTGCTATCGGAAATAATACAATTTACTAATTATGCTCTCAAAAAGATTTTTGAATTAATTCTAGAATCGTGTAATTGGCTAAGGGGTAGTGTGGTTTATGAAGAGGGTTTTGATATTTGAGGTGAGGTAATTTTTTCTCGAACCTCCATTTTTTTTTCTTTTGGATTATTAGGAAAACGAAATCTTATTTTCCTAATATGATTTTTGTTTTTCAACTTCATAATAAAAAAAATTAACCCAATGTATATTTGTAGGAGTAATGAATTTTATCCTCTTACTCCCTATATAATCTTTTAAACTTATTGGGTGCCTATGTTTACGGAACGAAATCTTGTTCCCATTGACATAAGATCTTTTAAGGATAAAATTTTTTCATGCCAAGTAGGTCATGAAAAGTGAGGGGAGAAAGGAAAACTAGATTGTAATCCTAAAAATTTTTGAGAGCAACCTTAATAATTTGTACGTTCCAATTTTTCAGAAAGCTAAAAGTAAGTATAATTGAATTCTATAGTCGTTATTTCCTAACATAATATACGTGCTCCTATTAATGAAAAATTAGAAGTAGTGCCTAAAACGAGTCCGCTAGTTTTAACAAAGCATAAAGAATTCTTTAAAACTTAACCCCGGCTATTTAAATGTTTCAATCGATAATTAACAAACGGGTAGTAAACAGAGAATTAATAGTATTCACATATAAATAAACTCAAAACAGAATTTTTGGATAGCAGAAAAGTTAAGTATGGAATATTTAATTTATTTGTTGCAAAACAATTTTTTTGTTTTTTTATAGTTTTTTTGTAAACATTTTTTTTGTGTTTTTCATTTATTATCTTTTTTTTTTTTGTATTTTTGTTTTTCTCAATTTTTTTGTTTGAAAATTTTTTGAACTATTATCTTTTTTTTTTTTGTATTTTTTAAGAGAATTTTCAAAATATGTACAAAAATAAGGGAGAAAAAGAAAAATGTTTGTACAAGAATGAGGAAGGGGGAGAGAGAAAAAAAAATATATATATACAAAGAGAAACAAAAAAAAAATTTTTTGTTTTTTCATAAAATTTTTTTTTTTGTTTTTTTTTTCATTTAAAATTTTTTTGTTTCATTTTAAGATGTTTTTTTTTTTTATTTTTTTGTTTTTTTTTTGTTGTTATATGTATTTTTTTGTATTTTTTTTTTTTTTGAGATGCAGAAAAATTGAATTGCAGAAAATAAAGCACGAAAATACCCCCATACTTAAGTCCAACATTGTCCCCAATGTTGTATCGTAAGTATGCGGAACAGAAATGAAAGACAATATGTACAACGAAAAGAAAGGGAAGGGGGTAGAAGCTTCCCTGAAACGCGGAGGGGGAGGCCGATCAGAAACCCTGCGTTTATTAGAAAAAAATAACAAAGATAATAAGGAAAGAGTGAAAAAGATAAGCGAGGGGTGCCTCCCAGGAGCGCTTTGTTTATAGTCGTGTAGCTTGACTATTTTGGCGGGTTTATAATGTGGAGGAAAGTTATGGTTTCGCTAAAACCGATCACTGGGTCGCCCGCGATGTAAGACTTTAACCGATGACCGTTTACTTTAAAAGAGCCTTTGTCCGGGTGGGAGACGTGTACGGTTCCATAAGGAAAAACTTCTTCAACTAAGAAGGGACCGGACCATCTAGATTTTAATTTACCTGGAAAAAGCCTAAGACGTGAATTGTAAAGAAGGACAAGATCGCCCGGAGAAAATAATTTTTGGGACTTGATTTTTCGATCGTGATATAACTTAGAGCGCTCCTTATAGAATTTATTGCTCTCGTAAGCGTTCGCACGCCATTCATCGAGCTCGTTTAGTTGCAGTTTTCTATTCTGAGCGGCTAAGTTGGAGTCGAGGTTTAAGAGTTTTAAAGCCCAAAGTGCGCGATGTTCTAATTCTACGGGTAAATGGCACGCTTTGCCGTAGACTAACCGGAACGGCGTACATCCGATAGCGGTTTTGTATGCCGTCCGGTACGCCCACAACGCATCGTCGAGTTTAACGGACCAATCTTTCCTATTTAGCGAAACGGTTTTTTCTAAAATTCGCTTAATCTCTCGATTTACTACCTCGACTTGGCCACTTGTTTGCGGGTGGTAGGGGGTGGCAAGCTTGTGCGTGACTCCGTATTTAGCTAACGTCTTAGCCATAAGAGCGTTACAGAAATGCGTTCCCCTATCACTAACAATTGCGCGAGGCGTGCCGAAGCGAGAAAATAATTTTTTAAGAAATGTAACGACGACTCGCGCATCGTTGGTGGGGAGAGCTTGCGCTTCCGCCCACCTCGATACGTAGTCGACCGCCACTAAAATATACATATTTTTGAAAGACGGAGGTAGGGGGCCAACAAAATCTATGCCCCACAAATCGAAGACTTCGCATTCTAAAAACATGTTTTGGGGCATCTCGTCGCGACGAGAGATGTTACCCGACCGCTGACAGCTATCGCATGCGCGCACAAAATTATGCGCGTCTTTGAAGAGAGTGGGCCAAAAGTAGCCCGCCTCTAGCGCCTTCCGAGCGGTCCGGTTGGCTTGATAATGCCCACCGGCTGGACCCTCGTGGCAGTGCTTAAGAATTTGTAAGCACTCCACACCCGCAACGCATCGTCGAACCGCTTGGTCCGCGCAGATACGAAAAAGAAATGGGTCCTCCCAAAAGAAATTTTTCAAGTCAGAAAAGAATTTCTTCTTTTGGTGACTGGAAAATTCTTTTGGAAGGACCCGCGCTACTAAAAAATTTGCAAAATCTGCGAACCAAGGCGAAGATGACGAAGATTTATTAATGGCAAGAAGGCGTTCCTCGGGGAATCTGTCATTTATTTCAGATTCGACGAGCGCTTCCGCACCTAGATTTTCTAAACGGGAGAGGTGGTCCGCCGCTAGATTTTCCGCTCCCCGCTTATCTCGGATCTCCAAATCAAACTCTTGTAGGAGGAGAATCCATCGAAGAAGGCGGGGCTTCGCATCATTTTTAGCTAATAAATATTTAAGCGCGGAGTGATCGGTAAAAACGATAACTTTAGATAGCGTTATATACGAGCGAAACTTATCGAAAGCGAAAACGACGGCTAAGAGTTCCTTTTCCGTTGTCGTGTAATTTACTTGTGCGGAAGTGAGCGTCTTGCTAGCGTAATAAATAGGATGAAAATGTTTTTCTACGCGTTGGCCAAGAACGGCACCTAAGGCAATATCACTAGCGTCGCACATTATTTCGAACGGAAGGGACCAATTAGGGGCCACTAATATTGGTGAAGAGATAAGTTTTTGTTTTATTAAATTAAAGGCGGACTCGCATTCGCTACTAAAGATGAAGCGTGATTCCTTTTCCAAGAGGTGAGTTAGCGGCTTTGTTATTTTTGAAAAATCTTGAATAAAGCGTCGATAAAAGCCCGCATGGCCTAAGAAACTCCTAATAGATTTTACGTTTGTTGGATGCGGAAGTTTTTCTATAATTTCTATCTTGGCCTTATCCACCTCTATCCCCTTAGACGAAATCATATGGCCGAGGACCAAACCTCCTCGAACCATAAAGTTGCATTTTTCCCAATTTAAAACAAGGCTTGTGTCCTCGCACCGTTGAAGGACACGATCTAAATTGTTAAGGCAATCGGGAAAAGAGCGTCCGAAAACAGAAAAGTCATCCATAAAGACTTCCATAATGTCTTCTACTAGCTCGCCAAAGATCGCTAGCATACATCTTTGGAATGTAGCTGGCGCGTTGCAGAGTCCAAATGGCATTCTTCGATAGGCGAAGGTGCCAAACGGGCAAGTAAAAGTTGTTTTCTCTTGATCATCGGGGGAAATGGGGATTTGGAAAAACCCCGATAAACCATCAAGAAAACAATAATACGGATGACCGGATAAACGCTCTAAAATCTGGTCTAGAAATGGCAGAGGGAAATGGTCCTTGCGGGTGGCGTCGTTAAGTTTCCTATAGTCGATGCACACTCGCCAACCCGTAACAGTACGAGTTGGGACAAGCTCGTTATGCTCATTCGCCACTACGGTAAGACCGCCCTTCTTGGGCACGACATGCACGGGACTAACCCATGCACTGTCCGAAATAGGGTAGATAATCCCCGCATCTAACAACTTAATGATTTCGGCTTTAACGACGTCTTTCATGTTTGGGTTAAGACGACGCTGCGGCTGAATCGTTTTGCGGCAATTATCGTTTAGGAAAATCTTATGGGTGCAAAAGGAGGGGCTAATCCCCTTTAGGTCAGAGATTTGCCACGCAATTGCGTGGCGATGTTTAAATAAAACTTCCAATAAATCGGAAGTCTCCGAATCACTCAAGTCCGAAGAAATGATAACGGGGAGCGTATCACCTTTTCCCAAAAAAGCGTACTTGAGCGAGGCGGGTAAGGGTTTGAGGTCTAGGATGGGCGGTTCTTCTAGGGAGGTTTTAATTCCTATGTCTTTCTTACCAATTGGTTCGAAAGGCAAGTCTATAGACGTATCCTCATCGCAGTTAAAATTTTCGAGCGCATAAATATCGTCATTTAAAAATACGGACTCGAAAATGGGAGAAGAACGATCTCCGAAAAAGGTATCTAAAGAATAGCAGAAATCGTCGCTCGATGACAAATTGTCCATCGAGGGATTAATAGAGAAAGTAACTTGGTCATCGCCTACTCGGAGGAGAAGGCTACCATTACTAACATCTATTAGTGCGCGGGAGGTGGCGAGAAAAGGGCGACCGAGTATTATTGGTACCTCGGCGTCCTCCTCGATATCTAAGATGACGAAGTCTACCGGGAAGGTAAACTTGTCGACTCGGACAAGGACGTCCTCCACTACCCCGATAGGGAACTTAACCGAGCGATCCGCTAATTGGATGCGCATATTCGTAGGACTAGGAGTACCCAAACCTAAACGCGAAAAGAGCGAGAACGGCATCAGATTAATGCTAGCCCCTAAATCAGCTAAGGCGTACTTTACTAATATATCGCCAAAAAGGCACGGGATGGAAAACCGTCCCGGGTCGTTTTGTTTTGCGGGCAATTTATTAGTAAGGGCCGCCGAGCAGACAGCGTTGAGAGATACATGCGAAATATCCTCTAATTTGCGTTTATTAGAAAGTAGTTCTTTTAAAAATTTCGCATATTTGGGCATTTGCGAGATAGCCTCGCAAAAAGGAACATTAATGTGAATTTGTTTTAATAATAAAATAAATTTTTCATATTGCGCGTCCTTACGCTCGTTTTCTAACTTATGCGGATACGGAAGAGCCTTGTTTAAAATAATTTTTTCTTTTATAATAGGTAAAGGCGGCGTGAGCGAAGAAAGGGGAAGAGGGGTCGGAGGTGAAATATGTACCTGAGGGTCGGTCCGTTTTGGATCGACCACCTCCTTTCCGCTACGGAGGGTTATAGCGTTGGCGTTTTCCCGCGGATTGGGCTCCGTGTTTCCCGGCAGTGCCCCGAGCGCGCGCTCGGACATCATCCTCGCCAGCTGTCCAACCTGTTGTTCGAGTGTTTTTAGCGATCCGGTGATGTTCCGGATATTTGACTCGTTGGACGCAATATACTTCGAAAAATTTTCCTCCATCGGGGAGGGTTTCGGAAGAGGAGGGGGAGGAAGAAATCCGGGCGCATAAGAAATAGGGGGACGCTGAGCATTATTCGGGTTGCTCCACGAGAAGTTGGGGTGATTCCTCCAACCCGGATTATAGTTATTACTATAAGGGTTGTTGTTGGGGTTGAAGGGAGGACGACCCGAATTTCCCATGAAGTCCACGAACTCTTCAGCTACGCAGACGTTAGGGGGAATAAAACAAGGCGGAGTGGAGGAGGCAGCAGACATCTCCGCCACCTGCTTTGTTAACCTTTCAACTTGAAGGGTCAAGAGAGCAGTGGCATCCACTTCAAAAAGACCAGCCGCCGGCTTTGGCCGTCCCCGCGGGACGTTCCATTGATAGGCGTTCATAGCCATCTCTTCGAATAAAGCCTGGGCGGCCTCGGGGGTTTTGTTGTTAAGCGTTCCCCCGGCAGCCGCGTCAATCATTTGACGCGTCTGAAAATTCAGCCCATTATAAAAAATTTGAACTTGCAACCACGTTGGCAGCGCGTGGTGCGGGCAACGGCGGAGGAATTCCTTAAATCGTTCCCAAGTCTCGTATAGAGACTCAGGATCGTTCTGCACAAACGAAGAAATGTCCGCCCGCAACTTTGCAGTTTTGGCGGGCGGAAAGTACTTCGTTAGGAACCGTTCCGTCAACTCAGCCCACGTGGTGATACATCCTCGCGGGAGGGCATTCAACCACGCCTTGGCTTTGGACTTAAGGGAAAAAGGAAATAAGCGCAAACGAATGGCGTCATCAGTGACGCCATTGATCTTGAAGGTGTCGCATATCTCCAAGAAATTGGACAAGTGGACATTCGGGTCCTCATCCGGCAGTCCATCGAACTGCACGGCGTTTTGGACCATTTGAATGACACTTGACTTTATTTCAAAATTATTATTGGCCACCGCAGGGCGAACAATACTCGACCCAGAATCATCCAGGTTAGGCCGGGCGTAATAAGACATAGTACGCTCGGCCGCCGGGGGAAGGTTAGGGGCGGCCATAACTACAACAGTGGGTTCTCCGATAGATTCCTCGGGATCTAAAGAAGGATTTCGGCGATGAGATCGGATACGCGCAAGAGAGCGTTCGATCTCAGGGTCGAAGTCTAAATCTTCAGACTCTGAGGGTTGTCCTCGGGTCATACACCCAAACAAAAATAAAACAAAAATAAACTTTTTTTTTTTTGTTTTAAAATAAAGTTTTTAGTTTTTTTTTTTTAGAAAATAAGTAAAATTAATAGACTCCGGAATTCGAAATAGCAACTCGAAAAGAGACTCCCCGGCAACGGCGCCAAAAACTTGATGTGCCCGCGAACAGACTCTTACTGTGGTTGGTTCGGTGAGTCGATCGCCGCGGGCTTGCTCGGGTAGGCAAGTGCACCTATCGCAAGTAGTACTCGATATTCGGGGGAATACCGAGGTCGTATTGTTCTCGGGGTCGCGTTGACTATTCTTACTCCTCCGGGAGGACTATTATTTTACTGAAAATAAGGTGGATTTTTTTTACTTAATAAAAGGCGAAAAAGCAAAGGAGCGAAAAAACGATTTAGAAATATATTCGATGAAGGGTTAACGCTCGGCATCGAATCGGATTAAGACTAAAACAATTTTTAATAATAAAAAGACTTAGTTTTCAAATTAATAATAAGGCAACTTGGCCGTGGAGGTTCCACAAATGTGAGCTCACCTAGCTATAGGGATATCGCTCACCTAAACGTTAAGACTATTCGACCGAACGTTAGTCCGACGAAGGATTCCTCTTAACGCCCGCTTTACGCTAAGAACCCCGCTATTGGGTGGGGGACCCAATCCGGTAGAATTACGCTAGTCCTCTCTCGAGGGTATGCACGCAACTCTATTTACCCAGGGGTGATCGGTCCATATGCACGGCCTCTCGGCTAGCTAGCATATGGACTACGGAAATAGGGCCCACACATCGATTATGTGGTCCTACGCGTCGTAAACCCGGGGTAAACCCTAAGTGCTTAAATTAAAATGAAAATAAAGAGCTTTAATTATTATAAATCATTTTAAATGTCCCAATGCTCTTCGATGCCGAGGCTAATAGCGATTAGCCACACATCGGTATGGGGACGGCTTATAATTTAGTGAGGCGCGAGTTCGAAATTAAACACTAAACGTTTATAAGAAAGGGACAAAAGAAAAATAACAACATTTAGAAAACTAAAAAGATTAGCTATAACAAGAACTCACGCACACTCCAAATTATAAATTAGAAAGGAACTAAGTTACACATAAAAAGAAAATTTGCATAATTTAAATTTGCGAGTCCCACTCAAACGAGTGGGGGCGGTAAATAAAGGCTGAAAATTGCAAGTCCTACTCAAACGAGTAGGACTGAAATGAAAGCGAGTCCTACTCAAATGAGTAGGAGAAAATAAATGCGATTACAGGGCTAAAAAGTCCGGCCATTTAACTCAAGTGAGTAGGCGGAAAAAAATAAAGAAAGTAAAATTGCAAGTCCTACTCAAACGAGTAGGACTGAAATAAAGTCCGGCCATTTAAACTCAAGTGAGTAGGCGGAAAAATAAAGAAAGAAAAATTACAAGTCCTACTCGAACGAGTAGGACTGAAAATGAAAACGATGCGCCATTTAACTCTTAACGAGTAGGCGGAAATAAATGCACACGAACACACACACTCCATTTGAAATTCAAGAAAGCGATAAAATTATACACCTACACTCACACACTCTACATAATTTGAATAAAGCATTAAAAGAAAGCATTTAAAAAGAAAGCATGAAAATTATACACCTACACTCACACACTCTACACAATTTAAATCAAAGCATAAAAATTATACACCTACACTCACACACACTTCATGAAAAATCAAAGTTACCTAAAAATTAAAATTTTAACTATTTCAAGCATAGGTTTTGCCAAAAACAAATAAAAAGAAGAAATTAAAATTTTAGAAGACAAAAGTTTTTCAAAACAAATTAAAAACCAAAGTTTTTGGAAAATAAAAATTTCAACATTTTCATTCCTAGGATTTCATAAAAGAGCAAAAAAGTTGAAATAAAAGTGAAAGAAGAAAAAAAAGTTTTCATTCCAAAATGAAGCTAAGTAAAAAAAAACAAAGGAAACTTTAACTCTTTTACACACTCATAAGAGTGAAGATGTTGAAGAAGACAAGAAAAAAAGAAAAACCTAATTCATCATTTCATGAGTTTCTAACAAAACCTATCTTGAAAAATCAAAGGCATGTAAAGAGGAAATCCTAACCTAAGCATGAAAACAAGTAAAAAAAAATGTAAAGTAAGCATGTTACACTCATACACACACACACACTTTTCATAAATGAAGAACAAGTGAAGAACAAAGATAAAACCAAGGATAAAAAGGGGAAAGAAAGTGGGCACAAGTTTCATTCCAAAGCTAAGTAAGAAGAGAAAATCTAACATTTTATTGAATTTTAGGAACTATTACAAGCTATTACAAGGGTTAAAGCTAAGACAAAACAAGAAATGAAATAAAAAAGGGAGAAATCTCCTTACATAGCCTTGAAAATCACGGATGCAGCCCACAAAAAGACACTAAATTGGCCCAAAAATCTGAACCCTTGGACCTTACAGAACTGGGCTATTTATAGAAAAAAATTTCTAAGTACACGCCCTCGGTCACGGGCGTGTAGGGGGGGCGTGACAGTACTATTCATGAAGGCGGCTGGCGATTGGACAGCAAAGTTGACTTCGGGCTGAGTTCGCAGCAGTCACGCCCTAGGTCACGGGCGTGACTATGGGCGTGTCGGGGAGGTAGAACCGGGCGCGGGTTGCGTCAAATGTCCTCGGCAGCATCTTGTCGGGCCAGCTGGAAAGGTCACGCCCCATGTCACGGGCGTGACTATGGGCGTGACAGTTGGGTCGACACTCGACGAATGTCGAGCGGAAAGTGTCGAGTCGAAATCGTTGAGCTGAAATTGGGTCACGCCCTTGGTCACGGGCGTGACACTGGGCGTGACAGTTGGTGTCGACACTCGACGATCGTCGAGCGGAATTCGTCGAGAGGAGAGGACACGGGCTTGGGTCACGCCCCGTGTCGGGTGACACGGGTGTGTCGCCAGGCGTGTCAAGCCTTTTCTTCAGAAATTTTCCGATTTCACGGGAAATGCACAGTCATGGCTCGGTCACGGGCGTGACCCATGTGTCACGGGCGTGTACTTCCCAAATTTTGGCAGATTTTGGAATTTTTCTGCAAAATCAAATAAAACAAGTTAGGAGAAAATTTACAAGAATAGCAACATTTTATTGAACAAAAATAAGTAAAAACGACGAAAATAAATGAAAATGACTAAATTAATGTGCATAAAAATACGCATATTTACAGTTCATCAGAGGATTTCGATGGAGAATGAGTTCCTGAAGTTGGTGCAGGGTGAGAGGAGCGTGGATGAATATCTCCACGAGTTTACTCGTCTAAGTCGTTATGCTAGTTCCACCATCATGGACGAGGAGCGTAAGACTAATCGCTTCTACGAAGGCTTGAGAGATGAGTTGAGATTATTACTCTCGGGGCCGATGACGCGGGGTTTCTTAACCTTGGTCAATACTGCCCGGTCCTTGGAGAAGGACATGAAGAACGTACAAGCAAAGAAAAGCTTGGGTGAGAGGAAATCTGAGTTTAAAGTGCCGACTACTTCAAAGTCCGGCTATCGGAGGTCTTTCAAGAAGCATAGGACTTCGGGTCCAGCTCCTTCTGGCGCTTCTGGGGCGACTACGGGTCGGACCCCGGGTGCGTGTTTTACATGTGGAAAGACGGGGCATTTTGCCCGTGATTGTTGGAGCGGACGTCCTAAGTCCGAGAGGAGGCCGGGAGCTACTTATGAAGAGAAGGGAAAGGCGGTGGAGTCGACCGCATCCCATTATGCTCCGGCCCAACCAAGGGTCTACAGTCTTGGCCAACAGGAGGCCATTAAACAAGCTGATGTGGTGACAGGTACGGTTTAATTTATAGCAAGTCAATTTCTTTAAATACTTGTTATGCACATGTTACCTTACCACTACTTGTTTAGGATTTGTATTGATTTGTGAAAATCCGGCACGAGCACTCTTCGATACGGGAGTCTCACACTCCTTCTTGTCCGAAGGATTTATATCACGCATCGGAGTCCCTTCTTCGATGACAAAGGATAAGTTGGATGTGTTGTTGCCCAATGGGTGTTCGATGCGAGCAGATAGGATATGCGATGTTAAGACTCGTATTGGGGAGCAGGAGTTCGACCTGCGGGCGTCTTTACTTCCTTTAGTGGAGTTCGACGTCATATTTGGCATGGACTGGCTCTCGGAGCAGCAGGCCCATATAGATTGCGGTAGCAAGGAAGTTAAGCTGGGAGCAAGTCGTGAAACGACTTTTACGGGCTTAAAGGGGTCGAGCAAGACGTTGATGTCTGCTCTTCATGTGGTGAAGGCGGTTCGTGCTGGTGCAGAACTGTTCTTTACACTAGTGGAGGTTGCAAAGCCGAAGCCCGCATTGGATTGTATTTCAGTGGTATCGGAATACCCTGATGTGTTCCCCGCAGATCTTCCTGGAGCCCCGCCTCAGCGGGAGATAGATTTTACGATCGAGCTAATGCCAGGTGCAAAGCCTGTGTCACGATCTCCGTATCGGCTAGCGCCTAAGGAAATGGCGGAGCTGAAAGTTCAACTGCAAGAGTTGTTGGAGCAAGGGTATGTGCGCCCGAGTTCTTCGCCTTGGAGCGCACCGGTCCTCTTTGTTAAGAAGAAGGACGGAAGCTTGAGGCTATGTATTGATTATCGGGAGCTAAACAAGCTAACGGAGAAGAACAAGTACCCGATCCCCCGGATTGATGATCTTTTTGATCAGTTAGTCGGGTCGACGGTGTACTCGAAGTTAGATCTCAAGGCTGGGTACTATCAGCTGCGGATAAGGGAGAGTGATATCCCGAAGACAGTGTTTAGTACGAGATACGGGCATTATGAGTTTACGGTCATGCCGTTTGGGCTGACTAATGCGCCGTCAGTATTCATGGATTTGATGAACATGATGTTCAGGGATTACTTAGACCATTTCGTGATCGTCTTAATCGACGATATTTTGGTGTACTCGCAAAGTGAGGAAGATCACTTCAAGCATCTTCATTTGGTGTTGGAGACGCTAAGGAGAAATCAGTTGTATGCCAAGTTCTCGAAGTGCGAGTTTTGGCTATCCTCAGTGGCGTTCCTCGGTCATATAGTGAGTGGAGAGGGTATTGTTGTGGATCCGGCGAAGATTGTTGCGATACGGGAGTGGCCTGAGCTTGCTACGGTAGCAGAAGTCCGGAGCTTTTTGGGGCTTGCCGGTTATTATAGGCGCTTCGTAGAGAAATTCTCGCGGATAGCGTTACCTCTCACTACTTTGACGAGGAAGGAGCATAAGTTCGTTTGGACGCCAGAGTGCGCGCGAGCTTTCGAGGAGTTGAAGTGTCGGTTGACCACGGCGCCTGTGCTGAGTTCGCCATGTGGAACCGAAGGCTATGAGATATATAGCGATGCTTCGGGCAGCGGTTTGGGTTGCGTGCTACTGCAACACGGAAGTGTGATAGATTATGGCTCGAGACAGCTAAAAGTGCATGAGAGGAATTATCCGGTCCATGACTTGGAGTTAGCAGCCGTGATTTTTGCCTTGAAGCTGTGGAGACACTATTTGTACGGTGTGAAGATTGATATCTACACCGATCACAAGAGCCTAAAGTATCTAATTGATCAGAAGGATCTGAATATGCGGCAGCGTAGATGGATGGGGTTCCTGGGGGACTATACATTCAAGATCCACTACGTGCCTGGCAAATGGAATGCAGTTGCGGACGCGTTCAGTCGCCGAGCCCCAGCTCAAGCCAATTGGCTATCGGTGCACGATGAGCGGATGGTGAGGGAGTTGGAGGCGTTGGAGATTGTTTGTGTGGACAGGCAATCAAGTGCTGAAGCAGTTCTGAATTGGACTGAAGTCCAATATGACCTGGCTGATCGTATTCAGCAGGCTTTGGATATGGATGCTCATATGAAGCAATTCATGGTAGAGGCTCTGGATGGGTCAAATTCCCAATTCATCGTGGAGGACGGATTGCTTTGGAAAGACGGTCGTCTGTGCGTCCCAAGTGTGGGCAATTTGCGGGTGGAGTTGTTGTACGAGGCACACCATACCAAGTACTCGATTCACCCGGGGAGCACGAAGATGTACCGTGATGTGAAGAAACTGTTTTGGTGGCCGGGTTTTAAAAAGGATGTGGCGCTTGTACGTAGCGAAGTGCCAAACCTGCGCCTTGGTAAAGGCGGAGTGCCAAAAGCCGGGAGGATTTCTTAAGTCCTTGCCTATTCCGAAGTGGAAATTCGACGATATCTATATGGACTTTGTGCACGGTTTGCCAAGGTCGCAAAAGGGGAACGACGCCATTTGGGTGGTTGTTGAGCGTTTAACGAAGGTGTCGCATTTTATTCCGCATAGGAAGGATGATCCGGTGGAGAAGTTGACAAAGCTCTATGTAGATAACATAGTACGGCTTCATGGTGTGCCCCGCAGCATCGTGAGTGACCGAGATGGGCGGTTCACGTCCAATGATTGGAGGCTGGTACAACAAATGTTGGGAACAAAGTTGAAATTCAGCACAACCTTCCATCCGCAAACGGATGGGCAGACCGAGAGGGTCAATCGAACTATGGAAGACATGCTTCGCATGTGTGTCTTGGATTTCGGAAAGCAATGGGAAGACAACCTATATTTGGTGGAGTTCGCATACAATAATAGCTACCAAGCGAGTATTCAGATGGTGCCTTTCGAGGCCCTATATGGTAGGAAATGTCGCACGCCGTTGTCTTGGTTAGAAACGGGTGAGTCAAAGTTGTATAAGCGATCGGAAGTGGATGAGGCTACTTCTTTGGTGAGAACCATTCAGGAGAGGTTGCTTATCACTCAAGACCGGCAAGCAAAGTACTATAATGCCAAGCACAGCAACGTGGAGTTCGCTGTGGGCGATTATGTATAATTAAAGATCAAGCCGTTCAAGGGTGTCTCACGGGTGCGGCGATTGAAAAAGCTAAGCCTGAGGTACCTTGGACCGTTAGAGGTTCTAGAGCGAGTTGGTGAAGCGGCCTATAGGTTGAAGCTTTCAGTGGAGCTTAGTGGTTTACATGATGTATTCCACATTTCGGTGCTTCGGAAGGCGGTGCAAGAGCCTACGCATGTGATCGCGGTTGATCAAGTGCCGGTGGATAGTGGGCTAACGACAAACGTCAAGCCCGTGCGGATCGAGGACTCGGAGTTCAAGCGGCTATGCAATAAAGAGATCAGGATGGTCAAGGTCCGGTGGGACAATTGCGGTCGTGAGCAGCTCTCTTGGGAGCGAGAGCAGACTATGCTTGACGAGTATCCGGAGTTGTTCCGCTCAGGTACAAAATTTTGATTTTGTAAATGTCTTTCCTTTATGTAATTTCGTGGGAGAAATTCTTTTAAGAGGGGGAGAGTTGTAACGCCCCGAAACTCAAAGGAGCAAAAGGGGGACGTTTTGGGCCAGTTTGGGTTCTGGCAGCAGGCACACGGCCTGGGACACGGGCGTGTCCCAGGGCGTGTCAAGTGTGTGTCGACACTTAGCCGCGAAGGCGTCGAGATTTACTCGACGATTCGTCGAGAGTGGGCACACGGCCTGCGACACGGGCGTGTCGCAGGGCGTGTCGACCCTTGTCGACACTTAGCCGCGAAGTCGTCGAGTTTTACTCGACGATTCGTCGAGAGTGGGCACACTTCCTGCGACACGGGCGTGTCGCAGGGCGTGTCGACCCGTGTCGACGATCGTCCCAGGGAGTCGTCAAGATTCGCTCGACGATCGTCGAGACAAGGCACACGGCCTAGGACACAGGCGTGTCCAAGGCCGTGTCATCAAGTCGTCGATCTTCACTCGATGAGGTGTCCCGTGTACACAGCCTGGGGCCCAGGCGTGTCAAGGTGACACGAGCAAGGACACGGGCGTGTACTAGAACCCGTGCAGTGCTCGGGTTGAAAATGGGGAAAAATCATGGGGTACACGGCCGGCCACACGACCGTGTCAGGTGGAACACGGGCGTGTCAGCTCGAACACGGGCGTGTTCGATACCCGTGGGAGGTTCCAGGTGATTCGATTTTGACGGAGAATGCGGCACACGGCCCTGGACACGGGCATGTGCCAGGCCGTGTTCGGTCCAGACTGGGCATTTCAGCGCCGAATCGACGCCGTTCATTTCTTTAACTGAAGATCCAACGGCTGGGGGTTGTTCCTGAGAGGATATACCCGTGAGTGGACTTGGAAAACCATCACTTTTCATACCTTATCATCTTTCTAAATCCTTGGAGAGAGAGGAGAGCCAAGGGAGGAAGAAGGAGCTAGATCCGCCATTGGAGGAGCTTCGGAGCTCCGAATCGCAAGCCGACTCCGGATGTATGGAAGAAACGCTAGTGCGGTGATTTCCATCCGATTACTTTTCAATGGCGCCAAAGAGGAACTCAAGGGTAACGATCCTCATCTTGAGCATGAATAGCTCTCTTTCCTAGCATAGGAAGCCCGCTCTCGCGAGTTTGCGGAGAGTTGGAGGCATTCCTTCGGGTAGATATGTGAAGTCCCCGTTGTTTAGAGTCCGTAAGCGAGAACGAACATAGGCATGATGTGTGAAGCCTACCCGGACATGTTAATCTGGATCGGTGATGTTGCATTGCATAAGGTCGGAGAAGACTCCGTGCTAGTGGTTGTTTTTCGGGTTTTCTACCAGGTAGATTGCAGCAGGGAGGCTTGGGGACTAACCCAAAGGTGCACCCGGAAAACTGGGCGGATACGAGATCTTGCCAACTTGGTGGCTTGAGAGCCAACTTGAACATAACCGGGTTATGTGACTTGTGATGGAAATGGGACTCGGCGGAAGTTTGACCCGCGCAAATGGCTTAAATTGTCGTTGCGATGTGAGCACGGGTTAGATGGAACCGTACCTGTTCTATGTCGTTCGGTTAAAGGGACCTAAAGGCACGTGGCACTTACCGTTGGCATAGAGTAGGGTCTTCGGCGGTCAATGGCTTAAACTGTCGTGACCCAGGCCAGGAAGACAAATTGCTCATAGGTTTGGCCGTCCAAGTGGCGGTGGTGAGTCTGGAATGTCAATGGCTTTAATTGACGTGACATCGACCGGTTCACCGAGAATGTGCCCTGAGTGCACGGGGCGTGTGGCCGTGCGAGCTAACGTCTGTGATTGAAATGGCTATTGATATACATTGCTCGCTTATGCTAATTAAATGCAGGGAAGGAGCATCGCCGCCCCGAGTTGGGGGCGGGATCGTTATAATTTGGTCAGCATTGCTGACCGTTGCCTTTTTTTGCCACCGTGCGGTGGTTTGTTGCTTGCAGGTGCAGCTGGACCAAGCGGTCAATAGCGGGCTAAAGCCCTTTTTGCGAAGCCGGCCCTCGAAGGCCCAAATGGAAGTGTTTACTGTTTTATTCATGTATGACCGGCCTGCGTGCCGTGGTTTGTAAATCATGTAATATTCAAGTGAAACATTTTGTAAGGCCTTAAGGCTTGTTTTGGGTATTTTGTATAACATTCCTATTTTGTATTAGTGGACATTCGTGCTTTGATGCTGGGTTCTTGTTTACAACTTTTATAAACTGCTTCCGCTATAATGATCTGTGTAGGACGTAGAGATTGGTTGGATGGTTTCCATAAGTAACCACCCGGTCTGTCTGTGGTATATGGCGTCGGGCCCCGGCCGGACCTACTGCTATATGCTATGCGACGGATAGGGGGTGTTACAGATGCAGGGCGAGGCCATCAACACCTTCTACGGGGATGAACTCGCCTTCCCCATCTCGCACTTCTAGGTGGGGTTGCACCTTCCTCTCTGGCCGGAGTTCCGGCAGATCCTGAAGTATTACGGAGCTGTGCCCGCGCAGCTAAACTCCAACGCCATTGCGATGATGGTGGCGTTCGCGATCTACCTCCGGTGGGAGAGGATTGAGTTCAACCTGACAGTGTTCAGGAAGCTCTTCTCCTATAAGGTGACGCCGGATGGGGTCGCCTACTTTGGCGGCTCGCTGATCAAGGTTCGCGAGATCACGAACAAGCACCACACCTGCATGACCAAGATCGCCTTCATCAAGGGCGACCTCGAAAACATCCCCTACTCACCCCAGCAGAAGGGCAAAGAGGTATACCGCCCACCGGCCGTGTCTGACAACGATGCCGAGCTCCACAAGTTTTTTCTCCAGAAGGACTTCGAGGTCGTCTTCCTGCGAAGGGGCATTGACATGCTTCCCCCTGTTCTACCCGGCGAAGGTACTATTCTCTCCTCATCTTGTCGGGCTCGCCCGATCGCCGAGCTTGCCATATTGTTGCTGAATCTCTTCTAATTTTTTCAAAGTATTTTCTTGTAGGGGAGCGAATAATTCCTGCGAACCCGCCGTTTGCTGATCCGAGATCTCACCCGGACCCCCTTGCCCGCGAGAAGGCGGCAGCGGCGGCCTACCGAGATGAGGCGGCCCTCTCCCAACCCTCTTCCAGAAAGAGGCGACCTGAGGACGCGGAGTCGAACTCGCCAAACCGCCAGCGACCACTAAAGAAGATGCGGAGAGCCTTGTTGGCTCCGCGGGGGAAACAACAACAACAACATCAATAGCCCATCCCCAAATACATCATCTCGTCGGAGACCCCTCCCGTCGTGTCGCCGGAGAGCCCACTGAAGGAGATTACCAGCAAGGGCCGGAAAGGTGGCGAGGCCCCCTCTTCCACGACGGCGATCTACCCTCCTCCATCAGCGAAGAGTGCAGCATGCGAGCACGCGCCGCCGAAGCAACACCCCCTCTTCAACTTCGGCGGGCAGTGGAAGGACTCGGCGGGCGAGACCACGCTGCAATGGGATGAGCTCGCTCATTGAGTCTCCATCTCCACCCTGCACCCCTCCTGGCACGACCGCGAGCCCGCCACCGGTCATGCCTACGCCTTCGTGTTCGGCCTATATGGTCGCGAGGATGCCGAGGCCTACAAGAAGATGACCCTCCGGTAGCTCGGCCATGAGGGCCTGCAGGCCCACCTGCGGACCATGGAGCTGCAACACATGCTGACCCGCCGCAGCTTCGCCCTCAGCAACCAACTCCAAAAAGCTGAGCAGGCTCTCGACGTCACCAAGGATAAGGTCACTGATCAGGCGAGGCGGCTAGGCATAGCGGAGGGTCTACTCGCCCAAGCTACCAGCGGGCTGATAAGTGTCAAGCACTACTCTTCTCTTTTACTTAGAACATTTTGCGCCGATACCAGACTGAATTTTTTCTTTACCAGGATGCCAAGGCCGCAGGGGAGCTTTAGGCTCGCAATGCCGAGCAGGGGGAGGAGATCAGCCAGCTGCGCGCTCTCCTTGCCGAGCTAGATGGCGTGAACACGAAGCTGAAGGAGGACAATCAGCACCTCCTCCGCGAGGTCCGCCGACAGGTGGAGATCTTCTTCCCGCCCTACGACATCAACCCTACCCTCCCCTACAAGAGCCCGCGGATCTTTGGCGAGGCCGACCTTGCCGAGAGACTCCGGATCAACTCCATCCAAGCCGCCGAGTGCACCCTCCAAATGATGAAGGACTCGGGGGTTGTGGTGGAGGGATGCGAGGGGATCTCGGCCCGGGACCTGATGTCGAGCCTGTTTCCAGCAACTCCGCACAACGAGAAGGAAGACAGCATGGACGCGATGTTCGGGAAGGGCTTCCAGGATCAGTCGGGTGAATGCGAGGATCAGGGGGGCGAGGCCTGAAGACAGCTTATACTTCTTCTTTCTTCTTTTTCCTTTTGTTTACTCGCCGAGGCGAGCCCCCTGTAACTATTTTTGTAACCACTCACTTAATGAAAGAAAGTTTTTGATCATACCCGTGTCACTTTTCTTTTCCCTTTTTCTTTGTACTTTGTTTGTTATGCTCTGAATATCCGCGAGTGCTTCCCCATGCGACCTCGCATAGATAGGTTCCGCGAGTAGGGTAGTCATGTGTATGCGCCCGCGAGTGAATGTGTTTTGAGTGCTCGCCGAGCCCCAAGCGATTCGGGAGCGGGCTGCTCTCCGCCCTTGTCACGCCACCTTAACTCACCCGCGAGCCATCCAGGTTGAACTCAAAAAGAAGAGAAAATCTTCTAAGGAAGACATGCAAAGGGGTGAAGTGCCCCGGCATGGCTCGCCTCCTCTTTGTTGATGCCGAGCTGGGGTCGGCGAGTCCAAACTCGCCTGTGCAGAATCCTCTTGCTGATGCCGAGCTGGGTTAGGCGAGTCCGGGCTCGCTTATACAGAACCTCTTTCCCCTTTCTACTTGGCATTCGAGACTTCTTGATCTTTACCTGGCAATTTCAAGGCCGATACCATCGAGTGACTTCATGCCCTGCCAGCTAGGTGAGAGCCTGACAGCGGGATCTGCTCGAGTCTAAGGATAACACTGAGTGACTTCCTGCCCTGCCAGCTAGGTGAGAGCCTAACAGCGGGATCTGCTCGGGGTCCAAACACATTCCAACGAGTGACTTCCGACCCTGCCAGCTAGGTGATAGCCTGACAGCGGGATCTGCTCGAGGCCAAGGATGACACCGAGTGACTTCCTGCCCTGCCAGCTAGGTGAGAGCCTGGTAGCAGGATCTGCTCGGGGTCCAAACACATTCCATCGAGTGACTTCCGGCTATGCCAGCTAGGTGAGAGCCTGACAGCAGGATCTGCTCGAGGTCAAGGATGACATCGAGTGAGTTCCTGCCCTGCCAGCTAGGTGAGAGCCTGGCAGCGGGATCTGCTCGGGGTCCAAACACATTCCATCGAGTGACTTCCGGTACTGCCAGCTAGGTGAGTGCATGGCAGCGGGATCTGCTCGAGGTCAAGGATGACACCGAGTGACTTCCTGCCCTGCCAGCTAGGTGGGAGTCTGGCAGCGGGATCTGCTCGGGGTCCAAACACATTCCATCGAGTGACTTCCAGCCCTGCCAGCTAGGTGAGAGCCTGATAGCGGGATCTGCTCGAGGTCAAGGATGACACCGAGTGACTTCCTGCCCTGCCAGCTAGGTGAGAGCCTGGCAGCGGGATCTGCTTGGGGTCCAAACACATTCCATCGAGTGACTTCCGGCCCTGCCAGCTGGGTGAGAGCCTGGCAGCGGGATCTGCTCGAGGTCAAGGATTACACCGAGTGACTTTCTGCCCTCCCAGCTAGGTGAGAGCCTGGCAGCGGGATCTGCTCGGGGTCCAAACATATTCCATCGAGTGACTTCCGACCCTGCCAGCTAGGTGAGAGCCTTATAGCGGGATCTGCTCGAGGTCAAGGATGACACCGAGTGACTTCTTACCCTGCCAGCTAGGTGAGAGCCTGGCAGCGGGATCTACTCGGGGTCCAAACACATTCCATTTCTCTATGCAGGCTAGCTATGACAGTACTGAAGTGTTGAAGAAATCTATTATAGTCAAAGTATCGCTTACATGTTTCATGGGAAAAAATGTTCTAAGTCGTCACCACTCCATGTGAGACTCAGGGTCTCGCCCTCTACATTTTGGAGTCGATAGCCTCCCGATTTTACAGCCTCCTTTACAATAAATGGTCCTTCCCAGCTGGGGTTGAGCTTCCCTACTGATGCCGACCTCCCTGCTGCATCCACCGTCTTCAACACCAAGTCCCCTTCCACGAACTGCTTGACACTGACATGCTTGTCAAAGTACTTGGCCATTCTCCTTTTTATCTCATCTTGTAGGAGGGCGGAGAGGTCCCGTACTTCCTCCACCACATCGAGGGAGAACCGCAGCTCCTCCTCGTTCTCTGCCCGCCATTCCTCTCTCCCTTCCTTGGCCGCAACGACTCGAGGTGTTTGGAATTCAAATTCCACGGGGAGCACTGCCTCACACCCATGGGAGAGCTTGAAGGGGGTCTCTCCAGTAGTCGTGTTGGGGGTGGTTCTTATGGCCTAAAGAACCGCGGGGAGCTGCTCCACCCAGCTCCCCTTCAAATTCTCCACCTTATTCTTGAGGAGGTTGACGATGATCTTGTTCGCGGCCTCAACCTGCCCTGTCCTCCTGGGGTGATGGACCGAGGAGAACCTGAGGTCCATTCCAAGCTGCTCGCAAAAACCAGTCAACTCGGCGCAGGCGAACTGGGTCCCGTTGTCCGTGACAATGGCTCGGGGCAGCCCATGGCGGCAGATGATCTCCCCCCGAACAAAGTTCCTGATAATCTGGGAAGTCACCTTGGCCAGCGCCTTCACCTCCAACCACTTGGAGAAGTAGTCAATCATTACTAGGAGGAAGCTCCTTTGACAACTAGCCTGGGGGAATGGCCCAACCAAATCCATTCCCCAAATTGCGAAGGGCCAGGGGGCCGTGATACTCTTGAGTCGCTGGGCCGGCTGTAGCTGGAGGGGGCAAACAACTGGCATTTATGGCACCTCCTCGCGATCTCCGTGGCATCTTGGCTTAGGGTGGGCCAGAAGTACCCCTACCTGACTATTCTTCCTTCCAGGGTCCGACTCCCGGAGTGGCTCCCACACTCTCCGGAGTGGACTTCCTCCAAGATCCTCTGTACCTCCTCCTCGGCCACGCAACGGGCTAACATCCCCGAGAGTGTCTTTCTTTACAGCTGCCAGTCCTGGAGGAGGTAATACGCTGACTTGTACCTTAGCTTCTTCTTATCTGCCCCCTCCGGATACTCTCCCGTGGAGAGGAAAGTCACAACTGGGTCGATCCACGAAGTTTGTTGATCAATTTCCATGAGCTCCCCCTCTTCGATGGAGGGGCGAAACAGGTCAGTGATGGTACACCCCACCTGGGGACCATGCTTTGCTAGTTGGTCGACTTGTTCATTCTCTTCCCTGGGCACGTGTCGGATGGAGAAGGTTTGGAAAGTGCCTATGACCCCCTTCACTTTGGCTAAGTATAATCGCAGGGTGGGCTCCATTGCCTCAAACTCCCCGTTGATCTGGGAAGCTACCACCATGGAATCAGTGAGGACCTCCACGTCCAACATCCCTAGATCCCTGGCCAGGAGTAGCCCTGCTATCACGGCCTCTTACTCGGCCTGATTATTTGTAATGGGAAAGTGCACCACCACCGTCTGCTCAATTCAAGTCCCCTGAGAGCTTTCCAGGTCACCACCACTCCTAGGGAATGCCTCTCTGAGGCGCCGTCTACCTTCACCTTCCAAGGAGTCGGACGGGTGTGTTATTCCTCTGCTACCTCGATCACATAGTCAGCCAAGAAGTCGGCCATCGCTTGAGCTTTGATCGAGAGCTGCGGAACGAAGGAAACGTCAAACTCACTCAGCTCCACTGACCACTTGGCCAACCTACCTGAATACTCCACCCCCTCAAAGATGTTGCGGACAGGATGGTCAGTCACCACTCGGATTGAGTGTGCCTGGAAGTAAGGTCGCAGCCTCCTGGATGAGATGATCAGGGCGAAGGCTAGCCTCTCCAGAATCGGGTACCGGAGCTCGGCCTTCCTCAGGACCCAGCTCACGTAATAAATAGGGAGCTGCTTCTTCCCCTCTTCACAAACTAGGACGGAGCTCAAGGCCTCTGCCCCGACCCCGAGGTACAAAAACAGGTCTTCCCCCTCCTTCGGCCCTTGGAGTAGCGAAGCCTGAGTCAACTACATCTTGAGGGCCTGGAATGCCTCCTCGCACTCCTTGGTCCATTTGAACTTCTGACCACTCCTCAGCATTTTGAAGAAGGGGGAGCACCTCTCTCCTGCCCGGGAGAGGAACCTACTCAGCCCTGCTTGCTTCCCCGTCAGCTGTTGGACCTCCTTAGCATTCCTTGGCGACCCCAGCTCCAAGATAGCCTTGACCTTATCAGGATTCGGCTCGACCCCCGCAGGGGTGAGGAGGTGCCCCAAGAACTTTCCCCTGCTAGCCTCGAAGACACACTTTAGGGGATTCAACCGTATTTTGTACTTACGTAGGGTGGCAAAGGTCTCCTCTAGGTCCCGGAGGTGGGAGTCCACATCCCGACTTTTGATCATGAGGTCATCTACTTATACCTCCAAATTACTCCTCTTCTGCTCCTTGAAGACCCTATCCATCATTTTCTGGTAGGTTGCCCCTGCATTCTTTAGCCCGAAAGGCATCATCTTGTAATAGTAGCATCCATCCCCTGTGATGAACGAGACATCCTTGATGTCCGGGGGGTGCATCCTGATTTGATAATAACCTGAAAAAGCATCTAAAAAACTCATTACAGAAAAACTGATGGCTGAGTCAACAAGCGCGTCGATTCGAGGAAAAGGATAAAAGTCCTTAGGACAAGCTTTATTAAGTAAAGAAAAATCGATACACATCCTCCACCGGCCGTCTCCTTTCTTGGCCATGACCACGTTGGAGACCCAGCCGGGGTATTGGATCTCAGACACGAAACTGGCCTTGAGGAGTTTCGCCACCTCCTCCCTGATTGGCTCCGCCAGCTTGTCCGCAGTGGACCTCTTCTTCTGTTGAACGGGGCGTGTTCCCAGGTCCAGGTTAAGGCAGTGGCAGGCCAAATCCGCGTCAACCCCAGTCATTTCCGCGGCGTCCCAAGCATAGATGTCCACATTATTCTGGATGCACTCCAGCATCCTGCCTTGGTCCTCCGGGGTCAACCGTCCACTGACGCGGACCTTTTCCACCCTGCCTCTATGGGTAAGCACCTCTAACTCCGCGACCTCTTCCGCAGCCTCAAACCTGGACTGCTCTCCCCATCCTTCAGAATCCCTCTCTTCCAAGACTGGGATCTCCACCTCCACCTCTTCTCCCTCGGCCATCACTTCGGCCACCTCCTCCAAGTCTCTTCCTACCGCCTCCTCAGCCCAGCTCTCCATCTCTAGCTCCTCCCTTCTTTCTTCTTGCTCAGCTTCCTCCAACTTCCGCCCCATCTCCTCGGCTCCCTCCTGCTAATAGATGGTGTTCACCGCAGTGACATAGTACTCCCGCGCCACCTTTGGGTCCCCCCTGGCCCGGACCTGAACTTTAAGCATTGGTGGAAAGATGAGGGGACGCAGCGGAAGGCGCTGATAAGGGGCCTCCCGAAGATGGCGTTGTAACTGCTGGGGGCATCCACAATGACGAACCTGCAGTTCCTGTACTGCCCCCCCCCCCCCCCCCAGTGTAACATGGAGGCCTACTCCTCCATCCACTTCCTTCCTCTCCCCTGAAAACCCGAACAAGGGTCTGTCCGAGGCCAGCACCCTCTTTGCTTCCACCTTCATCGCGTCAAATGCCTTTTTGAAGACGACGTTGACGGAACTCCCGTTGTCCACGAGGATCCGAGAGACGGTGAAATTCTCGATGGCTGCCTTGATGACCAGTCCATCACAGAATGGATCCTCGTGATCTGGCATGTCGCTCCTGGAGAAGGTGATCCTCTCCTCCAAAGGCGGGGTCTGGGAAGTGGAGGAAATGCTCTGGCGGTACATGGTGTGGAGACTCGCTTTTCGGGAAGCCTCGACCCCCGACGCCCCATGGATCACTACGATCCCGCCTCGGGTTCCAATATCCACCCTGTCTTCGCAACGGTCCTCCTCCGTCCAAGGCAGGACCTCCTCAATCCTCACTTCTTGTCACCCCTGCTGCTGCTGCTACTGCTCCCTATTCCCCCTCATCTCAAGTAATTACGGGCACGTGGATGTTGCGTGCCCCTCCTCCTGATGGAAGTCGCAATAGGGCAACTCCACCCTAACTTCTCTCCTCCTCCTCCTTATTATCCTCCTCCTCGCCCCCAAGGCTATGGCCATAGCCTCCTCTTGGTCGTGGAGCCGGGGTCTCTGGGCCTACCTCCATCCCGAGGGTTGGAACTGATCTTGCCTCCCCTAGTAGTGATCCGTTCCATAGTATCCCCTTTGGGCCCTTGCCCCTGCCACTCAGGCCTCCAGCCCAGTTGACGGTCGGGCTCTTGACGCCCCCACCTCGGCTGCTGCTGCCCCTGGAGCTGCCTCTGCTCCTTCTGCCGGGGCTCTCCTCTCCTCTCTTCTTGTCCTCTTCCTCCTCTCGTCTCCTTCTCCTACTCCGTGGCCCACCTGGCCAGCTTCCTCGCAAATTACGGGTTTGATGCCTCCCCGTCAACTTCTCTCGCTGCCCTCTCCATTAGCTCCTCGTAGGAGGGGGGGGAACTCTCTTCAGCTCCATCCTAAAGAACCCCTGCTGCAGACCCAGGGTGAAGGCCATCATCAGACTATGGCCCGGCATCTCCTGGATCTGAGTGACCTCCTCCTGAAACCGGTCCACGTAGCTCCTCAACGTTTCATTCACTCCCTGCTTGATGTGAAACAGGGACTCCGACTCCTTCTTTCTCTTCTTCGAGGTAGTGAACCTCAGCATGAACCCCCGACGCAGGTCCTCAAAGTAGTAGATGGAGCTGGCCGGTAGCTGATGGAACCACTCCCTTGCCTTCTCCCTGATGGTGATAGCGAAGAGTCGGCACTTGAACCCGTCCGACATCTATCGGATGGAGACTACGTCCTCAAACCAATGAACATGCTGGACCGGGTCTCCCTTCCCGGTGTAGTACGACATCTCGAGTTCCCTGAACCCATCTAGAACTGGAGCTGAAGAGACCAGCTCGCTGAAAGGGCTTCCTCCCATGGCTGGGCGAGCTGGCGAGTCTCGCAAGCCCAGCTCAACGAACCGGCCTCGGCCTGCCGAGCCGGGGAAGAGCTCGCGCCCGGGGAGCTCGCACCCCCGGCCTTCCTCGGCCACCTCCTTCCCAGCTCGCCTGCCGGGAGCATCCTCGCCCAAGGAGGGGGCGGCCGCGATCGAGACTGCTGGAGTCGAGCACTCGGCCCGCGTGCTGAGTGCGAACTTGACAAGAGTCAGCACCTCATTCCCGAAATCTTCAAACTTCCTCACTATGACGAGAGGTGGGGGGGGGGCAAGTTCGACCTGTCAGATCCCTGTCCTCCCATCATCGAGCTCGCTGAAGCTTTTCTGTACTGACCACGCTCCACGCTCATCGCACCAAATTGTTGAAACAGATTTCTCGATCTCCTGTGGAGTTTGCCCGTGGGGAAGGGGTGGTCTCGCGCCTACTTTACTCCTGCAAGCAAAACAACAAAGAAAGCAAGGAAAGACCAACCCATGGGCTTGGCAGGGAGGTCCCACCACACACCCGGAAGATCTCAGAGCGCTTCCTCTCCTTAGCCAGAAGACGAGCTACGGTGCCCTCAGAAAGCACTTGAGAACTGGAGCAGGAGAGCATAGGAAGCCTGCTTTCTGGGGTACCCCTTGGATCCTATTTATAGTTTTTAGAATCTGGACTGCCAATAACCAAAAGAGCTGACCTGAAATTACCAGAAAACCCTTGGTTGGGTCTGCCAACAGCCAAACTCCGCTGTTTTGAAGGGCTATAGGAAGACCAGCGGGGGCAAAACAGTAAAAAGTACCTCATTCATCCAGGCGAGCTGGGGAGCTTGATAATCTCGGCAGGTCCTGCTCGCCTGCTATTGCCGAGCTCCGTTGCAAGGGCGCGAGCTGGGGCTAGCTCGACGAGATGCCGTGTTTGGGGTCGGCGAATACTAATCTCCGGTCGACCGATGTCGAGCTCGGGCTCGGCTTCTCTACTGCCGAGCTCGCCTACTGCATTTAGCCAGATCTGTCTGGTTCCTGGCGACCTTACTCGCCAGACACAGGGTTGTACACCAGACATCATATTTGCTACATATCTTTGTGCTAGGTTTCAGGTGAATCCTAAAGAATCTCACCTAATTTTTCTAAAAAAGAATTCTATGATATATAAAGAGTTGCCCTAATTTAGGACTGGTTTCCAACTGAGTCAGAATTTGAGTTAACAGGATACTCTGATGCTGACTTTGCTGGATGTAGAGTGGACAGAAAGAGTACATCAGGGACATGCCAGTTCCTTGGTGATAGGCTAGTGTCATGGTTTTGCAAGAAGAAAACATTTGTGTCCACCTCAATAGCAGAAGCTAAATATATAGCAGCTGGCAGTTACTGTTCATAGATGATGTGGATTCAAAACCAACTCCTAGATTATGGTGTCAACTTAAATAATTCAACTCTACTTTATGATAATACAAGTGCAATTTCTATTGTACAGAATCCAGTGCATCATAGTAGAACTAAGCATATAAATGTAAGACATCATTTCATTAGATAGTGTGTAGACAAAAAGAAAATTAATCTCAACTTTGTCTCTACTAATTTGCAAAAGGCAGATATCTTCACCAAACCCTTGGATGAGAAGAAACATCTGTTCTTTATGAATCAGTTAGGTATGATCAATGGAGATGCATTAATTTATTTTTTTGTCTGTGGTCGAAGAATTTTCATTGTATGGTCATGTGTTTGGTGACCCATTGTAAACTGACATTCTCCGCGGATCAGTTGGTTGATGAGAGGTTGCCTGAAAGCACTTTATCAAGGAGGTCAGGGGATCGAGACCTGGCCTCAACAACCTACCGTGCGCCTGTGGTTGGGCCCGGAGATGGGTTGGGGTGTACGGCCCGCGGGCCTGATAAAAGGGACACCATGGTGTGACGCCTTGGTGGGCCCGGCAGTGGACCACCAGACGTGGGCCTCTGGCTAGTCCAGGTGCGAGGCCTGGTCGATAGAGTGGGTCGGCTCTAGGTCACTGCATTAGAATCCCGCTCCCGCCAGTGTACGGTGAGTGCGTGGTGTTGCTTGGGATTGATGTGAATAGTCCCCCTTGTGCTGCATATAGAGTCCGGAATCGTAAGTACGGGCATAGGCATTGTGTGTGAATCCTACCTGGACGTGTATTGTCTGGATCGGTGATGTTGCATTTGATATGTTTTGCCGGAGAAGACTCCGTGCTTTGGGTTTTCGGGTTTCTACGCCGTATATTGCAGCAGGGATCCTTAGAGGTTAGCTCCAAGGAGCACCCGGAAAACTGAGCGGAATCGTTGTTCTGCTAACTTGGCGGTCTGGGAACCGGCCTTGAACATAACTGGGTTATGTGATTGTTTGGAAATATTGGGATCCGAGAGAAGTTTGGCTCATGCGTATGTCTTAATGTGAACTACGCAGTTGAACAACGGGCAAGTGGAATTGGACCTAGGCTATGTGGTTCGGTGCGAGAGACCCGAAAAGGGGACTGGTCATTGGCATAGTCGGGAGCCTTATATTAGTCAGGGTCAGAAAGGCTAAAATGCTCATGTTATTGCCATCCTGGGGGTGGTGGTGAAGATGCTGAAATGTCAAGATTCACCGTTAATGTGCCCTGAGTGCACGGGGTGTTTGGTCGTGCGAGCCTACACCTGTGGCGAAATATATAGTTGCACTTTATTGTTTAGCTGGGCTAATGAAATGTAGGGAAAGAGCACTGCCGTCCCGAGTAAGGGGCAGAGTCGTTATAATTTGGTCGGCCTTTGGCTGAGCGTTGCTTTGTTTGCCACCATGCAGTGGAATTGTGCTTGTAGGTGCTGCGGAGCCGAGTACCAAATAGCGGGCTGGAGCCCTTGTTGCTGTGCTGGCCCTAGAAGGCCGTAAAGAATAGTTGTACTTTACTTTTGTCATGTGTGGCCGTCCTACGAGCCGATGTATGGAAAATATTATTATTTAAGTGAATTATTGTAAGGCCATAAGGCCATGTATCCTTTCAGTGTATTTTGGGTTTCATTCCAGTAGTGTGGTTGTGGACATTCATGTTTATTGGATTTAATTTTTGGGTTCTTTCAACTTTAAAAGCTTCCACTAGAATGCTCTGTGTAGGATGAGTAGTCTTAATTGGATAGTTTGAATATTCTTATGTAACCCTTCCGACTGTCTGTGGTATATGGCGTCGGGTTACAGCTGGACCTTCTGCTATATGCCATGTGACAGATGGGGGTGTTACAATTTGGTATCAGACTTCTAGTTACGGTCAGGATTAAATGAATTCGTGGGCGAATTCGTTTAAGGGGTGGTGAGAATATGTGTGTGCCATCGTTATAACATCAAAAAGAACCCATGAATGTCCACTTAGGAATGAAAAATACACTTGTTTTGTGGAATCTGAGTGTTCCAATGATAGCTTTTAGCAATTTGTTTGTCGTCTAATCTTGTGTCTTTGCTACTATAGGCAGTTAGGAGCGGTGCTGGTCAGTCAGAGCATCCGCAATCAGCGAAAAGCAGTGCACCAAGGGACGCGCCTACAACACCTCCTTCAGCGAAAACCATCAGGATGGTGGCTGAAGCCGTATTTGCAATGATAAATGCCCAACCTGCAGGGCAAATACATCATGCACCTCCTGCGAATGAGCAAGAATCGGTTAGGGCGACAGAGCCGAGAGTGGTGGAGCGTGTATCAGTTGATCTGGTAGAGCCGAGGAGAGCTACGGAGAAGCAGCTCAAGCATGTAATGGGCTTTAATCCTCCAAAGTTTGATGGGAGTGGAACGCCAGCTCAAGCTGAGGATTGTCTCTCTTCGATAAAGAGAGTCTTGATAGCCACATTAACTGAGGAGTGACAGAAGACCACCATAGCGACTTTTCTTTTGGTGGGTGAAGCGAGGCTGTGGTGGGATGAGTTGGAGTTTCATCTCTTAGTGGGTAGGCAGCTTGCTGATGTGCCTATGGAGGAATTTTCGAGGTTGTTCCTAGCCAGATTTGTACCCTCTGCTCAGAAGTTGGAGATGGAGAATCAGTATCTTGGGCTGACTCAGGGAGCTAGAAGCGTGGACGAGTATCTCCCTGATTTCACACGGTTGGGTCGTTATGTTGGTGCTATGTTTATGGAAGAAGAGAGGAAGACCAACCGATTCTATGAGGGTCTACGTGGCGACCTACAGTTACTACTTGCTGGGCCTAAGGCGCAAGGCTTCCTAGACTTGGTCAATTCGGCCCGTTCGTTGGAGAAGGTCGTTAAGAAAGTTCAAGAGAAGAAGGACTCAGCAGAAAAGAAGGTAGAGTTCAAAGTGCCTAGTTCCAAGTCAGGATTCCGCAGATGGAAGAAGAAGCGGAGGACTTCGAACTAAGCCCATTCGGCTGATGCGTCGGGGGTAACTACAAGTCGAGTCCCAGGAGCTTGTTATAACTGCAGGAATACAAGGCATTTTGCTCGTGAGTGTTGGAGCGGACGTTCAAAGTCCGAGAAGAAGTCTGGAGTGACTTATGAGGAGAAAGGGAAGGAGGTGGAGTCAACTGCGTCCCATCATGCTCCAGTCCAGCCAGAGTCTACAACCTTGGTCTGCAAGAGGCCATAAAACAAACTGACGTGGTGACAGGTATGAGTTAATTTATAGCAGATTAACTTTATGTAGTTGTTAACACTTTTGTTTTTTAGCTTACTTTTGTTGGTGCTAGGCGTTGTGTTGATCTTTGAGTTTCCGGCGAGAGCCCTGTTTGATACGGGAGCATCGCATTCCTTCTTGTCCGAAAAATTCATATCACGCATCGGGGTTCCGTCCTCGATGTCAAATGACAAATTGGATGTGTTGATGCCCAATGGGTGCTCAATGCGCGCGGATAGGATCTGCGTGGTGAAAATTCGGAATGGAGACCAGGAGTTTGATTTGCGAGCGTCGCTTTTACCGTTAGCGGAGTACGACGTAATCTTCGGTATGGATTGTCTCTCAGAGCAGGGTGCATGCATTGATTGTAACCGTAAGGAAGATAAGTTGGGTCTGAACACTGATCGGGAGACTACTTTTGCGGGCATGAAGGGGTCGGGTAAGATTTTGATGTCAGCCCTTCAGGTGTTCAAAGCAATTCGGTCTGGGGCAGAGCTGTTTGTCACTCTAGTGCATACTTCGACGCCTAAGCCAAGTCTTGGCAGTATCCCAGTTGTGTCTGAGTATCCCGATGTGTTCCCAGATGATCTCCCAGGAGTCCCTCCTCAGCGGGAGATTGATTTTACCATTGAGTTGGTACCGGGTGCCAAACTGGTGTCACGCTCTCCATATCGGATATCGCCAAGAGAGATGGCAAAGTTGAAGGTGCAACTGCAAGTGTTGCTAGAGCAAGGTTATGTGCGTCCAAGTTCGTCGCCTTGGAGCGCACCAGTTCTCTTTGTTAAGAATAAAGATGGGAGCTTGCGGCTTTGTATCAACTATCAGGAATTGAACAAGCTTACGGAAAAGAATAAATATCCAATCCCGAGTATTGACGATCTATTTGATCAGTTGGTTGGGTCAACGGTGTATCCAAAGTTATATTTGAAGTCTGGATACTATCAGTTGAGGATAAGGGAGAGCGACATACCAAAGACAGCATTTAGTACGCGGTTTGGGCATTACGAGTTCACGGTCATGCCGTTTGGTTTGACTAATGCGCCATCCGTGTTTATGGATCTGATGAATAGGACGTTCAGAGAGTACCTGTATCGTTTCGTGATAGTATTTATCGATGATATCCTGGTGTATTCGCAGTGTGAGGAGGATCACTACAATCATATACACATGGTGTTAGAGAGGTTGAGAAGGAATCAGTTGTATGCTAAGTTCTCCAAGTGTGAATTCTAGTTATCCTCGATAGCGGTCCTTGGTCATTTTGTTAGTGGAGAAGGGATAGCTATGGATCCGGCGAAGATAGTGGCAATACGGGAGTGGCCTGCTTTGACTACAGTGGTAGAGGTCCGTAGTTTTCTGGGGCTTGCTGGCTACTACAGGCGCTTCGTAGAGAACTTCTCGCGGATAGCGCTACCACTCACGACGTTGACTAGGAAGGATCAGAAATTTGTGTGGTCTTCGGATTGCGAACGGGCTTTTGAAGAGTTGAAGAGGTGGTTGACCACGACTCCTATTTTATGTTTGCCAAGTGGAACCGAAGGGTTCGAGATCTATAGTGATGCTTCGGGTAATGGTTTGGGCTGTGTTCTGTTACAGCAAGGGAGAGTGATAGCCTATGGTTCACGACAGTTGAAGGTTCACGAGAGAAATTATCCAGTCACGACCTAGAGTTAGCGGCCGTGATATTTTCTCTAAAGCTTTGGAGGCACTACCTGTACGGTGTGAAGGTCGATATTTACACCGATCAAAAGAGCTTGAAGTACCTGTTGGGCCAAAAGGATCTGAACATGAGGCAGCGGAGGTGGATGGAGTTCTTAGGGGACTACACCTTCAAGATACATTATGTGCCTGGGAAGGGAAATGCAGTGGCGGATGCGTTGAGTCGCAGGACTCCGGCGCAGGCCAACTGGTTATCGGTACATGATGAGAGATTGGTACATGAGTTGGAGGGTTTGGAGATAGCTTGCGTCGACAAGCAGTCTATTGCCGAGGCGAAACTGTTTTGGACAGATGTGCAGTGTGACCTAGCGGATAGAGTTCGGCAGGCTTTGGTTCAGGATAACAGCATGAAGCAGATCTTGGATGAATCTTTGGATGGGTCAAATTCCCAGTTTGTTGTTGAAGATGGTTTGTTAAGGAAGGACGGTCGCCTATGCGTCCCTAGTGCGGATAATCTTCGGGAGGAGTTGATGTATGAGGCTCATCATACCAAGTACTCAATCCACCCGGGAAGCACGAAGATGTATAGAGACGTGAAGAAATTATTCTAGTGGCCAAGATTGAAGAAGGATGTAACACTTTATGTGGCCAAGTGCCGTACTTTTGCATTGGTGAACGTGGAATGCCAGAGGCCCGGAGGTTTCCTGAAGCCCCTACCTATCCCAGAATGGAAATTCGATGATATGTCTATGGATTTTGTGCATGGTTTGCCGAAGTCACATAAGGGAAACGACCCCATTTGGGTGGTCGTAGATAGGTTGACAAAGGTGTCACACTTTATTCTAAATAGGAAGGAAGATCCGGTGGAAAAGTAAGCCAAACTCTACATGGAGAATATTGTACGATTGCATGGTGTGCCCCGCAGTATTGTTAGTGATCGAGATGGACGCTTTACGTCGAAGGATTGGAGGTTGGTTCATAGTATGTTGGGAACTAAGCTGAGTTTTAGCACAGTCTTTCATCCACAGACGGATGGTCAGACCGAGAGGGTCAACAGGACTATGGAGGACATGCTTCGCATGTACGTCCTAGATTTCGGAAGGCATTGGGAGGATCACCTGTACATGGTGGAGTTTGCGTACAACAATAGCTTTCAGGAAAGTATTGGGATGGCGCCTTTCGAGGCCTTGTATGGGAGGAAGTGTCGTACGCCGTTGTCTTTGTTGGAGGCAGGCGAATCAAAGTTGTATAAACGTCAAGCGGTGGAAGACGCCACTTTAATGGTGCGTACAATTCAGGAAAAGTTGAAGATCACTCAGGATAGACAGTCAAAGTACTATAACGCCAAGCATAGGAACGTGGAGTTCAATGTTGGCGACATGGTGTATCTAAAAATCAAGTCGTTCAAGGGTGTATTGCGGGTTCGATGCTTGAAGAAGTTGAGTCTGAGATACCTTGGACCATTTGAAATCCTGGAGCGTGTTGGCGAGGCGGCGTATAGATTGAAGCTATCGACAGAATTGAGTGGGTTACATGACGTGTTCCACGTATTGGTGTTGCGTAAGGCAGTGCAAGAGCCTTCGCAGATAATTGTGGATAATCACGTACCAGTTGATTATGAGTTGACCACAAGGGTCAAGCCAGTACGTATTGAAGATGTTGCAATCAAGCGACTCCGCAACAAGGATATATGTATGGTTAAAGTCTGATGGGATAATTGTGGACGTGAGGAGCTTTCTTGGGAGCGAGAGCAAGCTATGTTGGAGGAATACCCCGAGTTATTCCACTCAGGTATTATATAGATTTGTGTACCTTTACTTAATTTCGTGACGAAATTCCTTAAGTGGGACAGATTTGTAACGCCCCGAAAATTGTATTTGGGTCGGTCGCGAAAAAGGGGACTTTTGGTGCCTGTATAGGGGTACACGCCCTAGGACACGGTCATGTCCAAGGCCGTGTCTGGCTGGTGTTTTTGGCCATTTTCATCCCGAGAAGTACACGGCCAGGAACACGGCTGAATGACACGGGCGTGTCATTTGACACGGGCGTGTGCCTACCCGTGTCCCTACCTGTGTTCTTTTGGGTCATGTCCGTTGTCGTGGCGGTTATGCATGACACGCCCCCGAACACGGGCGTGTCGATACCCCTGTGTCTTTCCTTCGTTCGACGATCGTGCCTGGAGCAAGGCACACGGCCTGGGACACGGCCGTGTGCCAAGCCGTGTTCGGCTCAGGTCTGGAGATTTTTGAACGGATCTGAGCCGTTCATTTTCTTTAATTAAGATCCAACGGCCCAGATGTTTTCCTGCTCTGTTAAGGCCGGGAATAGGGGAGTTAATCCTTCATTTCTCTCCAACCATTCTCTCTCTGAAGGAGTTGGAAAGAGGAGGAAGAAGGAAGCGATTCCGGCCGACGACAGAGCATCGGAGCACCGTTTCGAAATCCGAGACGGATCTGGGGAGGAAAGTTAGTTGCGAAGATTTCCATCCATGTAGTTTTCCTATGACGACAAAGCGGACTACAAGGGTAACGATTCTCTAGTTGAGCATGTGAAGCTCTTTCTTTTTGTAGAGGGAATCCCGCTCCCGCGAGTGTGCGGTGAGTGCGTGGTGTTCCTTGGTGTTGATGTGAATAGTCCCCCTTGTGTTGCATATAGAGTCAGGAATCGTAAGTATGGGCATAGGCATTGTGTGTGTAGCCTACCCGGACATGTATTGTCTGGATCGGTGATGTTGCATTTGATATGTTTTGCCGGAGAAGACTCTGTGCTTTGGGTTTTCGAGTTTCTACGCGGTAGATTGCAGCAGGGATCCTTGGAGGTTAGCTCCAAGGCGCACCCGGAAAACAGAGCGGAATCGTTGTTCTGCTAACTCTGCGGTCTGGGAACCGGCCTTGAACATAACTGTGTTATGTAATTAATTGGAAATGTTGGGATCCGAGCGAAGCTTGGCTCGTGCGTATGTCTCAATGTGAACTACACGGTTGAGCAACGGGCAAGTGGAGTTGGACCTAGGCTATGTGGTTCGGTGCGAGATACTCGAAAAGGGGACTTGCCGTTGGCATAGTCGGGAGCCTTAGACTAGTCAGGCTCAGAAAGGCTAAAATGCTCATGTTGTTGCCATCCTCGGGGTGGTGGTGAAGACGCTGAAATGTCAAGATTCACCGTTAATGTGCCCTGAGTGCACTGGGTGTTTGGCCGTGCAAGCCTACACCTATGGAGAAATATATAGTTGCACTTTATTGTTTAGCTAGGGTAATGAAATGCAGGGAAAGAGAACCACCGTCCGAGTAAGGGGCGGGGTCGTTATAATTTGGTCGGCTTTTGGCTGACCGTTGCTTTGTTTGACACCGTGCGGTGGAATTGTGCTTGCAGGTGCTGTGGAGCCGAGTACCAAATAGCGGGCTGGAGCACATGTTGCTGTGCTGGCCCTAGAAGGCCGTAAAGAATAGTTGTACTTTACTTTTGTCATGTGTGGCCGGCCTGCGAGCCGATGTATGAAAAACACTATTATTTAAGTGAATTATTGTAAGGCCATAAGGCCATGTATCCTTTCAGTGTATTTTGGGTTTCATTCCAGTAGTGTGGTTGTGGACATTCATGTTTATTGGTTTTAAGTTTTGGTTTCTTTAAACTTTAAAAGCTTCCGCTAGAATGCTCTGTATAGAACGAGTAGTCTTAATTGGATAGTTTGAATATTCTTATGTAACCCTTCCAACTGTCTGTGGTATATGGCATCGGGTTCCAGCTGGACCTTCTGCTATATGCCATGTGACGGATGGGGATGTTACAGAAGACACCATCAACTCTCTCTTAACATCTTATACAAAGGGTTTATTAACTCCCTTCAAAAGTTTATTCTTGGTTTTTGGACACCTGATAAAAAGCCTAAGGGGTTGTGAGATCTCCATGGAAATAGATCTTATGTTGGCAGTCACCTGATCAAAAACCTGATAGTGGATTCCTACGAGGGTGGTAGAAGAGTGGATGTACCCAAGTTGGGGAACCATTATAAAATTCTTGTGCCATCTAGTTGCCTATTTTCTTGCTGTTCTTGCTTTGTTATGATAATATAGTTTTGCTTAGGTTGCATTTCCTGTTATACAACTATATTATCACCTACTTTATTCTGATAAATAACAAAACAACCAAAAAGTTTTAATTACTCTATTCATTCCCCCCCTCCCCCCCCCCCCCCCCCCGTCTAGAGTAAATCGGATTTATCCCCTTTCTTTCATCAGCTGTAAAAATCTCTCTTCGAGTTCATCTCGAGCAGATGATGGAATGAAGTGCTCTAAAAAGAGTCCTGAGAACTCGCTTAAGCTAATCTCCGTATAAACTCCCCCTTGAAAGGCGGAGCCCATGAGGGACTTCCACCACCTCTTGGCATGCAGTGTTAGGACAGACACTTCCAATATTACAGCCATGTTGGCTGGGCAGCGGATTCCTGCTAATAGCTCCAGCACCGTATCAAACCATTCTTCTATGCGCACGGCCGACTCTATCCCGAGGTAGGCAGGAGGGGAGAGAGCCCGAAAAGTGCTCAACCAGTTTGAGCCCGGAGCCTGTTGCTGCACTAGGGTCTGCTGCAACCTAATGGCATCCAGGATGGTCGTGAGCGTCTATCCCAATTCTGATTGTTGGGACTGAGTAGGCACGGAAGGGGAAGGAGTGCACCCTACTAGCTCTACCTGCTCTGGGAGCTATACATAGGGTATAAAACTAGTGTCAGGTTGTCTAATTGTAAGGTAAGGGTTGGACATGCTTAGTATGAATTACATATGGGCACACCAATGCTTCCGCTAAGTCAGTTTGTCCCCAAACTGACTAATCGAATGGGGGCGACACCATTGTTGAATGACTTCTTTAGTTCAGGATCGTAGCAAGCTTATACCATTTATAAGACCCCGCCCCCTCCCAGAACACAAAACATGGCACGAGGGGAGTCTTATGCCCAGAACAGTCACCTTGCGGTGGCTCCAACGCACGTGTTGGTCTGCACCACAAGACACCTATTCTGTCGGCCATAAACAATATCATCCAATGCCAACCCAGCCAACAACATGAATTATAAGTCAAATTCATACATAACCAAGAAAAGTCCAAATAAAGTACATCAAATATAACAAGCTTCATCAAGCTCATATAGTACTAGAGTATGAGTACAACTTTCCCAAAGTGCTACATCATGAGACTCTCAAGTCACATCGATCACTGACGGTATCGAAGGCACCGTACCTTCAGGCCCTGTCATCCTGGCCTAGCTTTACTATATTACCTGTTGTTGCCCTGTCTGCGGGGTTTCCTCCTAAAAAGGAAGACGTAGCAACTGTTAGTCATAAAAACTAAGTGGCTTCACATCTGCTCCCCCGGTGGCTCCTCGGCACCGGGCGGAGAGAAGAACAAGTATACAATATATAAATATAAAATAGTAGTACAAGCAAGTGGTATAAAGTAAGCAATGTCAAGTACATCAACAACATAATAAATGAGTAAACATTCTACTCTAACAGTTCTATCATCTACGACAGTATATGCAAAATGTAAAGCTACATCAGAAAGTAACTCAACTTATATGAATGTCCATACAGACATATTAGTTGAGGATCGGCTCAATAGTAAAGTAACTCATCGTATAAGAATGCCCATACAAACTTTTATGATGCGGATCTTATGCATGCAATGTAATGTAATGACATGAATGCAATGTAATGACTCACCCATGATCATGCACAAGCAACTGCTATGTCGACACAGACTTGTAGTTCCCACTTTTCGATCAGGTAGCTCTTCTCTCAGGCGTCAACCGTCGTGGCCAGACGTTGACAATAGAGCAGGCATCTCCACTAGTAGGCTGGTATCCACACTACCTGACCTAGGCCTTCGTACGCCTCAATGCTAAGAACATAATAACATAGCTCACATGCGTACTACGGCTCAGCGGGAGTCTCGGGTAGATGTGCACCGAGAACCAAGCCCCAAACTGGTCTATGTTGTGACCCAGAAGGAGCCTCGGAAAAAGCACGAGGACCAAGCCCAACTGTCCACTTGGCATGGAAGGAGCCTCAGTAATGAACACCGAGGACCAATCCCAACTGCCCAAAGTCTATCTGTTAGCTTCCATCGATGTGATGACTGGCGAGCCCGTAGACCTGCCACACTATCCTTAACCCAGGATTACGAAACAGCATCTCGACTCACACTGCATGCAATTTCACCTCATCGTGGCATGGAAGTAGTCTCTAAAAAAGCACGAGGGGCAAGCCCAATTGTCCACTTATGTCTCTTCCCAGCATTACCAAACCAGTGCGGTCAAACACCCTCACTCACACCCTTTTACAACCCTGTGCCCCAAGGTACTTAAGAGTTCATTATCAGTGTAAGGATTCTTCACACATCCATCATCTAAAGACCTCAACCATTTGTTCATAACATTCATTACCAATTATATACAGCACGTTCATGCCAAACTCATCATTATTCAACTCATTACCAATGTCAAGTATGTCCTCATTATTTCTCATATTTAAATCATTCCTACCTTGCCAACTCGTCAATCCATTCATTCTCTAACCTCCACCACATCACCTCGATCAAGTACACTTTTCTACATCATTTTATCATTAGGGATCTATCCAACAATTGATATTAAAATTTTTTTATCACAACCACTTTTGGACTACATCTCAACAAAACATTAACGTTAATGTACTTCAATCTCTCCACCAAACCCAAAGCCGATACAAAACAAACACGAGAATTACATGTGCAGGAATGATTACTGTACAACAATTTCAAACGGGGATTACTGAGACTACACGAATCCAGTGAAGGTATTTACCCCTCGTTGGAAAGGTATTTCCAAGGGCTGCGACTTTTGTGTTTTGTCTATAGCCCAGATCTGTCTGCATCATGTCTGAAAATGGCCTCGAAGGTTGCTGCGTGCAGAAAACATATTTCTGCGCTCATCTTAAATAGATCGGATGGCATTGGTTCGTCTTCTTCTTCAACCAAACTTTCTAATAACATCCAGAATTTCTCCTCCCTTGTTCACCCTCATAAGGCCACTTCTCTTCACAAAACCATTCCACAAACTGCATTTGAAGCAAGGGAAAGGTTGAAGACTCTAATTCCAATGACACAAGTCCTTGCATGTCCTTTTCCTAGAAACCTTCTTCTCCCAAATCAAGACTCTTTTGAGTCGATATCTCTCCTAGAAATAACTAAAGATCTAGCACCAAGGGAGAGGTTAGGAAGCTAACCTCGTTTCCGGCGTTTCTGGCGTTTCCAGCCATGGATCTTGTCACCCTTCTTGGAGGCATCTTCTTATCCTCGGTCGGTGTTAGTTCTTCACGGGAAGAAGATCGGCTTCAGCACCTTCTTCCTCTCCAGTAATTTCCGAGAGCACGGCTTGGAAGGAAGACTATAAATGGCTAGGGTTTTCTTTTCTTTTCATGTTCGAAGTTGGGTAACTGCATGGCCACGTGTCGGCCTGTCATTGGACCGCCAATCAACTCATTAAATAAGTCCCTTCGTAACGGCGCGGCCAGAAAATTTGCCAAAACCAGATATTGAACTACACGGGTAGAGACACGCTCGTATCACTACCCATGTACAGCTCGGGAGGAACGGGGTCAAAGAGGTTCGTTGAGCTCCGCTTGAAGAATCGTCGAGCGGTTTCTCAGACACACGCGTGTAGGGACACGCCCGTATCACTACCCGTGTCCTGCTTGTGAGGAACATACTCTCTGGTCGACGGTGTTCGTCAAGCTCTAGTCGACGAATCGTCGAACTGTTGTCTGGACACACATGGGTATGGACATGCCTGTATCACTACCCATGTCCTGCTTGGGAGGAACGCGCTCTCTGGTCGACGATGTTTGTCGAGCTCTGCTCAACGAATCGTCGAGCTGTTTACTGGACACACATGGGTAGGGACACGCCCGTGTCACTGCCGTGTCCTTCTCGGGAGGAACACGACGAAGAATCCGCAGAGTTGCCAGAGAACAACACGTGTATGGACATACCCGTGTCACTACCCGTGTCCTTCTTTGGAAATATCACAAGGAAGATGCAAAGACACCAGAGTACCACACGGGTATGGACACGCCCGTATCACTACCTGTGCCTACTCTGGACTAACTTCTCCTCGCTTACTTGTGTGAAAGCCTAACTTCTAGCACTCCCTGAACCACAGTCAGCTCTCCTGACTTAAAAGTGCGCAGGAGGGGCCCAGCGTGAATTGCGATGTTATAATTCTACGCTCATGACTCAAGCCGCCAGTGCCCGGCTGGATTTTTCTGGAGAATCTTGGTTGAGTATAGACTCAATACCTCAAAGGTAATTTTATTACAACATGTTTTACTTCTTGGTTCATGAATAATTCCAGATCCAAACTTTATTTTGGGTTTTCTTGTTCTTATTTCCACTGTACGCACAACTGTTGTGTCCTCTAGTAAAACCCAACAGTGGTATCAGAGGGAGGTTTCCGGCAATATTCCATGTTTTAGAAATTGCTAAATCCTTGGCGTGTAAATTTTGAGATTTTAGAAGTGTTCTAAAATGCCTAAATCTATTCTTAGAATCTCACCAAGAACGCATGTGATTTCTTTGTTGATACTCCTTAACAGTAACCATCACTTTTACTGGTTTGTGAAACCAAATATGTGGTAGATTTCGGAATATCACACATAAAGTGAAGAACTTGTCTACTGTGTAAGTGGATTTTGTGTTGCTCATGTCCAGTGCAGTTAAATCTGAACATTTAGAAGTGTTCTAGATATTCAGATTTAGCCCAGCTCATCAAGTGTTGATTATGATTTTCTTGTGAACATCTGGGATGCATTTGGATTATGATTGCTGCTATTTTGTTTAGTTTGATGTGCACACAAGTTAAGTGTTAACTATGATTAAAGAATTAATCAAGTATCTAAAATCCCTTAAGTAATATTAAGTATTTGGATGCCTTCCAATGGATGACACTCTTCCTGCCTCGATCGGTGATGTGTTGTCTTACCAAAGCAAGGTGCTTTAATCTATCTTGGTAAGGGTGCGAGGGTATAATTATGATATCCCACTGTCAACATCGGGTCATACTTAACTAGGTGACCTCAAAGGTTAAGTGCCCGGAGGCATAGGGTTAGTGTTTGGTATTGTATCCACAATAACCTAGATTTGTATGAAGTCACCTTTGAACTAAGATGAATTAAGTTTGTATTTGATGTCGTTTCAAGTTGAGTTCTTGCAAGTCATAATTGCCAAGTGTAGAACAATGTCATTTTACAATGGGTCACCAAACACATGACCATACTATGTAATACCTCGTTGTGTGATCCATTGTGTTGACTCATGTGTAATCTCTCTATTGGGATATACTTCATTTTCAAGTACTAAAGCTATGGGAGAAAGGCTGGTTGTTGAATTCCTTGAAGAAAATCACTTTTCAGAATATAACAAAAATTTCTAAGTGTTTTTCTCGAGAAGGACTTATTGTACTCGAGTATAATTAAATTTAGTACTCAAGTGAGCTCAATCAAGTATTCAAGTAGCAGAAGCTATTCTTGAGAAAGCCTAGTGCAGTTCTTGAAAAAGCCATGTGTACTCGAGTAGATCGTGACTCTCCTTCTCGAGTTACCTTAAAATAAGCTCTAAATTTTCCTAAGTATTTTTTCTCTAGAAGCCAAAGACTTTTCGCGAGAAGGCCAGAAATAGTTCTCGAGAACCAAATGTTGTTTCTCGAGGCACAGAAATCTTTTCTCGTGATACATCCTTTTTCTCGAGTAACAGAAGAATTTTTCTCGAGAACAGAAGTTTATTTTTCTCGAGTACGTCTACTCATTCTCGAGATACCAAAATTATTCCTCTACACTTTCCTTCAGTAATTCTTCTCGAGAACTTCATAAATCTTCTCGAGAAATAGAAATATCTTCTCGAGAACACTTACTCCTCTCGAGAAATGGAATGCAGCTTTTTGAATTTTCTTAAGTATCTGACGGATCCGATTTCAAATGTCATTAACTCTTGATTGGTCCATGTAACACCCCGAAACTCAAAAGAGCGACTGGTGGCATTTTGAGCCAAGTTTTGAACTTGGCAGGGGTCACACGGCCTGGGACACGGGTGTGTCCCAGGGCGTGTCGTGCTCTGGTCGACGATCTGGCCGAGAGGTCGACGAATTTTGGAGTCGACGATCTTCGACCAGCGAACACGGCCTGGGATATGGGCGTGTCAGATGTCGTGTCCTTCACGTGGTGAAGCCGGGCCGTGTCCTGGGAGACACATGGTCTTGGCACACGGGCCATGTCGGGTTGACACGGGCGTTTCAAATCCGACACGGGCGTGTCGAGGACCCGTGTCCCTTGCGGGACATTCTTGGTCCTGTGTCGATGGAAGGACACGCGCGGGAACACAGGCGTGTACTGGTTGACACGGGCGTGTCAGGCTCGACACGGGTGTATCGGGTGCCCGTGTTCTTTTCGGGACTCGTCGATTTCGACAGCAAATAGGGAACACGGCCCTGGACACAGGCGTGTCACAGGCCGTGTTCGGCCCAGATTTTGCATTTCAGGCCCGGATTGTGTCTGTTCGTTGCCTTATTTTGGGATCCGATGGCTGGGGGCTGTTCTTGCTTGGATATACCCGGGTTTAGGGCTTAGAAATCCCCCTTTCACTTGGGTTTTTCTCTTTCTAAAGCCTATAGAGAGGGGAGAGCAAGGAAGAAGAAAGGAGGCAAGAACCGGTCACTGGAGGAGCTTTGGAGTTCCAAATCGCGAGCCGACTTCGGATCTACGGAGGCAAGGAGATTGCGGTGCTTTCCATCCGCATAGATTTCCATGGCACCAAGGAAACTGCTAGGGTAACGATTCTCATCCTAGGACATGTGAAGTCCACTTTTTCTTTGCATAGGAAGCCCGCTCTCGCGAGTTTGTGGTGAGTTGAGGCGTTCCTTCGAGTAGACATGAATAGTCCCCGTTGTGTACATGTAGAGTCAGTAATCGAGAACGGATATAGGCATGATGTGTAAAGCCTACCCGTACAAGTTTGTCTGGATCGGTGATGTTGCATTGCATAAATGGCCGGAGAAGCCTCCGTGCAATTGGTTGTTTTTCAGGTTCTCTGCGCGGTAGATTGCAACAGGGAGCCTTGGGGATTAACTCCAAGGTGCACCCAAAAAACTGGGCAGATGCGTGATTCCGCCAACATGGTGGCCTGGGAGCCAACTTGTACATAACTGGGTTATGTAAAGTGTGTAATCGGATTGGGACTCGGGAAAGTTTGACCCACGCATATGGCTTAAATTGTCATTACGATATGAACACGGGTTAGGCGGAACCATACCCGCTCTATGTCGTTCAGTAGGAGCCGTTGACATAGATGGAGGGTCTTAGGCGGTCTATGGCTTAAAATGACGTGACCAATGCCGGAAAGACAAAATGCTAACGAGATTGGCCGTCTAAGTGGCGGTGGTGAGACCGTGATGTCTATGGCTTAAATTGACGTGACATTGACCGGGCTCATCGAGAATGTGCCATGAGAGCATGGGGTGTATGGCCGCGGGTGCCTACGCCGGTGATGTAGTGTTATTACTATACTGCTTGGTTAAGCTAACAAAGTGCAGGGAAAGGAGCATCGCCACCCCAAGTTTGGGGGTGGGATCGTTATAATTTGGTCAGCATAGCTGACCGTAGCTTTTGTTTTCCACCATTGCGGTGGATTATTTCTTGTAGGTGCTGCGGAGCCGAGCGGTAAATAGCGGGCTAAAGCCCAAGCTGCTGAACCGGCCCTCGAAGGCCTAATTATTGAGTGTTTACTTGCTTTATTCATATATGACCGGCCTGCGCGTCGAGGTTTGAAAACATGTAATTTGAGTAAACAATTGTAAGGCCTTAAGGCCATTGTACTTGTGTATTGTACCTTCATTCTTATTGCTTTGAGTAGTGGACATTCATGCTTACGACTGGGTTCTTAAATTTGTAACTTTAATTTACTTCCGCTAGAATGACTCTGTGTAGGACGTTAGTTATTGGTTGGATGGTTTCCATCGAGTAACCGCCCGGTCTGTCTGTGGTATATGACGTTGGGCCCCGGCCGGATCTACTGCTATATGCTATGCGACAGATAGGGGGTGTTACAGTCCACGTGGCTTGCATTTAATGTAATTTAGACCGTTATGAAAGGTCTTGTCAGAATTGACAAACTCTAATGACTATTGACAAGTTTCTGAATCAATTTCAACTTTCTAAAAAGAGAAGCTTCGCCGCCGACAACGATCATTCTTCATCGCCAAACTTTTCGATCCAAAGATTCAGACAAGAAGGAGTTCACCGATCAAGGTTTTCGACATCTCCAAATGTTCTCCTTGATCGTGGTGATCCCAAGTTCTCAGATCGAAGGATTCTCAGATTTATTCCTCAACTTTTCTAATAGGGCTTTTCAGTTTTTTTCAAAAAGGAAGAACCCTAGATTCTGCCATATCTGTGAAACACAAGTTTGTTATTTCTGATTGTAAATTCATTTTATAATTGTAGGAGTTATTCTTCGAGTTTTGTAGGAATTGTTCTCTGAGTTTTTTGTATGAGTTGTTTTACTCCGAGTTGAAGGAACTTTGTTCTGAGTTGTAGGATTATTTTCAATCCGAGAGAATAGTGGAATCGGCGAGTCTAGTGTAAGACCCCCCTCCCGGAACCCAGAACACGACATGAAGGGGGTCTTATGCCCAGAACAGCCGCCTTGCGGTAGCATTAGCACACGGGCTAACCTGTACCACAATACTCCTATTCTGCCAGCTACAACCAATATCAATCAATACCAACCCAACCAAAGTATAAATTAGAAGTCAATCCACGCATAAGCATATAAGTCAAAAAGTACAACAAGTCAAGAAGATATAATAAGATTCTAAAATATCATAGTACAGCTAAAATATGCCCAAAGGGCTACATCAAAAGTCTCTCAAGACTCACATCGGTGACTGACGGTAGCGACGACACCGTCCCTTCAGGCCCTGTCGTCCTAGCCTGGCTGTCCTGCAACAAAATCTGTGGATGTTCTACCTGCGTGGTTTCCACCTAAAAAGGAAGGCATAGCAACCGTTAGTCAAAAGACTAAGTGGCTTCACATCCGCTCCCCCGGCGACTCCTCGGCAACGGGCGGAGAAAGGAATCAGGGATACAATATAAAATAAGTATATTAGCAGGTACAAGCAGGTGGTATAAGTATAAAAGTCGTGAGCAGCAATAGAAGAAATGTATAGCAACATTAACAGCATTCTATTCTAACATTTCTAAAAGAGCTATATCAATCCATCAAGTATAAAGATCTACAATAGGAAGGTAACTTAACATATAAGTATGCACATAGAAACGTATAAGTTAAGGGTCGGTTTAGCAGTAAAGTAACTCATCGTATAGGAGTGTCCATACAAACCTATACGATGAGGATCTTGTTTATGCAATGTATTGAAATGATATGTATGCAATACAATGACTCACCCATGATCACACACATACAATCGCTATGTCGACACACACTTGTAGTTCCCACTTTTCGAGCAGGTAGCTAACCTCGCAGGCATCAACCGCCGTGGCCAGGAGGTGATAGTAGAGTGGGCTTCTCTACTACTAAGCGGGCATCCATATTGCTTCACCTAGGCCTCTGTATGCCTCAACGCTAAGAACACAATAGTGGAGCCCCCATGTATATTATGGCCCAGCGGGAGTATCGGGTAGATGTGCACCGAGAACCAAGACCCGAACTGGCCTTGTGTGACCTGGAAGGAGCCTCGGAAAGAGCACGAGGACAAAGCCCAACCATTCACTTGTCACGGGTGGAGCCCCGGGAAATGAGCACCGAGGACCAAACCCAACCACCCAAGGTCTAACTATCAATTCTCGTCGGTGTGACGACTTGCGAGCCCGTATACCTGCCACATTATCCTTAACCCAGGATTATGACAATGTGTGTCGACTCACACCGCATGCAATTCCACATCACTGTGGCACTGAAGGAGCCTCGGAGAAAGCATGAGGACCAATCCCAACCGTCCACTCGGCACGGAAGGAGCCCCGGGAAATGAACACCGAGGACCAAGCCCAACTGTCCGTTTATGTCTCATCATAACATTATCCAAACCAGTGCGGTCAAACACCCACGCTTACATCCTTTCACAAGGCTACCATAGGGTGACACCACTCTAAGCATTAGACTACTAATTTCATTCTGTTAACCAATTATTCACATGGCCATAATTTAACATAACTGGTTACAACTCTTTAATAAAATTCAAACCATTTGTGCACACATGAGTCAATCATCTAAATACCAACGACCGTTTGTTCATAGCAATCACCATCGACCAGGTGCACAAATTCGATTAAATCTTATCATTATTCGACGTATTATAGTTATCATTATGTCCTTAATATTACACATAATGAAATCATTCCCACCTTTACGATACGTCAACCATTCGTTCACTAATTTCTACCAAATAGTTTCGTTCAAGTACGTTTCACTTCTCCATTTGTATATGCGGGAACCATCCAACAAATTTCATTAATCATTGCATTACGACGATGAGACATAAAAGAATTCACCATCCCCTCCGTCTACTTGCTACAATGTCTCTACCAAGTCCAAACCCGATTCAGCATTAACCTAGAATTTTAAGTGCAGGACACCTTACGGACTGCAGTTTTTACCGGAGATTCCCGAGACTATAGGAATCCAGTGAATGCGTGTAACCCCTCATTAGAAAGGTATTTACAGTGGCTACGACTTTCGTGTTTAGCTGAGAGCCCAGATCTGGACGTATCACACTTGAAAATGGCCATGACGATTGCTGCGTGCAGAACACAGATTTCTGCACGCATCTTAAGGCAGAATGAACGACATCGGTTCATCTTCCTCCTCAAGTCGATTTTCAAAAATCACATTCAAACTTCCTCCTCCCTTATTCACCATCACAAGGCCACTTCCCTTCACGAAACCATCCTCCATCATCACATAGAAAGAGGGAGAGGTTGAAGACATCTAATCCCTAGGACACAAGTCATAGCATGGCCATTCCTAGGAAACTCCTTCTCTCAAATCAAGACTCTCTTGAGTTGATGTCTCTCCTAAGAAATAACTAGAGATCTAGCACTAAGGGAGAGGGGAGGAAACTCACCTCATTTCCGGCGATTCCACCATTTCCAGCCAAGGATCTCGTCACTCTTCTCAGCGACATCTTCTTCTCCTCGGCGGCGGAGGTTCTTCACGGGATGATGACTTGCTCCAGCACCTCCTTTCTCCTCTCCAGCTGTTTTTCCACAGAGATGGCTTGGAAGAGGAGTGGAAAAACGGTTAGGGTTTATTTTCCCTTTTATATGTGGAATGATACAGTTAGGGACACGCCCGTGTCCTTACCCGTATCCTGCTCGGTGAAGCGTCGTCGACGGTTCCAATGTCGGTTCAATACACAAACATGGGTAGGGACACACCCGGTTCTCTACCCGTATCCAAATGACACGGCTGTGTTCTTTGCTCGTGTCCTGCTCTATAATCATGGTTAACGAAATTATCCAGGTGCACGGGTAAAGACACGCCCGTGTCTCTACCCGTGTCCTGCTCGAGAACACGTGGTCGACAATTCGTCGAGCTCAGCTCGAAGAATCGTCAAACTGTTGGTAAAACACACACGGGTAGGGACACACCCGTGTCGCTACCCGTGTCCTCCTCGGGAAACTCTTCGTCGAGCTCAACTCGTCGCACATAGGAATGGACATGCCGTGTTTCTTCCGTGTCCTCATTCACACGGGTAGTGACACGCCCGTGTCACTACCCGTGTCTATCTCTGGAACAACTCGAGTCGTCGACTCGAGTACTGGTTGGAGACACACACGGGTAGGGACACGCCCGTGTCTCTACCCGTATCCTACTCACACGGGTAGGGACACGCCCGTTTCTCTACCCGTGTCCTTTTCGGGAACAACTCGAGTACTCCACTCGAGTGCTGGGTGGACACAAACACGTGTAGGGACACTCGCGTGTCCCTACCCGTGTCCTTCTCTGGACTGACTTCACCTTCCATACACGAGCGCAAGTCAATTTTCCAGCACTTCCTGAGCCCAAGTCAGCTCTCCTGACTCAAAAGAACGCACGGGGGGCCTAGCGCGAATCGGGACGTTACAAATCCTATAAACAAAATAAAAGATTTCGTCCCCGAAATATGGTTAAGTCTATGGGGAGAGAAAAGCATAAAATAAAATGAAATATGCTTCTAAAATTACCTTGAGGGAACAACTCCGGGTAGCTCTTTTGCATCTGGTCCACCGGCACCCATGTATACTCCTCCTTCCCATGGTTAGACCACCGCACCTTTACCAAAGGAACACTCTTGAGGCGCAAGATCCCTGTCTCGTTATCTACAATCTGCACCGGCTCTAGTTGCATAGACCTATCAGTCGCTACTGCACCATCAGTGGTGGGGATATATTGTTTGGGTCGTAACAGCGCCTTTCTAAGTGACGATACATGGAACACGTCATGATGATTCTCTAGCTCAGGCAGTAACTCCAACCGATAGGCCAAATGGCCAATCCTTTCCAGTATAGTGTAAGGCCCAACGTACCTTGGGCTGAGCTTTTTCACACCACGCACCCATGTTACTCCATGCATCTGCCAGATTTTCAGAAACTCTTTATCACACACTTGAAACTCCATCATCCGCTGCTTTGCATTAAAATATTCCGCCTGCCGACTTTGAGCCTCAAGCATGCGGTCCCATATTAGTCTAACCACCGCAGCTGTATCATCAATATACCTAATACCCAAAACCTCCGGGTCTTCATCTTGCACCCAAGACAAGGGGGTTCAACATCTTCCTTAAAGGGCTTCATGGGGTGCCATACCGATGCTAACATGATTGCTGTTGTTGTAGGAGAATTCTACCAGGGGTAAGAGCCTTTCCTACGGCTCTCCTCTATCCAACACACATAACCTCAATAGATCCTCTAAATTTTTGATGGTCCTCTCAGACTGCCCGTCCGTCTGAGGATGAAACGCTGTGCTAAAGGTAAGGCTTAACCCAAATATTCCTATACCACCTTCCACTCCTTGGTGGTAAAACGACCATCCCAGTTAGAAACGATTGTCTTTGGCACGTCATGGTACCGCACAAATTGCTCCACAAAGAGGCATACCAAGACATTCACGTGAGCCTCTTTCTTCATAGGGATGAATATGGCTACTTTTGTCAGGCGATCAACGATCACCCATACCGAATCATTCCCTGAGCGTGAGCGAGGTAACCCATGGACGAAATCCATGGAGATATCCTCAAATTTTCACTCGGGGATGGGCAATGACTGTAATAAACCACCGGGGCTCTTGCATTCCGCCTTCACCCTTTGACAAGCCTCGCAATGTGTAACAAAGTGTCTGACATCCCTCTTCATTCCCGACAAACACATGGTCTTCCACAAGCAGGTGTACATCTTGTCAATACTCGGGTGCACTGAATACTGAGAGCAACGTGCCTCTCTCAAGATATCCTCCTGGATTTTACCGCCCTTGGGAATGTAGAGCCGACCACGGAAATAAACGAGGTCATCTTTTAATGTATACTCGTCAGTAGTCCCATCTTCGATTGACTTGATTGTCGGGAACAGAGCCGCATCCCTTCCTTGCTTCGCCCAGATTCGGTCCCGGATATCGCAGACTATACTCATAGTCCTCAAGTACTCCGTGTATTTTTCAGAAGGACTTTTATACACCAAAGTATTCTGCATCTCTTCGAGCGTCCGTGCTAACTCCATGCTCATCAGTCGGGACTCTTAGCTCGAGTCCGACACTTTTCTTCTTGTGGAAACGTCTACCACCTCTTTGATGTCCTCTTCCTCCTCTATAATCCAGTCTCTCCTGTTGCTAGGGCCAGTTTCCATGATGCCATCAGCAGGTCTCTTACCACTTCCCAAGTGGTCAGCTTCTAAGCACTTTGCCATATCAATTATCTCCGCCATGATGGAGTCTGCTATAAATAAAAGGGCCTGCCTCAGGTGGTCTCGCAGCCCTTTGTAGAAATACTTGGCGTATCCTCTGTCATCCAATTCATATGAGTCCGCGAATCTCGCGAGATGTTGGAGCTCTCGCTGATATTCTGTAACCGACTTCGATCCTTGCTTCAGTTGTAGAAATCTCTCTTCGAGTTCATCTCTAGCAGACGAGGGAATGAAGTGCTCTAAGAAGACTCCTGAGAACTCTCTCCAGCTTATCTCCGTATAAACTCTCCCTTGAAAGGTGGAGCCCGTGAGGGACTTCCACCACCTCTTGGCGTGTAGCTCTAAGACGGATACTGCCAATGTTACAGCCATGTTGGCTGGGCAATGTATTCATGCCAATAGTTCCTGCACCGTGTCGAGCCATTCTTATGTGCGCACGACCTACTCTACCCAAGGTAGGCGGGAGGGGAGAGAGCCCGAAAAGTGCTCAGCCAATTTGAGCCTGGAGCCTGTTGTTGTACTGGGGTCTGCTGCGACCTAAAGGCATCTGATGAGTCCTCATTTTACACTGATTTTTGGACTCATCTGGGCTAGTTTTATCGCCTTAGCACTACACTTGAGAGCCTTTATTGCCTATTTGTGTTTATGTACCTATTTCACGATTAAGTGCACTGTAGGCCCGCTTCTGTGTGCTCTCTGTGTTTCCATTTATGTTGTTATTCTTTAGCCCTATCTCGGGGATGTGGTGCGCACGTTCTGGTGGCCTTTCTGCCCCTTCTGCTGGTACAGGGGTCGTGTGCGTGTTCCGGGATGATTGTGAAACAGGAATACTGCGCACGATCAGGGGATCTAATGCGCATGACCACTGGTCGTGCGCCCCCGATCGTGCGCACTACTCTACATTTTCTATAGAATCAGCCTGGGGTAAGCGCACGACCACTGGACTTACTGCGCACGACCACTGGTCGTGCGCCACTGTTCGTGCGCATTACACCCCCTTTTTCATAACCATGTCTCAGTAATCGCACGAGCACTGGCCATAGTGCGCACGACCACTGGTCGTGCGCCACTGCTCGTGCGCGTATATGCTGACGCTTCTTGTCCAGGTTGCAGGTTTATTTGGAAAAGCCGCACGATCATCGACCTACAGTGCGCACGACCACTGGTCGTGCGCCACTGATCGTGCGCACTGCTTCTGTTGTCTCCGTATAAAAGGCCCTGCTCCGCGTTTTAGGTCAACGCCTGTCATTTGCTGCGATCGGAGAGTGCGCGGGAATCCCCTTTTCACTTCTCCAGCTGCTCCATCACTTCCACCTTCGTCGGGAAGCCATTTCCACTTACTCCGAAGCTTTCCAACACTCCGGCGAAGCCCTCGGCCATTGATGACTTCAACTCCAAGCTTTCCTGCAGAGTTGGTGAAGTAGATAACCTAGAGAACGGACTTAAAGGCCTTTGAGGTGACAGATCTTTGGTACCGGAAGCCTCCTTGGACTGAGCCCGGAAGCGGATTGACAACTCGCTACTCCGGCCACGACCCGAGGTGGATCTTCATTCTCTTTTGGTTTACTCCTCTTCCCCTTCCTCTGTGTTATGACTGTTTTGAGCAGTGTAATGAACATTTCCATCCCTGAATATCAAGTTTACTTTCTAGTTAATGGAATGTTAGTTTCTTCTTATGCTTGTGAGTTCTGTCTGTGAATGCGCCTCACTCACCCCACATCCACTTCATTCCCGTGCCTTGTCCGATTGCAATCCACACAAGAACGCTGCAATCCATTAGTTTCCCTTCCACTCGCCCAACTGAAGTTCGGCATAGCGGCCGACAAACCCATTTCACCTTGCGAAGCGGTGCCGTCGACCCGCATAGTTTTTACTAGTTCAGTAGATCAAACATCCACAATCTCCCGAGTCCGCTATTTTCTTTTTTTCTATTTTTAACTCTCATAACAATATTCTCGGTACTGTTGCCGTTCTACGCTAATTGCATTCCTCAAGAGACCGACACTTGGGGATTTACTCCCAAAACTTTATTACTTGTGCGACCGGTGCGCTTGCCGTATTACACGCATCAAGGTTTTGGCGCCGTTGCCGGGGAATGCAACTGTAGAGCGACTTCGGATGACTTCCAATATTGTTATCAGAGTTAGTATTGTTTTGTTTTGACTGCTGTTTCTTCTAGTGTGTAGTGTTTGCCGCAGTGAATGCAAGGCCGAGCTACAAGAGATTTTGTCACCTATGACCCAGAGATCGAACGTACTCTCTTAGCACGAAGACGTGCCGCAGCCATCATTTTTGCTCCAAAGGGAGACCAGCTGAATATTGATGCAGGCAACCGAGTTGGAGGGATACCTCATGACGATGAAAATGAAGTGAATCCTCCCCAGGTCCGCACCATGAGGGATTATACTACACCCACTGTTGGGAGTATATACCCCGGTTTCGGACATGCTATTACCAATCCTCAGTTCGAGATCAAACCAGCTATTCTGAATATTATTCGGAACAACGCTCAGTTCTCCGGAATGTCCACTGAAGACGCCCATCTTCACCTTACAGAATTCTCCGAGATCTGCGCCACGTTCCGCCACGCTGGAATCCCACATGAAACAGTCAAGCTCCGCCTCTTCCCTTTTTCATTAAGAGACAAAGCCAAGACATGGCTTCACTCCCTTCCACCTGGAACAGCCCCAACCTGGGAGGCTTTGACTACCAAATTTCTAGCTAAGTTCCATCCGGTGGATCGGATCGTGAGCTTGAGGCGCGCAATAACCAACTTCCGGCAAGCCGATCAAGAAAGCTTAGTCGAAGTTTGGGAGCGTTTTAATGAGCTGCTGAGGAAGTGCCCTAATCATGTATTCCAAACATGGAATCTCGTCGAAAGTTTCTACTTTGCTATTGATCCCCACCACTGAGCCATGATCGATGCTGCCTCCGGAGGAACCATCATGAATCTTGCTCCAGATGATGCTCTGAAAGTCTTGCAAGACACCGCAACTCACAGTGCGTACTGGACCGCGGGAAGAAACATCCCACGAAGCACCAGTGGAGTGTTTGCCTTGGATATCCCCAAGCCTGCTCCTGCCGCCCCAGTGATGGCAATCTCATGTCAAGGGTGCGGAAGCACTGATCATCACAGCTTCGAATGCTCAGGAGTTGAGGTACAAGATGAATCTTTGTTTTTGAATGAATCTGTTAATTTTGTTGCCAATCAAAACTGGGGAGTGCCATACGGGAATACTTACAACCCGGGGGTGAGAAATCACCCCAACTTTTCTTGGAATCCTAACACATCTGGCCAAAGATGGCAACCGGGGCAGCATCAAAACGATGAGTATGCTTCAGGTAGCCAACCGCGGCCGCCTCAACCGAATTATTCCCAAGGGCCCCCCATCGTTAAGAAAAATTCTTTGGAAGAAATGTTCTAGAAGTTTGTTGAGATTTCCTAGACCAACATGACAAATCAGGCCGCCTCGATGCGCAAACTGGAGGCACAATTGGGCCAATTGGCTCAAGTGGTTTCCGAGCGCACCCAAGGCACCTTACCGAGCAACACGGAAAAGAACCCCCATGAACAAGGAAAGCGCCTTGGGGAGGACACTTCGGGAAACCGCAACGAACTTGTCATTAATTGTAAAATCAATAACATTGACACTCCAGCATTATGCGATTACGGGGCGTCCAACAACATACTCACTTTGCAAGATGCTGCAAAAATGCAGTTACAAGTTAACATTGAAAATCGGAAATCACTTATCTTAGCAAATGGCAATCTGGTTGACACGGAGGGAGGTGTGCGGGACGTTGAAATCGAGGTTAACGGCACCAGTATCACCACTGACTTTCAGGTTTTGGGACCACAGGACAATAACTCCATTCCTATATTAGGAGTCCCATTCCTAACAGCCAGTGGCACATCCCTCGACTTTTCCAAAGGCCGTGTGACTTAGCCAAATGAAGAGTCCACCCTCGATGAAACATCCCTACATTTTTCTTCCATCCCAAATAACATTTCTCTGAGTGTCACAGATGTCAAGCTGGATTCAGGTTCCCCCGCATTGGAAGCACATCTGGAGAAGACGCCAAAGAACGGACTTCCTCTAGAAGTCGATGAGAAGCAGGAACTACTGGTCTACGAAGGGATCAATTGCACCAAAGCCACGACTGTCTTTCTACTGCCAGCCAATTCTGTTGTTGAGCAGGGCGAACTAAGTTTCATTCGGGAGAAATCCCTGGACAATAATTTGTATAATTCTGTTAAACGATCAGTGACTTGGGCAGATCCGGTTACCGTCACGGTGCCGGATAGGCCGCCACCAACCACGATACAAGCAAACCCCACAGCCTACCTTCATTGGAAGTCTCCCACGGTGGAGAAACTGAAAGAGGCCAAGCGTTTACGCGAAGAGCGCTACGCTGCCTTCCGGCTCGCGAACGAGTGCACTCGCAGTAATAGGACAATGCCTACCCCGAATGCAAAAAAGACACTCTGCTGTTCTCTCGCATCCCACCGGCGAGACTTACCATAAATCTGCGTATAGCTGATTGTGTCGTCCTCTTTCTTGCTACTTGTTGAATGCTGGTTGCTCTATTTTTAATTTTGTTTCCTTTTTCTACTGCCAAGAACTCTCTATTTGAACTGCTAATACAGGTATTTCGTCCACCTTAAGGACGGTAAACAAAAGGGCTTTCGGGAGACAACCCAAGTTGGACCGTTCGGTCCTATGCTGTGTTTTGAGTTCTGTTTATTTCTTCATATATATATATATATATATATATATATATATATATATATATATATATATATATATATATATATATATATATATATATATATATATATGTGTCCAGATTTTGTTTGGCTTGCCTCCTTTAATCGCAGGTGCAGGAATATTAGAGATGCGACAACTTGGCCGCACTTGAACATCTCATTGCCCGACTGGTATGCTCAATTTTGAGCATAGGTAACTTCCTACCTGAGCTATTTCTCCTCTTTGGAATGTTTATTTTTATTCGTTGTCAACTTTAAGTCTGGGGGGGGGGGTAGTCTGCCTGTGGTCACTACACCGCACTTTCTGTTGCATTCCAGTTTCTTATTTACTTATTTCTTGTTTTTTTTGGTTGCACACACTGAATCACCCACACGAGTGCGCTCTTACCCACGCGCACAACCCGAGTTAAATTTATTGCTTTTGTGTAAACTTTAAAATAGTGGTACTGTCTTAGGATTTCAGGATTGAGTAGTTCGAAACTCATGCAGTGCTCCTAATCGAATACTCATGGTTTGTGTAGAGTTAGGATAGAACTAATTTTTCTTCATGCTCGTAGAATTATTCTTTTCTGCTCACACCAATATTGTTTGTACTGCTCAAAATCTGAATCTGGGATAATCAAACGATAGTGTAGGAATGTGTCTAGCCGCCACTAGACTCGTATTGCTCGAGTCAGGGGGAACGATCATCTTTCTCGGTGGCTAAGAACTTGCCCTAAGCTACTCTCGAAGCATTGGTGCACGGTTAGTTAAGCGTGAGCATGACGTAGGCCTTCTTTTTGGCTAGTTTGAGCCTTGTTTAGCCATTCCTACCTGTTAACCATTGCATGACAAATTTGTGCCTACCCTTCCTTTGATCCAGCTCCACTCACTTTCACCAAAGCCTGAAGCTAAACCCACCTTCGCACTCAAATGCTTGAGCTGATTTGTAATTCCTGTTTTGCCGAGGTTGTAATTCGTGGACATTGTTTTTGGGGGTGCTGATTTTATTCCCGTTTTGATTGCTTCGTTTGGGGATTTCTAGCACAGAAAAGAAAACAACAGTTTATGAAAATAAAAAGCTGATTCGCGCAATAGAAAAAAACAAATATTTATGTGAAAGAATTGCTTTGAGATTTCGATCCCCATCCTCTGTATTGAATTTGGTCGGGTTCAGCCGTGTTCACACCCGGATTTCAAGCTAAGTCTGGGGGTGTGTGCCCCATTATTTTCTAAGTGGCTATTTTGGTTTGGGTTGTTTTCGCTCGCTTTGGTTGCATAGAGCCTTCATGTTTATCTTTGACCACCAAGCCGTTGCCTAAGCCCCATTTCCTCCTACAAGTCCTATTGATTCACGCTTGAGTCTAACCCGCGCCGTGGAGAGAGTGTGAACGTGCAAGCGTATGGTCCCCGACATTGGTGGATTCCTTTGGAGGTGATCCTGAGTCCCGAACTTTGGCAATGCTCACCTTAGTGGCCTGCCTACTTTCTTCCTGCACATGATCGCACGATTCTCCAGAATTCTAATTTTGAGCAATTACAATATTTATTTACGTTTGTCGAATAGTTTAAACTCCGTTGTATAATTAAAAAGTTTTTCTATTATATCTTTTATACTCATGATATATTTGATTTCTCGTCTTACTTTTTTCTGAAATTGCTGAGCCAGTTAGCTATCTTCGAGTCCATGGAGTGATGATTTGCTCGGGACGTGCAAATGGTTAAGTCTGGGGGTGTGATGAGTCCTCATTTTACACTGATTTTTGGACTCATCTGGGCTAGTTTTATCGCCTTAGCACTACACTTGAGAGCCTTTATTGCTTATTTGTGTTTATGTACCTATTTCACGATTAAGTGCACTGTAGGCCCGCTTCTGTGTGCTCTCTGTGTTTCCATTTCTGTTGTTATTCTTTAGCCCTATCTCGGGGATGTGGTGTGCACGTTCTGGTGGCCTTTCTGCCCCTTCTGTTGGTACAGTGGTCGTGTGCGTGTTCCGGGATGATTGTGAAACAGGAATACTGCGAACGATCAGGGGATCTAATGCGCACGACAACAGGTCGTGCGCCCCCAATCGTGCGCACTACTCTACATTTTCTATAGAATCAGCCTGGGGTAAGCGCACGACCACTGGACTTACTGCGCACGACCACTGGTCGTGCGCCACTGTTCGTGCGCATTACACCCCCTTTTTCATAACCCTGTCTCGGTAATCGCACGAGCACTGGCCATAGTGCGCACGACCACTGGTCGTGCGCCACTGCTCGTGCGCGTATATGCTGATGCTTCTTGTCCAGGTTGCAGGTTTATTTGGAAAATCCGCACGATCATCGACCTACAGTGTGCACGACCACTGGTCGTGCGCACTGCTTCTGCTGTCTCCGTATAAAAGGCCTTGCTCCGCGTTTTAGGTCAACGCCTGTCATTTGCTGTGTTCGGAGAGTGCGCGGGAATCCCCTTTTCACTTCTCCAGTTGCTCCATCACTTCCACCTTCGTCGGGAAGCCATTTCCACTTACTCCGAAGCCTTCCAACACTCCGGCGAAGCCCTCGGCCATTGATGACTTCAACTCCAAGCTTTCCTGCAGAGTTGGTGAAGTAGATAACCTAGAGAACGGACTTAAAGGCCTTCGAGGTGACAAATCGTTGGTACCGGAAGCCTCCTTGGACTAAGCCCGGAAGTGGATTGACAACTCGCTACTCCGGCCACGACCCGCGGTGGATCTTCATTCTCTTTTTGTTTACTCCTCTTCCCCTTCCTCTGTGTTATGACTGTTTTGAGCAGTGTAATGAGCATTTCCATCCCTGAATATCAAGTTTACTTTCTAGTTAATGGAATGTTAGTTTCTTCTTATGCTTGTGAGTTCTGTCTGTGAATGCGCCTCACTCACCCCACATCCACTTCATTCCCGTGCCTTGTTCGATTGCAATCCACACAAGAATGCTGCAATCCATTAGTTTCCCTTCCACTCGCCCAACTGAAGTTCGGCATAGCGGCCGACAAACCCATTTCACCTTGCGAAGCGGTGCCGTCGACCCGCATAGTTTTTACTAGTTCAGTAGATCAAACATCCACAATCTCCCGAGTACGCTATTTTCTTTTTGTTCTATTTTTAACTCTCATAACAATATTCTCGGTACTGTTGCCGTTCTACGCTAATTGCATTCCTCAAGAGACCAACACTTGGGGATTTACTCCCAAAACTTTATTACTTGTGCGACCGATGCGCTTGCCGTATTACACGCATCAGCATCCAGGATGGTCATGAGCGTCTGTACCAACTCTGATTGTTGGAACTGAGTAGGTACAGAAGGGGCAGGAGTGCCCCCCATTGGCTCGATGTGCACTGGAATCTACACATAGAGTACAAACCTATGGTCAGGTTGGCTAATCTTAAGGTCAAAGTTGGACATACTTAGTGTGAATTATATATGGGCACACCACTACTTCCACCAAGTCAGTTAGTCCCCAAAATGACTAATCAAACGGGGGTGGTACCATTGTTGAATGACTTCTTTAGTTCAGGATCATGGAAAGTTGATACCATTTCTAAGACCCCCCCTCCCGGAACCTAGAACATGGCACGAAGGGGGTCTTATGAACAGAACAGCCGCCTTGCAGAAGCATTATCACATGGGCAAACATGTATCACCAGACACCTATTCTGCCGGCTACAACCAATATCAATCAATATCAACCAAACCAAAGTATAAAATAGAAGTCAATCCACACATAAGCATATAAGTCCAAAAGTATAACAAGTCAAAAAGCTACAACAATATTCTAAAATATTAGAGTACAGCTAAAATATGCCCAAAGGGCTACATCAAAAGTCTCTCAAGACTCACATCGGTGACTGGCGGTAGCGACGACACTGTCCCTTCAGGCACTATCGTCCTGGCCTGGCTGTCCTGCTGCAAAATCTGCGGCTGCTCTACCTGCTGGGTTTCCTCCTAAAACAAAAGACGTAGCAACCGTTAGTCAAAAGACTAAGTATCTTCACATCCGCTCCCCCGGCAACTCCTCGACACCGGGCGGAGAAATGAATCAGGGATACAATATGTAATAAGTATATAAGCAGGTACAAGTAGGTGGTATAAGTACAAAATTTGTGAGCAACAATAAAAGAAATGTATAGCAACATTAACAGCATTCTATTCTGACATTTTTATAAGAGTTATATCAATCCATCAAGTATAATGATCTACAACAGGAAAGTAACTTAACTTATAAAAACGCTCATAAAAACTTATAAGTTAAGGGTCGATTTAGCAGTAAAGTAATTCATCGTATAGGAGTGCCCATACAAACCTATACGATGAGAATCTTGTTTATGCAATGTATTGGAATGGTATGTATACAATGCAATGACTCACCCATGATCACACACATGCAACCGCTATGTCGACACAGACTTGTAGTTCCCACTTTTCTAGCAGGTAGCAAACCTCTCAAGTATCAACCGTTGTGGCCAGGTGGTGACAGTAGAGCGGGCTTCTCTACTACTAAACGGGCATCCACTACTTCACCTAGGCCTCCTTATGCCTCAATGCTAAGAACATAACAGCGGAGCCCCCATGCATACTATGGCCCAGCGGGAGTCTCGGGTAGCTGTGCACCAAGAACCAAGCCCCGAATTGGCCTTATTTGACCCGAAAGGAGCCTAGGAAAGAGCACGAGGACCAAGCCCAACCGTTTATTTGGCACGGATGGAGCCCCAGGAAATGAGCACCGAGGACCAAGCCCAACCGCCCAAGGTCTAACTGTCAACTCCCGTTGGTGTGACGACTGGCGTGCCCGTAGACCTGCCACACTATCCTTAACCCAAGATTATGACACCGCATGTCGACTCACACCGCATGCAATTCCATACCACCGTGGCATGGAAGGAGCCTCAGAGAAAGTACGAGGACCAAGCCCAACCGTCCACTCGGCACGGAAGGAGCCAGGGGAAATGAACACCGAGGACCAAGCCCAACCGTCCGTTTATGTCTCATCACAACATTATCCCAACCAGTGCGGTCAAACATCTGCAATTACATCCTTTCACAAGGCTACCCATAGGGTGACACCACTCTAAGTATTAGACTACTAATTTCATTCCGTTAACCAATTATTCACAAGGCCATAAATTAACATAACTGGTTACAACTCTTTCATAAAATTCAAACCATTTGTACGCACATGAGTCAATCGTCTAAATACCAACGATCAGTTATTCATAGTAATCACCACAGACAAGGTGCACAAATTTGATTCAATCTCATCATTATTTGACGTATTATCGTTATCATTACGTCCTTAATATTGCACATAATGGAATCATTCCAACCTTACTGATACGTCAACCATTCGTTCACTAATTTCTACCAAATAGTTTCATTCAAGTACGTTTCACTTCTCCAATTGTTTACGCGGGAACCATCCAACAAATTTCATTAATCATTGCATTACGATGGTGAGACATAAAAGAATTCACCAGCCCCTCCGTCTACTTTCTACAATGTCTCTACCAAGTCCAAACCCGATTCAGCATTAACCGAGAATTTTAAGTGTAGGACACCTTCTAGACAGAAGCTTCGACCGGAGATTCCCGAAGCTACAAGAATCCGGTGAATGCGTGTAACCACTCGTTGGAAAGGTATGTACAGTGGCTACGACTTTCATGTTTAGCCCAGAGCCCAGATCTGGAGTATCACACTTGAAAACGGCCACGAAGATCGCTGCGTGCAGAACACAGATTTCTGGACGCATCTTAAGGCGGAATGAACGACATCGGTTCATCTTCCTCCTCAAGTCGATTTTCCAAAATCACATCCAGACTTCCTCCTCCCTTATTCACCCTCACAAGGCCACTTCTCTTCATGAAACCATCCTCCATCATCATATAGAAGGAGGGAGAGGTTGAAGACATCTAATCCCTAGGATAGGACACAAGTCCTAGCATGGCCATTCCTAGGAAAATCCCTCTCTCAAATCAAGACTCTCTTGAGTCGATGTCTCTCCTAAGAAATAACTAGAGATCTAGCACTAACGGAGAGGGGAGGAAGCTCACCTCGTTTCCGGAGTTTCCACCATTTCCGGCCAAGGATCTCGTACCTCTTCTCGGCGGCATTTCTTCTCCTCTGCGGCAGCGGTACTTCACGGGAAGAAGACTTGCTCCAGCACCTCCTTTCTCCTCTCTAGCAATTTTTCCACAGATATGGCTTGGAAGAGGAATGGAAAAATGACTAGGGTTTATTTTCCCTTTTATATGTGGAATGACACGAGTATTGACACGCCCGTATCCTTACCCATGTCCTGCTCGGTGAATCGTCGTCGACGGTTCCAATGTCCGTTCAATACACAAACATGGGTAGGGACACGCCCGTGTCTCTACCCGTGTCAAAATGACACTGCCATGTTCTCTGCCCGTATCCTGCTCTGGAATCATGGTTGACAAAATTATCCAGGTACACAGGTAAAGACACGCCCGTATCTCTACCCGTGTCCTGCTCTGGAACACGTGGTCGATGATTGGTCAAGCTCCGCTCAATGAATCATCGAACTGTTGGTAACACACACGGGTAGGGACACGCCCGTTTCTCTACCCGTGTCCTCCGCGGGAAACTCTTCGTCGAGCTCAACTCGACGCACACAGGTAGGGACACGTCGTGTCTCTACCGTGTCCACATTCACATGGATAGTGACACGCCCGTGTCACTACCCGTGTCCTTCTCTGGAACAACTCGAGTCATCGACTCGAGAACTGGCTGGAGACACACACAGGAAGGGATACGCCCGTGTCTCTACCCATGTCCTACTCACACGGGTAGGGACACGCCCATGTCTCTACCCGTGTCCTTTTCGGGAACAACTCGAGTACTGCACTCGAGTGCTGGGTGGACACACATACAAGTAGGGACACGCCCATGTCCCTACATGTCTCCTTCTTTGGATTGATTTCACCTCCCCTACACGAGCGCAAGTCTATTTGCCAGCACTTCCTGAGCCCAAGTCAGCTCTACTGACTCAAAAGCGCGCACGAAGGGCCTAGCCCGAATCGTGATATTACATCTAGTGTGTTGCTAGATCGGTGAGGTGGAAAGTGGATGTACCCAATGTGGGGGAACCACTATAATTTTTAGTGTTGTCTGTGGTTTGCTTGTTTATTTTCTGTACATCACTCGTATGATTTTTTATTCCGCAAAATGTCGCAGAACTCACCTATTCACCCCCTCTAGGCGACTTAGGCAGACAACTAAACATTTTCAATTGGTATTAGAGAGAGGTTGTTCATCAAAAGGTTAACACCTTGAACAGATCTGCCCATTGTTGTCTTTAGAGTATACAAGCATGGACAGAGTCAAAGATTTTGCTAAGCTTACCATATGCACTAAGGCAAACTTCGCCATGCTGAACGAAAGGGTGAAGTTGTTTATGGAAGCAGTGGATCCATGGATCATCATGATAGTGGAAGAATGCCCCAACATTCCTATGACGTCCTCCACTATTGATCCCACAAAGAAAGTACCAAAGAAGCTGATGGATTTAGATAAGGATGAGATTGCACTTGTCTCTTTAGATAAGAAAGATAAAAAATATTATCGCAAATGCAGTCGATGATTTTATGCTGCAAAATCTTATTCACTGCAAATCTGTCAAAAAAATATGGCGGTCACTGATCGTGTTGATGGTAGGCACCGAAGAAGTGAGGGATGATAGAAGATCCCTTTTTAACCAGAAGTATGAGGCCATCAGGCAAGGACCCAAAGATACCATAGCAGATACTTTTGAAAATTTCTTCAAGATCATCAGCGGCCTAAAGAACTATGGCCGAGCCTTCACCAAAGGAGAATTAAACGATAAGCTCATAAGATCCTGAACAAAGGAATGTGACAACAAGATATGTGCAATAAGGGAGTTTGGAAAGCTAGCTGAGACTGATCCTCAGAACCTCTTCGGGAAGCTGATGTCATATGAGCTTCAAATAAGTACAAGAAAAGCTGAAGAGTTGCGAAGCAAGTCCTCATTGAAGGAGAAGTCTATCACACTGAAAGCAGACAGCTCAAGGAAGGTTAAAGCTGCATCACCTGCTCCTACACATGAAGAAAGTGAAGAAGAAGACTCGGAGCCGAGCACCTCAGGCTCAAAAATATCAGATGGAGAGTTCTCCCTACTCTCTAGACAGTTCAAGAAGTTCCTATGTAAGAAGAAGAAATGGAAAGGCAAAGACTTGTCCTCCAGAAGATCACGTCTCGATGGTGATCATCAAAAGAAAGGTTCAAGTAGCCATGACACGTATAACTCTAAACTCAACAAACATATTTCATCTGACATCGTTTATTATTGTTATAATAAGCCACGGAACGTAATTACTGATTGCCCGCACAAGAAGAAAAGAGGGTGGAAGAAGAGAAGAAAAGAAGTCCTTGTATAGTAAAAAGAAATATGAAAGAAGCCAAGTAGACAAGAAGGAAAAAACTCTCAATGACTCTGACTCATCTGAGTCAAGTGAGGAAGAGGAAGCCTACTTCGGGATAATGGCACACAGACGATGAAGAAGAACCTGTTGGATCCCTAGTTTGATTTGGGCTAGGTTCACTAAGTTAGGATCATATGACCCACAATATATATCCAGGGTCATGGTTGTGTCCTAGAGACTAGGCCAAGTCCTTAGAATCAACTTCACATGGACCAGCTATCAACAAGACTGTCGGAGACTCAAGACTTAGAAGATTTCAAAGACTAAGTAAAATGAGTTCGACGTTCGTCGAACTCAGGTCGACGAAAATGGTGCTCAGTTCGAAGAGCTCAAAGAAAATTCTCTGAGATGAGCTCGACGAACTTGATTCTTTGGTCAACGATTTTTGGACTCTACCTTCTACATTCCAAGTCCATTTCTTCTCTAGACTCAGCTCAACGATCTTTGTTCTTTGGTTGATGAAATCTTGGACATTACTTCAACAATCTAAAGTCCTGAAAATTCAGAAAGTTTTCTAAGTCCAGAACCATACTCAGGTCGACGAACTTAGTTCTCAGCTCGACAAACTTGGACCACAGTCTAGTCATGAACTATCTATTACAGTTAGAAGTTCTCAGGTTGACGAACCCTGTTCTCAGATCGACGATTTCTGGATTCTTTACTTCAACTTCTTGATTACAGAAGTTTCTCAGTTTTTCTAAGTCCAGAATCATCTCCAGTTGACGAAGTCAACTTCTCAGCTCGACGAACTTGAGACACAGAATAAGCAAGTCTGGATAATGCAGTTGTCTGTTTTCAGCTCGACGATCTTGAAACTCAGCTCGACGAACAGTTATCATCTGGTCGACGAACACAGCTTCTCAGCTTGACGAGCTGTGGACTCAGCTCGACGATTTCTATTATCTGTTCGACTATTCCAGACTTAGTTATTTCCATCCTTCTATCCCTTTCCCAATACAGTAATTCCTGAGTAATTAATGCTCAAACATTCTCTGAATATAACTGTTAGACGGAGCATTGATTATGGTCTTCTCCAGGATTATTGTTTACCATTTTTCCATGGGACAGTTGGGGAAATAAATCAATGTTGTTTATTCTCAAGGCCGTCAGCATTGATTACAGATGAATTCAAATTTCGAAAGGGAATTTTACACAAGAAATATAAAAGAGATTTTCTCTCTTTTCGACAACAGAATATACATAGAGTAGTATAGAGCAATATACAGAGAGAATATAGTAATACAATCAGTCTGAATCAAGGATTCTCTCTTCTCTCTCTTTCTCTCTCGACAAGGAATCTGATACAGAAAAGAAGCCCTATACCAGAAGAACATCAACTTCCTGAAGAAGAAGAACAATCAATCAAATATCAAGAGTCTTCCTTCTTCATATCTTGCAGGACACTTCAAAGGACAACAACAACTCTATCTATCAAAGAAGTTCCTTGAAATCTCTCTGGTCAAGGCTGAAGATTGAAGGCCTATCACCCTGAAGCAAAGCTCCAGATTTACCTGAACCATTCTACATCACAGGGGGAGCCATTTTCTAAAATCATATTCACTAAGTCTTCTCAGTTGTTTATTGAGAAAGAGAAGACACAATCATCTCTCATCCCCCTACTGTATAAAGGGTTTTAACTCCCTTCAAAAGTTATTCCTGGTTGCAAGTCTCCTGACCAAAAGGCTTGAGGATTGGTTTTTGAGAACGTGATCAAAAGCTCATTAGTGTCAGGCACCTGATCAAAAATCTGAGTGGATTCCTACCATGGTGGTAGAAAAGTGGATGTACCCAAGTTGGGGAACCACTATAAATTCTTATGTTGTCTGGATGCCCTTTTCCTTTTGTTCTTGCTATTGTTGTGCTTATTAAGAATGTTGCTTATATTTAGTTAGTTTCATTCTGTACCCTTTTTTTAATTACAACAAAAGCTGTAAAGGATCTAAAGAGTTTTTAAGAATACTCTATTCACCCCCCCCCCCCCCCCTCTAGAGTATTTCATATCTAACACATCACTTTCAATTGGTATCAGAGCAGGTTCCTTTAGTTGTACAAGTTAACCCTTGAACCAAATATCCTTTGCTAGATCTAAACATTACTTTATTTCCATTTAGATTATATACACAGCTATGACACAGAACAAGGACTATACAAGCACCAGACCTCCAGTTTGCCACCTGAATAGGTTTGCCATCTGGAAGGAAAGAATTAAGTTGAACATGAACTCTATTGATGAAGACATCTACAACCTCTATTTTGACAGGTCCCCCTCAAGCATCTACTTATGCAACATCTTCAAGCACAACTGCAGTTCCACCACCTGAGTGGACTGAGGCCCAGAAGAAAGCAAAGATTGTTGATGCCAAGACAATGAATATACTGGCACAAACAATGTCTGATGACATTTTTGAAAATGTTGCTGAATGCACTTCAGCCAAAGCCATTTGGGATTCCCTTAACCAAATGGTGGCTGGATTAACAGATGGAAGAAAGGACAGGAGATCCAATATTATATCCCAATATGAGAACTTCAAGAAAGCGGAAGCTGAGACAGTTGCTGACATGTATAACAGGTTAAGCTCAATCATCAATGAGCTAAAGACCTTGGATAAGGACATCACCCTCACTGAGGTGAATGACAAGATCCTTATGTGTTTCCCAAGCTCATGGGATTCAAGGATCTGGCCCATCAAGGAGGCCAGAAGCCTAAATGAGATATCCACTGAATCTCTCTTAGGCAAACTAAAGTCCTATGAACAGCTGATTAAATCCAGAGAGGCAGCTGAGCAGAGAACACCCCCTCCAGCAAGAAAAGTGCATAGCATTGCTTTCAAGGCAGCTGAAGATACAGAGACTTCCTCAACAAATGAAGAACTCAAGAGTCTTTTTGCCAAAATATTCTACAAGATGGCAAGAAATGATTTCAGGAGGAAGTCATCCAGACAGGATGACAAGCCAAGGTATGATAAAACACCAACTAAAGAAGTGGTGTGTTTTGGTTGCAGAAAAGCTGGACACTTCATCTCTCAGTATCCATAGAATCAGAAGAAGGACAAGAGAAGAGAAAAGGATACCAGGAGATAGCACAACAGCAGACCTTCTTCCAGCAAATACAAGAAGAAGGAGAAAGGGTTTGTGGCTGAATCCTGGAGTGAAACTGAGGATGAATCAACATCCTCCAGCTCCAGTGAAGAAGAGGAAGAGGCCAGGGCCAAAGAGGTTTGCCTAATGGCCATTGATGCCTCCAGGAGCCATTCAGAAGAAGAAGATTCTGACAGAGAAGAAGCTTCAGATTCTGAAGCTGACAAGGTACTATCATCTTTTGATTATAATTCTGAATCCTTGAAATCTAAATTTAAGATTATGTGTATAGACTTAATTAATTCAGAAAAGGAGATTAAAACTCTTAGGGAGAAATTAGGAAACCTAGAGAATATTAATTCTGAAAATAATAGATTAAAAGATGAATTAACTCTAGCTAATGAACAAATCATATTATTAAAAACTGAGTTATGTGAGGCTAAACAACTTGAGGAAACTCTCAATGGGAGAAGCCTCAAGCTGATGGACATCACCAGCACTGTAAATGCCAGACTTAATGGCAAGCTAGGCTTGGGTGCCTCATCAAGTTTGCCCCCCATTCTCAAAAAGAATATTCTGACTACCCCCATTAAGTTTGTTTCAGCTAAGGGGAAAGAGATAATAAATCATAAACAAATAATAGAAAATATTCCAAAATCAATAGGTCAGAAAACCAAAAACCAGAAAGCCATAAGTAAAAACAAAGTTCAGCAGAATTCGTCGAACTTAGATCGACGAAATGCGCCCAGTTCGTCAAATCCAGATCGACGAACTCTGAACGAAAACTTTAGCTATAATCATTCGTCTAACTGCGATCGACGAACTCTGTATGGTTCGTCGAGCAGAGGTCGATGAACTTGGGGCACAAAAAATGAATATGTTCATTCTCTGGGAAGAGATCGACGATCTCAACCCAATTCGTCGAACTCTGGTCGATGAACTCACAGAAATTCGTCGAACCCAAAAAGACTCAACCAAAACTATAATTATAACAGCAACTCAAATAATTCTAGGAAAGCTTTTAATCCATTAGCTGATTGGGTAATACCACCTAGAATATATCACCCTCTAGGATATAAATCTCAACCTGAGTTTTCTGTAATTTCTAGTTTTTCATACCAGCAAAACAAAGGACCCAAGGTAACCTGGGTCAAGAACCATTAACTATCTTTTCATTGCAGGTGAAGAGCTGTCCAGGTGTGAATCAAACTTAGTACCTAGATAGTGGTTGTTCCAAACATATGACTGACAGCAGGGACAATCTAATTAATTATAAGTCCAAGCCAGGGCCAAAGGTAATCTTTGGAGATTCAAAATGTGGCCAGTCTGAAGGCTATGGAGCAGTGGAGATTGGAGCAGTCATATTCAGGAAACTGACTTATGTCATAGGACTCAAGAATAACCCCATCTCCATAAGTCAGTTATGTGATGAAGGTTATCAGGTACATTTTAACACATCTTCTTGTACTATCTCTAATAATGAAAAACAAACTGTTTTAATTGGGAATAGACAAGATAACATATACTTAGTTGATTTTCTTTCTGCCAATTCTGATATCTTCTTACTTAATATTACTAGTAATCAGAATGATTTATGGCATAAAAGGCTAGGTCATGTAAATCTGAAAAACATTGCTAGGCTATCAAAAGACAACCTTGTTAGAGGTTTACCTTTTGGTCCCTACAAGAAGTAAGGCCTTTGCAGGGCTTATCAACTAGACAAGCAAACTAAATATAGTTTTAAATCAGTTAATAAAAGTGATTAACCTAGGATTTTGTATTTGCTACACATGGATCTCTTTAGACCCATTGTTGTACAAAGCCTGGGAGCGAAATCCTACACTTTAGTCATTATGGATCACTTCTCAAGGTTCACTTGGGTATCCTTCTGAGATCTACGTCAGATACCTTCAAGGTTCTTATAGATTTTCTCAGGACCATACAAATTGAGTTCTCTAGTCATGTTGCATTGATTAGAAGTGATCATGGCACAGAGTTTGAGTCTCTTCTTATGCATTAGTTTTATGAGAACAAAGGTATCGGGCACTGCTTCTCATCTCCTAGAACTCCCCAACAAAATGGGGTAGCTGAAAGGAAAAATAGAACACTCATTGAAGCTGCAGGTACATTACTTATTGATGCATACATGCCACTAACCTTTTGGGCAGAGGCTGTAAACACTGCAAATTATGTCCTGAACAGAAGCCTGATACATAAACTATAGAATAGGACTCCCTATGAATTACTTAAAGGGAAGAAACCTAAAATCAACTATTTTAAAGTTTTTGGATGTGTATGTTATATTCACAACAACAACAAAAGATATATTAGAAAATTTGAAGCTAAGGCTAAAGAGGGAATTTTTCTAGGATATTCCCAAGTAAGCAAAGCTTATAGGGTCTTTAACAAATCATCACTAAAAATTGAAGAGTCTATTCATGTTTCTTTTGATGAAGCTAACATGTCTTGCAAGGAGAAAGAGATATCTACCAATAGCACCTTGCAGGTACCTCACTTGTGTGAGAAGTTGGATGAACTAAACCTCACCCAAGAGGTTCCAACTCATCCTTCTCCACAAGTCAATGAAGATAGTGAAGAAGAAAGCACTAAAGGGATTGAAATTCCTCCAACAGCCAACATAATTCCACAAGAGGAATTAATCCAAGATGCTGATGCACAACCAACTCCACCCACTGACCTTGTCATACTTAGGGATCACCCCAGATCTCAAGTGATTGGAGACATATCAGTAGGTGTACAGACAAGGCATCAACCCAATCAAGATATGATGCATGCCTGTTTTCTCTCTCAGATTGAACCTCAATCCATTCATGATGCTAAGCAGGATCCCCACTGGATCATTGCTATGCAAGAGGAATTAAATCAGTTTGAGAGATGTATAGTTTGGGATTTGGTTCCAAGACCCCAAAACTACCCAGTAATTGGAACCAAATGGGTATATATGAACAAACTAGATTCCCAAGGAGTTATTATGAGGAACAAGGCTAGGCTTGTTGCTCAAGGCTATAGGCAAGAGGAAGAAATAGATTATGACCAAACCTTTGCACCTGTTGCAAGGTTAGAAGCAATCAGAATATTTCTGGCCTATGCAGCATATAAGAAATTCAAGGTCTATAAAATGGATGTGAAGAGTGCATTCCTGAATGGAGTGTAAAAAGAAGAGGTTTATGTTGAACAACCTCCAGGTTTTGTCTCTCCTACTGATCCTTTGTATGTATTTAAATTGCATAAAGCCCTCTATGGTCTAAAGCAAGCTCCAAGAGCTTGGTATGAGACCCTAGCTAGCTTTTTATTAGAGCATAAATTCATTAGAGACAGGGTAGATAAAACACTTTTGACTAGACATCATGAGGACCAAATCTTGTTAGTACAAATATATGTGGATGACATCATATTTGGGTCTTCTGATTCCAAATCATGCAAGAGGTTTTCTGACCTCATGCATTCAAAATTTAAAATGAGTAGCATGGGTGAGCTCTCCTACTTCCATAGTATCCAAGTGAAGCATCTCCCTGATGGTATCTTCATTTCCCAAGCAAAATATGCTAAAGAGCTTATAAAGAAGTTTGGGATGGCTGATGCCTCAGCAAAGAAAACACCCATGGCTACAAATGTTATGATAGACTCTGATGCAAATGGGAAACCTGTGGATCAGAAACTATATAGGGGCATTGTTGGGTCCCTACTATATCTCACAGCTAGCAGACCTGATATTATGTTTGTCACATGCCTTTGTGCTAGGTTCCAGGTGAACCCTAAAGAATCTCATCTAATTTTTATAAAAAGGATTTTGAGATATGTAAAGAGTTGTCCTAGTCTAGGCCTATGGTATCCAACAGAGACAGAATTTGAATTAACTGGATATTCAGATGCTGACTTTGCTGGATGCAGGGTGGACAGAAAAAGTACCTCAGGAACTTGCCAGTTCCTTGGTATGAGATTAGTGTCATGTTTTGTAAAAAGCAATCATATGTGTCAACTTCCACTATTGAGGCAGAATACATAGCAGCTGGTAGTTGTTGTTCACAGATGTTATGGATCCAAAACCAACTCCAAGAATATGGTCTCAACTTAAATAATTCAACTCTATTTTGTGATAACACAGGTGCTATAGCAGTAGCACAAAATCCAGTCCATCACAGTAGGACTAAACATATAGACATAAGACACCATTTCATTAGAGAGTGTGTAGACAAAAACAAAATTAATCTTGTCTATGTATACACTGATTTATAAAGAGCTGATATATTCACCATACTCTGGATGAGAAAAATCATTTATTCTTTATAAATCAGCTTGGAATGATCATGGAGAAGACTTAGTTTAATTTCCGTCTGCACTCGATGAATTTTACAAAGTTCGGCGAACGGAGTTCGACGAACTAGGGAAAGTTTGTGAGATATTTGTCGAACAGAGATCGACGAACTCTCTGTGAGTGAACCAATTTTCGTCGACCGGAGATCGACGAATTTTGTTTCAGAAAACTTTCGTCGAACGGAGCTCGACGAAAAGTCTTCAAATCTTCAGACTGAGCTCGACGAACTATTTTGACTATTAAACATTTCATCGACCTCAGATCGAAGAATTCTTAATTTTTCATGGAACGGAGTTTGTCAATTCATATTCCTGAAAACCTTATATATAGGTTTTCTTCGACCTCCATCCCGCGCTTTTTGTTCCCTTGCACTTGATCGTTGTTTTTCTCTCTTGCAGGTGATTTCATGGCGATTACAGCGGGAACACTTGTTGCAATGAAGTTTGACACCGGATTCGATGTCGACTTTGATTCTCTCCAGCATTCAGATCCAATCTTTCTACATATTCTGGATCTTCTGGAAGAGCAGCAACTTAAGACCCTAATGACCACAAGGATAAAATTACATGGAACTGAGATAAGAGAGTGGGTCTATACATCATCAACAACAGAGGAGAATAGACTGACTGGAACAATTGCGGATAACGCTATAAATCTCTCTCCCGCCATATTAACTGAAATATTTGGTTTGCATAATGGAGAAGACGATCAGGACATTGACAATGAGGAATATGACATGATGTTGAGTTTGATGGGTTATACTGGAGATAACCCCAATAAAGTGTTAAAGAAACACTTATCTACAGAATACAAGTTTCTGGTAGATATTGTCGGGAAAGTCTTTCTAGGCAAGCACACTGCACATGATTATATTACCAGGCATCATTTTTTGGTCATGTATGCAGTGGTTAATAAGAAGCAAGTGGCTTGGGCTCAGATCATTTTTGATCTAATAAAGAAGAAGAATAACAAAAAGGAAGTCTATTTTGGAAGGATCCTAGGGATCTTTTTGACAGAAAAAACTGCTGAATCACTGGTCTCCCCGACCACATTCATAAAAGCCAGCAAAAAGCTCACTTGTGCTTTGTTTGGCAGGTGGGAGAGGACAATCACCAAGCCCTCTAAGGCTTCAACCTCTACCACCACAGCTTCAGAAAGCACAAGGGCTGTTATAGCCACTCCCCACCTAGATGAAGAGATCCATCCCTCACCACCATCTCTTCCAGCCCATCTTCCACATATCCAAACCCACATCCCATCCACAGTCCACACCATCATTAAAAATCCCACACCTCCATCATCCCCTACTCATCTTCCTACCCCTCCTCAATCACCTCATGCTTCACCAGCTCCAACACCACCATCATCTCCTCTTCCCCCACACTTATCCACCATACCCACTTTCCACTTGCAATCCATGCTCAATTCTCCCTCCCCTCCAGACATCCAAATGCAAGATGCATTACCTCCAACTCCTCCAAAAACTACTATCCCTCCCATAGTTCCCATTTCCACAACACCATCCACCACTCCAATATTGGACACCTCCACAATTACTTCCCTCATTGCCCTCCTCACTCCCCTCCTCAGAACTCTAATAGCAGAGGTAATTATACCTCTTGCTACTTCAATATCTACCCTATCTTCCCAACTCTATGCCCTCACTGTTGTCCCCTCTTCATTTAGGGGCCTGGCTCCAGTGATTTCGGAAACCAGGCAGGGGGAGATGCTTAATGAAGAAGCTGCAGCAGCTCTAGAAGAAGCAGTAGTTTCAGAGACAGCAGCTCCACCTCCAGCAGATGCAGTTGCAGCAACAGCAAAAGATGATACAGACTTTATTGATTTCATTCATTTTATTGATACTGACGTGGAAATAGAAGAGTGAGTCACAAAAGAGATTATTACTGTTGGTGATTTCATCATTAATCCCACAGTAGATTTAGATAATGTGTTGAAAATTTTTGATACTGCATTTCTGAGATTCTTTCCAGTAGAGTATACTAAGCCATCTTTGGATATTATCCCATACACCTCTGCAATAAGCCCTAAAGTGGCTAAAAAGCTTAAGGACAGCTTTTTTCCTCAAGAGGTTCCTACTTCACCTCTTCCTAAAGCTGTATCCCCAATTATCTCTTCCCCCTCAGTACCAACTTTTGTGATGGATGACTCTCCTTTACCTGATCTGGATGAGTTAATAAGGGATGACATTGAAGACGAGAACAAGGCAGCTGCTAAAAGTACTGTCACAGTTAATTCTCCAGCTCCTCTTGAAGTTTCTCTTCCAGCTCCAGCTCCAGCTTCTAATCCAGCTCCATCCCAAGTTGAGAAACCCATTATATCTGATGAAATACTGAAAGAGATAAATGCTCTGTATGATAATCCACAGAATAACAGTGATGATGATGATGAGGATGATGTGGATTTTGATGAGGATGCTAAGAAAAAGAAGAAGCAAATATCCAAGAAGAGAAAAGCCCCTCCTCGTACTCCTAAGCCAAATCCAGCCAATGACATTCCCTACTACATTCTTCAAAATATAACTCCATATAAAGGGATGCCAGCTTGGATGTAGATGTCAAAGAATCAGCAGAAAGAGAGGAAGAAAAGCAGAAGATACTCCCCTCCTCCATCTCAGAAGTTCAGAAAAGATCCACCTCCTCCTCCTCCTCCAGCTGCTGGTGCTTCAAGCTCATCTTCTCAAAGATCTGCCAAAGTTCAGACATATCAGAGACATCAAGGGAGATCATCTGTAAGCAGCCAGCAGAGGTATCATTCATCAGGAAATCAACATCAACCTCAGCAACAACAACATCAGCAACAACAACAGCAAATACTCCCTGAACATCAAAAAGCTGAAAGCCCCAAAAGACCAGCTTCCCCTCCCGTTCCATTTGAAGATCCTGAAACAACAACTACAACTAAGATGGCCAGGTTCCAAGAACTTATTGGCCTCTCTATGATCAATAAAGCCAGAGATGAAGGAAAGGATACATCAGGATATTCTACCATGTCAAAATACAGGAAAGAAGAGCTTAAGAGGTTTGAGAAAGCTAATAAGTTCTTTAATGTTGATGATTACATGAAATTTCACCTAAAAGCAGTAGTCCCCAGGGCCATATCTTTAAAGATCATAGGGGCTGCTGATATGACCATGACTAGAGTGCAAGCTTCAGATCCAAATAGAGAAATTGTCTTTTCCAAGCCTGGAGATAAATGTAAATAAGTAATGCCCAAAGAGAAGAAACAAAAGAAGTGATTCTGAACTATTTTATTTTTGTTATGTTTTTATAACTGCTTTCTATTTCTGAACAAACTTATGTATATATATATTTGCTGCATATGTTATTGATCTCTGCCAGATATATGATTTCTTGCTTTGTGATTTTCAATTTTGCTTTGAGTCTATAATTACTGACCTCACCCAAATAGGGGGAGATTGTTGGATCTGTAGTTTGATTTGGGATAGGTTCACTAAGTTAGGATCATATGACCCACAATGTATAGCCAGGGTCATGGTTGTGTCCTAGAGTCTAGGCCAAGTCCTTAGAATCAACTTCTCATGGACCAGCTATCAACAAGACTGCAAGAGACTCAAGACTTAGATGATTTCAAAGACTAAGTAAAATTAGTTCGACGTTCGTCGAACTAAGGTCGACGAAAGTGGTGCTCAGCTCAACGATCTCAGAGAAAATTCTCTGAGATGTGCTCGACGAACTTGATTCTTTGGTCGACGATTTTTGGAATCTACCTTCTACATACCAAGTCCAGTTCTTCCCTAGACTCTGCTCGACGATCTTTGTTCTTTAGTCGACGAAATCTTGGACATTACTTCAACAATCTAAAGTCCTGAAAATTCAGAAAGTTTTCTAAGTCCAGAACCATGCTCAGGTCGACGAACTTAGTTCTCACCTCGACGAACTTGGACCACAGTCTAGACAAGAACTACCTGTTACAGTTAGAAGTTCTCAGGTCGACGAACTCTGTTCTCAGATCGATGATTTCTGCATTCTTTACTTCAACTTCTTGATTCCAGAAGTTTCTCAGTTTTTCTAAGTCCAGAATCATCTCCAGTCGATGAAGTCAACTTCTCAGCTCGATGAACTTGAGACACAGAATAAGGAAGTCTGGATAATGCAGTTATCTGTTTTCAGCTCGACGATCTTGGAACTCAGCTCGACAAATAACTATCATCTGGTCGACGAACACAGCTTCTCAGCACGACGAATTGTGGACTCAGCTAGATGATTTCTGTTATCTGTTCGATGATTCCAGACTTAGTTATTTCCATCCTTCTGTCCCTTTCCCAATGCAGTAATTCCTAAGTAATTAATGCTCAAACATTCTCTGAATATAACCGTTAGACGGGGCATTGATTATGGTCTTCTCCAGGATAATTGCTTGCCGTTTTTCCATGGGACAGTTGGGGAAATAAATCAATGTTATTTATTCTCAAGTCCGTCAGCACTGATTATAGATGAATTCAATTTTCGAAAGGGAATTTTACACAAGAAATATAAATGAGATTTTCTCTCTTTTCGTCACCAGAATATACACAGATTAGTACAGAGAAATATACAGAGAGAATAGAGTAATACAATCAGTCTAAATCAAGGATTCTCTCTTCTCTCTCTTTCTCTCTCGACAAGGAATCTGATACAGAATAGTAGCCCTAGACCAGAAGAACATCAACTTCCTGAATAAGAACAATCAATCAAATATCAAGAGTCTTCCTTCTTCATATCTGCAGGACACTTCAAAAGACAACAACAACTCTATCTGTCAAAGAAGTTCGTGGAGATCTCTCTAGTTAAGGCTGAATATTGAAGGCCTATCACCCTGAAGCAAAGCTCCAGATTTCCCTGAACAATTCTATAACACAGGGGGAGCCATTTGCTAAAATCATATCCACTAAGTCTTCTCAGTTGTTTATTTAGAAAGAGAAGACACAATCATCTCTCATCCCCCCACTGTATAAAGGGTTCTTAACTCCATTCAAAAGTTATTCCTGCTTGCAAGTCTCCTGACCAAAAGACTTGAGGATTGGTTTTTGAGCACCTGATCAAAAGCTCATTGGTGTCTGGCACCTGATCAAAAATCTGAGTGGATTCCTACCAGGGTGGTAGAAGAGTGGATGTACCCAGATTGGGGAACCACTATAAATTCTTGTGTTGTCTGGATGCCCTTTTCTTTTTGTTCTTGATGTTGTTGTGCTTATTAGGACTGTTGCTTATATTTAGTTAGTTTCATTCTGCACCCTTTTTAATTACAGCAAAAGCTGTAAAAGATTTAAAGAGTTTTTAAGAATACTCTATTCACCCCCCTCTAGAGTATTTCAGATCTAACACATCACTTTCAGAACCCCAGGATACTGAGAAGGTAAACTCTCACACTCCTCTCTCAGAATCTGATGCTTCAGACCATGATCATGAGTATTTCTCTTCTGATGATTTGTATGAACTCATGATTAAATACATGGAATTAATTAAAGCCTACGACAAATGTCGAAGAGTCGCTAGAACTCAGGCCAAGGAGATCAAATCTCTCAAGGCTGAGGAGAGCACTCTTAGAGAGCAAGTTGTAAAGATTTACTCACTCAGAGAGGAATTCCATGTGGCAATCGAGGAATACAAAAAGCTCTCGAGCACCTTAACCTGAAAGAGAAAATCATCAAGGAATTGGAAGAACAACTTGACGCTGAAAAGAATCTGGTTGAAAGCTTCTCCCAACCCAAAATAGTCCTTCTATTTGTTGTTGAATTCTCCGCTAAGGCGAAAGAAGTTGGATTAGGTCATCAGACTCCTCCTTGTAAATCTTCTAGGAGGAATAAAGCGCAAAGAAAGAATAAGGCTGCCAAGAAAGCTTTAGACAAGGAGACGGGGAAAGCTCCTCTGGATCAAACGTCGTTTAAGAAGGTCATCTTCCCAACAAATGAGTTTGATTTTGACTCATCCTACGATCATATTTCCAGGCCTACTTATGTAGAGCCTAAGTCACGATACCAAGGATGGACCCGTCCCCGGAACTTCGGTTAACGTTTCTTCAAGGAACCTTATGAATAAAAAGAAATGAAACACTATGGTCCATACGTTCATGGCCATAATATGAAGAAGGAACCAAAGGACAAGTCAGATATACCCATGGATAAGGTGGTGAAAAAGGCTTGTGAATGCCATCATCATGAGTCTTCTACCTCCACATCAGCAGCCCCTGCAAGACCATATGTTCAAAAGGTCAAGCAGGAGACTTGGAAAAGGTACAATAGGTTTGACTGTTGGTGTTGCGGAAAGTTGGTCACTTTGTCGTAGATTGTTGTTTTAATCCCAGAAGATTTAAAATTCCTCTAGTTAATCATGAGAATCAGACCACTCGTAATGTTAACACTTATAGGGGGAGTAGGCTGACAAATGACCAAGGACCGAAACGTGTTTTGGTTCCTAAGGTGAACTTATTCTATTTTTGTTGGTATGTCCAAAGGCCAACAAAATGCTTATATGGTATTTGGACAGTGGATGCTCTCGGCACATTACCGGGACTAGAAGACTTCTTCAAAAGTACTCTCCAGTCGAGAACGGGCCAAAGGTTATCTTTGGAGGTTCTAACAGGGAAATCACAAAAGGCAACAATATGATCAGTAATGGTAGTGTATCCTTCTCAGATGTGGCTTATGTTGAAGGATTAGAATATAATCTTATAAGCATAAGCCAGCTCTGTGATAAAGAATACATAGTAGAATTTCATGTAGACAAGTATTTGATAAAATCTGTTGATAACTTAGAAACGATTCTATAAAACATTTGTAGTAGAAATATATTTTGTTTGAATTTTATTTGCATAGACTCTTCTTCACTAATGTTATTTTTGGCAAAAGATAGTGTGTCTCTTGGAGACCAATGGCACAAGAGATTAACACATATAATGTAGCGTCCCAATTCACGCTAAGCCCCTTGTGCACACTTTTGAGTCAGGAGAGCTAACTGGGGCTCAGAGTGCTGGAAGTTAGGCTTGCACTCGTGTAAGGGAGGTGAGGTTGGTCCAGAGTAGTACACGGGTAGTGACACGGGCGTGACCATACCCGTGTGGTTCTCTGGTGCCTTTGTGTCTTCTTTGTGAAATGTTTAGAGAAGGACACGGGCGTGTCCCTGCCCGTGTGTATGTACTCATCGAGCAGAGCTCGACTAACACTGTCGACTGTGTTCCTCCCGAGCAGTACACGGGTAGTGACACGGGCGTGTCCCTACGCTTGTGTGTCCAGGCAACAGCTCGACGATTTGTCGAGCAGAGCTTTTAACATCGTCGACCTGAGAACGTGTTCCTCCTGAGCAGAACACGGGTGGTGACACGGGCATGTCCCTTACCGTGTGTGTCCTGGCAACCGCTCGACGATTCGTCGAGCGGAGCTCGACGAACATCGTCGACCATACCCGAGTAGGACACGGGTAGTAACACGGGCGTGTCCTTACCGGTGTGTGACCACATTTTGAGCTCGTCGAGCAGAGATCGACGAACAGCGTCGACCAGATTCAACCCGAGCAGGACACGGGTAGTGACACAGGTATGTCACTACCCGTGTAGTCCAATTTCGGGTTTTGGCGAATTTTCCGGCCACGTCGTTTCAAAGGGAGACATTTACTGAGTTGAATGGCAGTCCAATTACAGGCGACGTATGGCAAGGTAGTTATTCCGCTATAAAAGGTACATGAGAAAACCCTAGCCATCTTTATCACTTAGCTGAGCCATTTCCCTGTCAACCGTCCCTGCAAGAAACGTCTGGAGAGGAAGAAGGTGTTGGAGCCGATTTTCTTCCGTGGAGGACGAACACCAACCAACGGGAAGAAAATGCCGACAAGAAGTGTGACAAGATCCATGGCCGGAAATGATGGAAATGCCAGAAATGAGGTGAGCTTCTTACCATCTCGCTTGGTTCTAGATCTTTAGTTATTCCTAGGAGAGATATTGACTCATAAGAGTCTTGATTTGTGAGAAGAAGATTTCTAGGAAGAGGCCATACTAGGACTTGTGTTCTAGGAATTAGACGTCTTCAACCTCCCATTCCTCCTATGTGAAGATGGGGGCTGGTCTAGTGACGAGAAGTGGCCTTATGAGGGTGAATAAGGGAGGAGAAATTCTGGATGTTGTTAGAGAGTTTGGTTGAAGGAAGAAGACGATCCATGTCATCTGATCTGCCTTAAGATGCGCGCAGAAACCTGTTTTCTGCTCGCAGTAGCTTTCGAGGCCGTTTTCAGTCACGATGCGGCAAGATCTGGGTTTTTGACTAAACACGAAAGCCGTAGCCCTTGGAAATACCTTTCCAACAAGGGGTTAAACGCCTTCACCTATTTCTTGTAGCCCCAGGAATCCCGAATTGAAACTGCTGTACAACAATCCTTCCTGCACATATATTTCACGTGTTGCTTTGTATTGGTAGAGAGATTATAGTACAGCAACGTTAATGTTTGTGGAATTTAGACTATAAATGATTGGGGTGAAATATATTAATGGCATTTGTTGGATAGACCCCTAATGAACAAAAGATGTAGATGAAAGTACTTGATCGTGGTTACGTGGTGAAGGTTAGAGAATGAATGGTTTGATGAATTGGTATGGTAGGAAACATTATATATATGAATTAGCGAAAACGTCTTGACAGTGGTAATGTGTTGAATAATGATGAGCTTGGCTTGATCATGTAGTTTATATTTTGTACTGACCGTTACGAACAAATGGTTGTGGTCTTAGAAGATGAATGTGCGGAAAAGTCTTACACAGATAAGGAACCTGTGTGTACTTTGAGGCACGGGGATTGTGAAGGGTGTAAGTGCGGGGGGGGGGGGGGGGGGGGGGGGTTGACCACACTGATTTGGTAATGCTGAGAATAGACTTTAGGAGGTTGGGCTTGGTCCTTGGTGCTCATTTCCCGTGGATCCTACCGTGTCAAGTGGACGGTTGGGCTTGGTCCTCGTGCTTTTTCCGAGGCTACTTCCGTGCCACGATGATGTGGAATTGCATGCGGTGTGAGTCGACACGCGGTGTCATAATCCTGGGTTAAGGATAGTGTGGCAGTTATACAGGCTCGCCAGTCATCACACCGACGGGAGTTCACATATAAACTTTGGGCGGTTGGGCTTGGTCCTCGATGCTCATTTCCCGGGGCTCCTTCCGTGCCAAGTGAACGTTCGGCTTGGTCCTCGTGCATTTTTCCGAGCCTCTTTTCGGGTCACAACATAGGCCAGTTCGGGACTTGGATTTCGGTGCACATATATCGGAGACTTCCTCTGGGTCGTAGTATGCATGGGAGCTCCATTGTTGTGTTCTTAGCATTGAGGCGTACGGAGGACTAGGTTTGGTAGTGTAGATGACCGCCTAGAGGTGGAGAAGCCCGCTCCACTGTCACCGCCTGGCCACGACGGTTGACGCCTAAGAGGTTAGCTACCTGCTCGAAAAGTTGGAACTACAAGTCTGTGTCGACATAGCAGTTACATGTGCATGAACAAGGTGAGTCATTACATTGCATTCATATCATTACATACATTCCATACACAAGATCCTCATCATATAAGTTTTTATGGGCACTCCTATACGATGAGTTACATTACTGTTGAGTTGATTCTTAACTTATAAGTTTATATGGGCATTCTTATAAGTTAAGTTACTTTCATGTTATATATCTATATATTTAGATGGTTTGACATAGCTTGAGCAGAATTGCTAAATAGATATTGTTAATATTGTTTTACATTACTTCTATTGGTACTCATGTAATGTTTACTTACTCCACCTGCTTGTACTATTGCTTATATATTTATATTGTACCTATATTCCTTTCTCCACCTGGTGTCGAGGTGTCGCCGGGGGAGAGGATGTGATAGCCACATAGTCTTTTCGACTAATAGTTTCTACGTCTTCATTTTTAGGAGAAAACCCAGTAGACAGGACAGCAGCAGGTCATACAGCAGGACAGCCAGGCCAGGATGACAGGGCCTGAAGGGACAGTGCCTTCTGTCAGTGACCGATGTGAGTTGAGAGTTTCATGATGTAGCCCTTTGGGCAAGTTGTACATGCACTATGATATTCTTGAAGCTTGATGTAGCTTCATATATTTGATGTACTTTATTTGGACTATTTGCTTATGTACGAATTTGACTTCTGTTTCTTATTGATAGTTGGGTTGGCATTGGATGATATTGTTTATGGCTGGCAGAATAGACGTCTTGTGGTGCAGACCAACGCTTGCGTTGGTTCCACCGCAAGGCGGCTATTTTGGGTATAAGACTCCCCTCGTGCTGTGTTTTGTGTTCCGGGAAGGGAGTCGTACAAATGGTATCAACTTGCTACGATCCTGAACTAAAGAAGTCATTCAACAATGGTGCCACCCCCATTCGAATAGTCAGTTTGGGGACAAACTGACTTAGCGGAAGTAGTGGTGTGCCCATATGTAATTCACACTAAGCATGTCCAATTTTGACCTTACGATTAGCCAACCTGACACTAGTTTTATACCCTTCGTATAGGTCCCAGTGCAAGTACAGCCAGTAGGGTGCACTCATGCCCCTTCCATACCTACTCAGTTCCAACAATTTGAATTGGGACAGACGCTCACGACCATCCTAGGCGCCTTTAGGTCGCAGCAGACCCAAGTACAGCAACAGGATCCGGGCTCAAACTAGCTGAGTACTTTTTGGGCTCTCTACCCTCCCGCCTACCTCGGGACAGAGTCGGCCGTGCACACAGAAGAATGTCTCGATACGGTGCAGGAGCTATTGGCAGGAATCCGTTGCCCAGCCAACATGGCTGTAACATTGGCAGTGTCCATCCTTGAACTGCACGCCAAGATGTGATGGAAGTCCCTCATGGGCTCCACCTTTCCAGGGAGAGTATATACGGAGATTAGCTGGAGCGAGTTCTCAGGAGTCTTTCTAGAGCACTTCATTCCCTCTTCTGCTCGAGATTAACTTGAGGAGAAATTTCTACAGCTAAAGCAAGGATCGAAGTGGGTTGCGTAGTATCAACGAGAGTTCCAACATCTAACGAGATTTGCTTAATCATATAAATTGGATGACAGAGGATACGCTAAGAGCTTCTACAAAGGGACGCGGGACCCCTGAGGCAGGCCCTTTTGTTTATAGCAACTCCACCTTGACGGAAATAATTGACATATCAAAGAGGCTAGAAGTAGACCACTTGGGAAGTGGTAAGAGACTTGCTGAGGTGTTATGGAAGCTAACACTAGCAACAGAAGGAGACATGACTACAGAGGAGGAAGAGAACATCAGAGAGGTGGCGGATGTTTCCACCGGAATTTTAGAGTGGAGCACACGGTTCCACAGCCGCAAGCATTGCCTCCACCTCCACAGCCTCAATAGTTTCAACAACACAAGGGACGGTATGAGCGGGTGTGTTTCCAATGCAACCAACTGGGCTACATACGACGTTACTCCCACAGTTGTGTGGGAACTCTCCTCATGCTCTCCCTCCAGCAGCTCCACGAGGACGGGTTTATATGCGTGGTCGAGGACGAGGACGACAAGGAGGAAACCCCGGTCCTGCTGTGAATCAAGTGTTCACGCTGGACATGACACAGGAGCGGAACCCTTATGAGGTGATTGCAGGTATGTTACAGTTAGTTATCATATTATTATTATTAACCTTAAGTTGCTTAAGATGTACTAGAGATCTATCTTTGAGCATTGCTATTGCTACTTAGGCACTGTGGTGGTCAGTGGGAAATCGTCCTATAAGTTATTCGATACTGGTGTCTCGCACTCGTTTGTGTCTGCAAACTTCATTAAAGACATAGAAGTAGTGTAGTACTTCACTGGTATTGCTCAACGAGTACGCCTCCAAGACGGCTCTGAGATGACCGAAACCGCCAAGTGCGAAAGGGAGATACTCATTGGGGGAATGACATTTGATACCCCTGCCACTGTTTTGAGAATGCCAGAATTCGATCTCATTCTTGGCATGGCGTGGTTGGATTGGCATTGCGCAAGAATTTACTGCGCGGAGAAGCGAATTTACTTGAGACATGGGGACACTTATGTCATCTTTCAAGGTATAAAATCCGCACCTCATTTGTTATTATCTTCGATTCAGCCCTTGAAAGCTCACATGAGGGGGGAAGAAGTTTGCATGATATGTTTTGAATTGAAAGAGGTAAAGGTAGATTTTAAGGATGTGCGAGTAGTGCGGGACTTTCCGAGGTATTTCCTGAGAAACTGCCATGATTACCCCCCCATAGAGCGGTGGATTTTCAAATTAATCTACTGTCGGATGCCAAGCCCGTCTTCAGGACCCCTTACCGAATGTCCCCGAAGGAACTCGCAGAGTTTAGAGTTCAGTTGCAAGAACTGGTGGAATCAGGGTTTGTTCGCCCCAGCTCGTCACCTTGGGGAGCCCCTGTTTTGTTCGTTAAAAAGAAGGATGGAACCTTGCGATTATGCATAGACTATCAGGAGCTCAATCGACTGACGGTGCGGAACACATATCTGCTACCCCAGATCGACGAGTTATTTGATCAATTGGTAGGAGCGCATTGGTTTTCCAAGTTGGATTTTCTCTCAGGGTATTATCAATTGAGGATACCAGGGGAGGATGAAAGTGAGAGTTAGATAAAAAATACTCTAGAGGGGGGGGGGGGTGAATAGAGTATACTTAAAAAATTATTAACAGCTATTATAGCTTTTGTTGTAAATTAAAGGTGCAGGAATTAATAAGCTAGAAAACAGTAAACCTAAATGACAAGCACAACAAGAACAAAAGAAAAAGAGGCAACCAGACGACACAAGAATTTTATAGTGGTTCCCTATCCTGGGTACATCCACTCTTCTACCACCCTCGTAGTAATCCACTCAGATTTTTGATCATGTGTCTTTCACCAATGAGCTTTTGATCAGGTGCTCAAAAACCAACCAAAGTCTTTTGATCAGGAGACTTGCAACCAAGGAATCACTTTTGAAGGGAGATGACAACCCTTTACAGAGGTGGGGGTGAGAGATGATTTTGTCTTCCCTTTCTCAATATACAACTGAGAAGACTGTGAATTTGATTATAGCTAAAGGCTCCCCTTGAGATATAGAATGGATCAGGGAAAAATAGGAGCTAAACTTCAGGGTGATAGGTCTTCAAACTGAATCCTTGACCAGCAATAATCTTCAGGAACTTCTTTGACAGATTGAACTTAAGTTGTCCTTTTGAAGTGTCCTGGAGTACTTGAAGAAAGAAGACTCTAGATATAAGTATTGTTGTTCTTCTTCTTCAGATGTTGATGATCTTCTGGTCAAGAGCTTCTGTGTATCAGAAGATGCTTCTTGTTGACAGAGCAGATTGTTCAAGGCTAAATCATTTTTCTCTGTATCTCTGTATGCTTCTTTGTAAGCTGTGCTCTGTGTGAAGCTTTTTTCAATAATGATTCTTTATTCTGTCTATCAGTCAGTCTATCTATATGTCCGTTATTCTCTTCTTATCTTTATTTCAAAAATTTTAATGCCTCTGTAATTAATGCTGACAGCCTTGAGAATAATCGGCATTGATTTATTTCCCTAACTGTCCCATGGAAAAACAACAAGTAATAATCCTAGAGAAAACCATAATTAATGCTCCTTCTAACGGATACATTCAGAGAATGTTAGAGCATTAATTACTCAGAAATTATCGCATTAGAGTAGGGACAGAAGGCCGGAAATAACTAAGTCTGGAATCGTCGAACAGATAGCAAAATTCGTCGACCGGAGTCCACAGTTCGTCGAGCTGAGATGTTGTATTCGTCGACCAGACGGCTTCTGTTCGTCGAGGTGAGTTCCATGATCATCGACCTGGAAACTGAACTGCTGTCTCTTTTGCCTATTCTCTATCTGAAGTTCATCGAGCTGGTAAATATGTTCGTCGACTGGATTTCAGCAACTATTCTGGAGTTGTCAAATATTTTGTGTATTGACTGATTTCTGTGTGTTGATACAAGTCTTCTGTGTGATGTCGACACAGCCCTTCCATAATGTTGATTGATGATCTGGGTGTCGACACAAGTGCTTTTAGTGTTGACTTAGTTGGTGTCGACATATGCTCTAAGTGTCGACACAAGTCTTCTGTTTCCAGAGTTTGTCGAGCAGAGAACTGAGTTCGTCGACCTGAGTATGTAGTTCGTCGACCAAAGTCTGATTCTAAGTACTTAGAATATCTTGATGTTGAATGAACTTGAAATGTTGTATTGTCTAAGTATTCGTCGATCAGAGAATGTAGTTCGTCGAGCTCAGCTCAGAGAATTAACTCTGAGATCGTCGAGCTGAGCACGAGAATTGTCGACCTGAGTTCGACGAACGTCGAACTCACTTTGTAGAGTCTTGAAATCTTCTAAGTGTTGAGTCTCTAACAGTCTTGTTGATAGCTGGTCCATATGATGTTGACTCTAAGGACATGGCCTAGACTCTAGGACACAACTTTGACCATGGCTATACATGTTGGGTCACATCATCCTAAGTTAGTGAACCTAGCCCAAATCAAACTAGGGATCCAACAATCTCGCCCTATTTGGGTGAGGTTACTATAGAATTAAAATAAAAACATAAAGTAAACAAAGCAGGAAAAAGATATATCTGGCAGAGATAATTAACACATGCAGCAGATATATTTACACAAAATCTTTGTTAAGATAATATGAAACATTTTAAGAGAAAAAAATAGAAATAAAATGGTTCATATTTCACTTCTTCTGCTTCTCCTCCTGATGCTTTACATCCTTCCCCTTGTCTCCTGGCTTGGTAAAGATTATTTCCCTGTTTGGATTTAAAGCTTGTTGCATAGTCATTGTCATGTCAGCAGCCCCTATAATCTTCAGAGATATAGTTCTAGGGACCACTGCTTCAGGATGTAATTTCATATAATCATCAACATTAAAAATTTTGTTAGCCTTTTCAAACCTTTTCAGTACATCTCTCCTGTATTTTGACATTGTAGTGTATTTAGGAATATCCTCCCTTCAGCCTTTGCCTTGTTAATCATAGAGAGGCCTACTAGTTCCTGGAACCTGGCCATTTTGGCTGTGTTGACTGTTTCTGAATCTTCATAAGGAATAGGAGGAGAGGGTGGTCTTTCAGGACTTTCAGCTTGTTGATGTTATTGCTGCTGATGTTGTTGTTATTTTCCTGAGAGTTGTTACTTGTGTTGGCTGCTTTCATGATAAGATCCCCCTTGATGTCTTTGATATGTTTGAATAGGGGCAGATCTTTGAGAACTAGAACCAGAAGCACCAGCTGCTGGAGGAGGTGGAGGAGGTGGATCTCTTCTGTACTTTTGAACTGGTGGAGGAGAGTACTTTCTACTTCTTTTCTTCTCCTTCTGCTGGTTTTTGGACATCCACATCCAAGCAGGCATCCCATTGTATGGAGTAATGTTCTGGAGAATATAATATGGAGTGTCATTTTTTGGATTTGGCTTAGGAGCAGGAGGAGGGGCTTTTCTTTTCTTGGACACAGGCTTCTTCTTTTTCTTTGCAATTCCATCATCTGAGTCATCATCATCATCATCATCATCATCATCATTATCCTCATCATCAGAAGCTTGAGAATTATCATATAGAGCATCTATTTCTCTTAAGATTTCTTCAAATATAATAGATTTCTCAGTCTGAGCTGGAGCTTGAGCAGAAGTTTCAATAGGAGTTGGAGGAGAAACTACATAGAAATCAGAACTAACTTGGACAGAGCTTTCAACTGCTGTCTTATTTTCATCTGCAATATCAGCCAAGATCAGTTCATCTAGATCTGGCATGGGAGATTCATCCATGACAAAGGTTGGTGCAGAAGGTATTATTGGGAAAGAGGGAATAACCACTACTTCTGGAAGTGGAGTGGCTGCTGACTGTGTAATAGCAAAACTATCCTTAAGTTGCTTAGCAACTTCTGAAGAGATGGGGGAAGTGTATGGTATAATAGCTAAGGATGGCTTAGTAATCTCAGTTGGAAGGTAATGCAAAAGTACAGTATCAAAAATACTCAACAAATTTTCTAAATTAACTGTGGGATTAAGAACGAAATCACCAACAGTATTAGGCTCTTCAGAGTTTGATTCGTCAAGATCCATATCAGTTTCAATAAAGTCAATCAAATCTTTATCTATGTATTATGTACACTCTGCTGTTGAAGCTGGAGCATCTGCTGCTGGAGCTGGAGATGAATCCTCTGGAGCTGTAGCCTCTGGAGCTGTAGCTGCTCCTTCATCATCAGGCATCTTCCCCTTCCTGGTTTCAGTGGGAACTGAGGCCAGGCCCCTGGTTGAGGATGAGGCAGCAGTAAGGGTAGAGATTTTGTCAGAGAAAGAGAGGAGATGGTGGTAGCAAGATGTGTAATATCCTCTGCTATAAGGGACTTGAGGAGGGGAGTGATTATGGAAATGATAGAAGATATGGTGGAGTGGTCCAATGATGGTGTGGTAGATGGTGTTGCAGAGGGTGTAGAAGTGGGAACTATAGGAGGGATAGAAAGTGGAGCATCAGGTATGTGAACATCTGGAGGGATGGTAGATGTTGATGGAGATGAATGGGTGGCATCTTGCATGATGGTGTCTGTTAGTAGATGGTAAGATAGTATTGAAGAGAGATGTGGGGAAGAGGAGATTGTGGTGGTGTAGGAATGTAGGTGTAATGAGGGGAATCAGGAGGTGTTGATGGTTGATTGTCTTGAAAAAGGGAAGATGGAATGTCAGCGATGTCAATTGGTGGAGATGGAGGTGGTGTAGGAACATGAGTAAGGTGTTGTGATTGTGATGTTGAAGAGATAGTGGAAGAGGGAGGGATTTGGATTTTTGTTACTGGAAGGAAGGCTGGAAGAGATGGTGGTGTTGGATGAGTCTCTTTAGTAGGTTGGGGAGTGGATTTCTTTAATAGCCCTGGTGCCTTCAGAAGCTGGGGTGGAAGAGGTAGAAGCCTTGGTTGGCTTGATTATTGTCCTTTCCCACATCCCAAATAAGGCACAGGTTATCCTTTTATTGGCATTGATGAATATGGTCTGTGAGACCAGTGAATCAGCAGCCTTTTCTTGTAAAATATCCCTAGGATCCTTCCAAAGCATACTTCCTTCTTATTGTTTTTCTTCTGTATCAAAGCAAAAAGAATCTGTGCCCAATCCACTGGTTTCTTGTTTATGATGACACACATGGCCAAAAACTGGTGTTTGGTGATATAGTCATGGGCAGTATGTTTCCCAAGCAAAACGTTTCCAACTAAATCTACCAAAAACTTATATGGGGCAGAGAGGTGTTTCTTTAAGAGTTTGTTAGGGTTATCTCCAGTATAACCCATTAGGTTTAACATCATATCAGATTCCTCTATTTCAATCTCTAGTTGCTCTTCTCCATTCCTTAATCCAAAAATTTCAGTTAAGATTACGGGAGTTAAGGAGACTGAGTTACCCGCAATGGTGCCTGTCATTGTATTCTCCTCTGTTGGCGATAGGGTGTAGAACCATTCTCTGATTTCAGTGCTGTGTAACTTGATTCTTCTAGTCATCAAGGTTTTGAGTTCTTGTTCTTCAAGGAGTTCCAGAATGTATAGAAAGATGGGATCAGAATGTTGAAACAAATCAAAATCCACATCAAAGCAGGTATCGAACTTCATGCCTGCGAGAATGCTTGCCAAAATCGCCATGGAATCACCTGCAAGAGAGACACAAAAACGGTGATCAAGTTCAAAGGAACAGAAAGCGCGGGATGAAGGTCGAAGAAAACCTATATATAAGGTTTTCCCAGAATATGAATCGACAGACTCCATTCTACGAAAATAAAAACAATTCTTCGAACTGAGTTTGATGAAATGGTTTAGAGTTAAATAATTCGTCGATCTCATCTAAAGAATTGAAGAAGGTTCGTCGAACATCGTTCGACGAATAACTTCTGAAGCACGTTCGTCGATTGCTGGTCGACGAAAGTTGTTTCACTCACAGAGAGTTCGTCGATCTCCGTTCGACGAATATCTCTCAAACTTTCCCTAGTTCGTCGAACTTTGTTCGACGATCTCTAGAAAATTCGTCGAGTGTAGACAGAAGTTAAACTAAGTCTTCTCCATTCATCATTCCAAGCTGATTTAGAAAGAATACATGATTTTTCTCATCCAGAGGTTTGGTGAATATATCAGTTCTTTGTAAATCAGTGTAGATATAGACAAGCTTAATTTTATTTTTGTCTACACACTCCCTAATGAAATGATGTCTTATATCAATATATTTTGTCCTACTATGGTGAACTGGATTCTGGGCTATGACTATAGCACTTGTATTATCACATAATGGGGTTGAATTATTTAAGTTGAACCCATAATCTAGAAGCTGATTTTATATCCAAAGCATCTGTGAACAACAGCTGCCTGCTGCAATATTTTCTGCTTCAGCAATTGAGGTTGACACTAATGTTTGCTTTTTACAAAACCAAGATACCAATCTCATACCCAGGAACTGGCAAGTTCCTGAAGTACTTTTCTATCTACCCTGCATCCAGCAAAATCAGCATCAGAGTATCCAGTTAACTCAAATTCTGATTCAGCAGGATACCATAGGCCTACATTAGGACAACTCTTTTTATATCTCAAAATCCCTTTTAGTAAATTTGATGAGATTATTTAGGGTTCACCTGAAACCTAGCACAAAGACATGTGGCAAACATGATATCTGGCCTACTTGCTGTGAGGTATAATAGGCCCCAATAATGCCCCTATAAAGTTTCTGATCCACAGGTTTCCTGGGTACATCAGATTCCACAACAACATTGGTAGCCATGAGAGTTTTCTTTGCTGAGGCATCAGCCATCCCAAACTTCTTTAGAAGTTCTTTATGTTGGGTACATTGGAATATATGTACTTGATTTGAAGAAGCCTCACCCTACTCAATGATATACATCAAGATGTATTTGATGTGTTTTGAGTTTGAATGTGCAGGTTAAGTAATTGCAGGAAAGCATAAAAGATTCTAAGTTCATGTGTCGGCACCTAGAAGAAAAGTGTCGACACTTAAGAAGGCTTGTGTCGACACCTAGAGAAGCTGTGTCGACACTTGGAGTAGTTGAGTCGACACGAGAAGCAAAGTGTCGACACATACAGGCAGTGTCGACACACAGTGGAGAATTGTCAACAAGTACAAGTGTCGACACTTAGAAGTAGTGTCGACACCCAGAAGAACTTTGTCGACATCAAAAGTGTCGACACTAGGAGGCTGTGTCGACACTCAGCAAACTTCAACAAAGTTCAAGTACAAGTGTCGACACTAGGAGGTTGTGTCGACACTCAGCAAACATCAACAAAGTTTAAGTACAAGTGTCGACACAAAGGAGATGTGTCGACACTCAGCAAAGTCTCAACACATGAAGAATGTGTCGACACAAAGGAGATGTGTCGACACTCAGTAAAAGTTTCAACATAGAAGGCATGTGTCGACACAAAGGAGATGTGTCGACACTTAGCAAGTTTCAACACAAGAAGATGTGTCGACACAAAGGAGTTGTGTCGACACTTAGCAGAAATCAACTAAGTATTGAAGAAGAAGGACTTGTGTCGACACACATTATCAGTGTCGACACATTCTGAAGAAGCAGTGTCGAGAAGCAGTTTCTACAACACAAGGAGTTGTGTCGACACCATGAACGCTAGTGTCGACACTTAGTCTACTTGTGTCGACACTTGGTCTATTTGTGTCGACACATTAAGACTATCTGTCTCGACACTTTCAGACAGTGACAGAGATTCAAGAAGTGACTGGATGACTTGACAGCTGCCAAGTCAACCGGTCAACTGCTACTGTTAGAGTTGTCAGAAGATTGTTAGTAACCGGATCAGCCGGTCGCCATGAAGAAAGCTTATATAAAGGCTTATTCCTTCAACAGAAGGATGAGGATCAGTGAGACGATTCTGGATCAATCAATTGAAATGATCAGAAGATCTAAGAAGTTGGAGAGAGAGAGCTCCTTCTAAGAAGACAGCTGTTGAACCAGGCTGTGAAGAAAGTTTCAGATTGAGATCTGATTCTTAAGTTAGCAGTGATTGAAGATCATCTGCATAGAGAATCAACCCTGCTGTGTTCTAATTCAAGAAGCTTTGAAGAAAGCCAAGGGAGGTTGATCTCAGCAAAGTTCTTTCAAGAACTCTTCAAGAAACCAGGCAACTCTTCTCTCTCAATCAGAGTTGTGGTTATATTCTTTGTAATTTTAAATTTCTTGTAGGATCCTAAGGGATCTGAGTTGTAAGCCTATATTATAAAGGCTGAGTGGTAGGGCCTTTGTGCCTGAGTGTAGGAGATAATTTTCTCTGAGTGTAGGCCTTGTTGAAGGCTGAGTTAGGCATTGTTGAAGGCTGAGTGCAGGTCTTTGTGAAGACTGAGTGGTAGGGCTGTGTGCCTGAGTTGTAGGAGTGGGATCACTCTGAGTTGTAGGAACCTGTTTTGGGTTCTGAGCTGTAAGATCTGAGGATCTGAGGAGAAGTGAAGAAGTTAGGCCGAATCTAGTACACTACTAGATAGGCGAAGGGGGAAAGTGGATGTACCCATACCTTGGGGAACCACTATAAATCCTGTGTGCTCTCTGTGATTGTATACTTGTGTGATTGCTGTGTTATATGTGCTGTGAATTGCAATTACTGTACTGTATTTCTGCCTTAAAAGTTTAAAAAGATTAAGTGCACCTATTCACCCCCCCCCCTCTAGGTGTTCAGGAACTAGTTCTTTCAAGTGGTATTAGAGCGAGGTTACTCAAAAAGGACATAACAGTCTGAGTAAAGATCCTGTAGGAAGATTCAGTGCAATCAAGAATCAAGAAAATGGGTTCAAATGAGAATCATAAAGAGCTAGGATCCATGAAACTGCAAATCTATAGAAAGGAAATTTTTGGCATTTGGAAAGAGAGGGTTAGACTCTTTATGGAAGCATCTGACTCTAGAATCTACATCACAGTCAAAGAAGGGTCATATGTGCCAATGAAAATATCTGTTCTGGATGCAAACCAGAGAACTCCTAAGGACTATTCAGAGATGACTAAAGATGAAATTATTCTGGCCACTATGGACAAGAGGGCTCAGAATATTATTGTAAGTGTAATAGATGATGCCACATTCCAGAATTTAATTCACTGTAAAACTTCAAAAGAAATGTAGGACACACTGATAGTCTATATGGAGGGATCGGAAGAGGTAAGACAAGACAGGAATTCTTTATTGAATCAAGAATATGAAAGCTTCAGACAAGGAAGGTCTGATAGCATAACTGAGTGCTACAAGAAATTCTATAGGATAGTCAATGAGTTGATGTCTTATGGAAGAGAGTTCAACAATTATGAATTGAATGATAAGTTTTTGAGATCCCTGACTAAGGACTGAGATACCAAGATTTGTGTCATAAGAGAAATGGCCAAATTAGCAGATATACCTCCTCCAACATTGTTTGGAAAACTGTTATCTTATGAGATGCAGTTAATGGTAAGGAAGGAGGAATAGAAGACTACCAGAGTTGAGCACAAAGAAAGAGCTGTGGCTTTCAAGACAGAAGCCACTAGGAAATATAAAAGTAAGTCTCCATCTCCACCTCAAAAAGTTGCTGAGGCTGAGACAGATGAGTCAGAAAGCAAGAATTTTGAAAGCAGTGAGAGTGATGAAGACTTTGCAGCTTTCACTAGACATTTTCAGAAGTTTCTAAAGAAGAAACAGTGGAGGTCTAAGCCATCCATTTCACAGAAGTCATCAAAGAATGAAAGAAAAAAGTCCAAGCCAAGTAAAACTACATCCTCAAAGATAGTTTGCTATTATTGCAATAGACAAGGACATGTAGTTGTTGATTGTCCAGAAAAGAGGAAAGAGTCAACAGACAAGAAGAAGACTCAGTTCAAGGGCAAAAAGGAAAGATCCTTTATTGCTAAGAAGGACAAAAGTCTGTCTGATATGTCATCTTCAAAAACTGATTCAGAAGCTGAAGCTTATATTGTACTGTTTGCTGAAGAAGAGGAAGATGAGTTCATACAATTAATGAACTCAATATATGAGCATGAGGACAATCCGTGCCAGGGACTGATGGCCTTATTAGAAGGAGACAAAATCCAGGATCAGCATGGACCAAGTCAGGTACAAAATTGTTCTACTAGTTCAATTTCTAGTACTGAGTCAGATTCAGATACATCAGCATTAAGTGATGAAAGTGGATCTAAATTTGAAGGAGACATTCATCAGTTGATTGATGAATATAGAGTAGTGTTGCAGGCTTTGAAGAAAAGCAAACTCTTGGCCAAAACTCAGGCTAAGGAGATTGCCAGTCTTAAAGTTACTGCAACAGATTTTGACAAGTTGCTTGATCAGAAACTAAATGAAATAGCCAGACTGAAGAATATTATAGTTATTTAGATGGGGACTATTACATTTAAAAATGATCAAATTAGAAATCTGGAGATTAGTCTTCAGAAGGAGAGAGATATTGTTGCAAGTTTTTCTAAACCAAAATCTGTTTTACCTTTGATAGATGAATTTGTACATCAAAAGGGTAAAACTGGATTGGGGTTTACAAAACCTGCCTGGACAGTAAAGTCCAAGTCTAAGGGCAAAGCACCAGTACTCAACAAGGAGCCTGCTGTAGATAAAACAGCCAGGGATGTACCTAAACAAAGGTACAACCGATTTGAGTGCTGGTGTTGTGTCAAGGTAGGCCACTTTGCCATAGATTGTTGGCACAATTCTAGTGCCAAGGTGAGTAGCAAACTGCCTGCTAGAAAAGCTACATGTGGTTTTGTTAAGAGTCAGACTAACTTACACCAAGGACCCAAGAACTTTTTGGGTTCTAAGGTTAAGTAATCTGTTTTGCAGGTAAGTCCAAGTGGCCATGCCCCAATATGGTACTTGGACAGTGGATGTTCCAGACACATGAATGAACTAGGAGATTGCTGAAGGACTATACACCAATCAAGGATGGTCCTAAAGTCACCTTTGGTGGTTCTGAAAAAGGAATCATCAAAGGCTTTGGTAACATTTCTAGCAACCTTATTACAATTACTCAAGTGGCTTATGTAAAGGGTTTGAAACATAACCTCATTAGCATAAGTCAGCTGAGTGATTTAGGATATGACATCTCATTTGTCAAGGATGGTTGTCATATCAGTAGGTCAAGTGATCAAAAGATCATTTTGACAGGATATAGGAAGAGAAATGTCTACTGTCTAGACATTATGTGTGAGAACTTTGTTTCTCCTATTTGTCTTGTAGCTGATGAGATAGTCTCACATTGTGTTAAATGACACAAGAGGCTGGCTCATCTTAACTATAAGACAATTGGCCAACTCTTTAGCAAAGAGTTAGTGAGGAATGGTCCTCAGGTTAAGTGTTTAAAGGTTGGGATATGCTCAGCTTGTCAAAAGGGCAAGCAGACCAGATCCACCTTTAATAGCATTGAGAACAAAGATGCTGTGAGGTGCCTATACCTCTTGCATATGGATCTTTTTGGTCCTATGCCAGTTCACAGCCTAGGTAGGAAGGTCTATACATTTGTGGTAGTTGATGTCTATTCAAGGTATTCCTGGGTGTTCTTCCTAAGGCAAAAATCTGAAACACCAAGTATCTTGTATAGTTTTGTCAAACAAATTCAGAATGAGTTAGACAGTACAGTGGTCAAAATAAGAAGTGACCATGGTACTGAATTCCAGTCTGACAGTATGACAAAGCTATGTGAAGAGTTTGGGATATTTCAGGAATTTTCTTCACCAAGAACACCTCAGCAAAATGGTATTGCTGAAAGGAAAAATAGAACCTTGATAGAGGTTGGTAGAACCCTATTGAGTGACACATCTCTTCCAGAATATTTCTGGGCTGAGTCAGTAAACACTACTTGTCATATGATAAATAGGGCTACTATCACCAAGAGCCACAAGAAGACCCCCTATGAGATTGTGAAAGGCAGAAAACCAAATCTATCCTATTTCAGGATCTTTGGTTGTAAATGATATATACTTAACAATGGTAAGTCTTATCTAACTAAGTTTGCTGCCAAATCCCAAGAGAGAATCTTTGTTGGGTACAACAATAATAGTAAGGCTTATAGGGTCTACAATTTGATTACTCAAGTTGTAGAAGAGTCAGTTCATGTAGTTTTTGATGAAGCTAGACTCATTAATAATGAATTGCCAAGAAGTGTTTGCAGCTCTACAAGTGTAACTGAGAAGATGGACAAGCTTACTATTGTAGAAGGTCCTACTGCAAGTCAGCAAGTGGAAGATAATGGCTGCTGTCCAGGGGGAGTACAAGATACTCCTGTTGCTGAAGAAGACCAAGAGGAGCTGCTGAATGAAAAAACTGAAGGTGTACAACCAGAAGACAGGCTGCCTCCAGCAAATAGGCATTTAAAAGATCATCCAGCCAATCAAATTATTGGAGATCTCAGACAAGGGGTACAAACAAGGAGAAAAAATCTAAGTTCAGTTCTCTACTCCAGTTTTCTATCACAAGTAGAGCCAAAGAAATTTGAAGAAGCCATCCTAGACCCTCATTGGATTGAGGCCATGCAAGAGGAATTGAACCAGTTCAAAAGATGCAAAGTCTGGGAGCTAGTTCCTAAACCAAAAGACCACAACATTATAGGAACTAAGTGGATCTTTAGGAACAAGTTGGATGAAAATGGAGTAATTATAAAGAACAAGGCTAGACTGGTTGCAAAAGGATATATGCATGAAGAAGGTATTGATTTTGATCAAACCTTTGCTCCAGTAGCAAGACTGGAGGCAATAAGGATGTTCCTTGCCTATGCAACATTTCAAGGGTTCAAGGTATACCAAATGGATGTTAAGTCAGCTTTTCTGAATGGAAATCTGAAGGAAGAAGTCTATGTAGAACAGCCATCAGGTTTTGTTGATTCTACTAAACCTTACTATGTTTATATACTTAGGAAGGCTTTGTATGGGTTAAAACAAGCCCCTATGGCTTGGTATGAAACCCTGTCTAGTTTCCTCATTGAGAACAAATTCTCAAGGGGGAAAATAGACAAGACTCTATTCCTTAGGGAATCCAGAGGCAAGATTATCTTAATCCAAATATATGTAGATGACATAATATTTGGGTCTACAGAAAGCAGTCTTTGCAAAAAGTTTGCAAAACTAATGCAAGGACAATTTGAAATGAGTAGTATGGGGGAACTTAAGTTCTTCTTGGGTCTCCAAGTTAGACAGACTGAGGATGGCTTATCCATATGCCAGTCTAAGTTCACCCTAGAATTAATAAGGAAGTATGGTATGCAATCATCCACTAACATGAAAACTCCTATGGGGTCAAGCATGTCTCTAAGCAAAGATGATGCAGGGAAACCTGTAGATGAAACTTTATATAGAGGGATAGTTGGCTCCCTACTGTATTTGACTGCAAGTATACCAGATATCATGTATGCTACATGTGTCTGTGCTAGGTACCAAGCTTGCCCTAAAGAATCTCATTTGACAGCAGTCAAAAGAATTTTGAGATATCTTAAGGGCACTCCTTATCTAGGCCTTTGGTACCCTAGGAATGGAGACTTTGAACTGACAGGTTATTCAGATGCAGATTTTGCAGACTGCAAGGAAGATAGAAAGAGTACAACTGAAACCTGTCAATTTATAGGTGTAAGGCTGGTGTCTTGGAGTAGCAAGAAGCAGACCAGTGTGGCTATCTCCACAGCTAAGTCAGAGTATGTTGTTGCAGGAAGCTGCTGTGCACAACTAATATGGATACAACACCAGCTTGAAGATTATCGTATTCAAGTAAGTAGAACACCTTTATTTTGTGATTCTACAAGTGTTATTTCTATTGCAAATAATCCTGTCTCCCGTAGTAGGACTAAGCATATAGAAATAAAATACCATTTTCTAAGAGAACATGTGGAAAAAGAAGATATTTCCCTAGAGTATATAAACACAGATAATCAGTTAGCTGACATGTATACTAAGCCCTTAGATGAAACCAAATTCAATAAATTTAAAATTGAATTAGGGATGATAAACTTGGAATAGTTTACAAAAAAAAAATTGGCTAAGTAAAATGGTGTCGACACACAGAGTTGTCTGTGTCGACACAGTGTAGTGGTGTCGACATTTCAGAGAAATGGTGTCAACACATCTAGGAAGTCTGTGTCGACACTTTAGAGAATTAGTGTCAACACATGCAGGGTAGGTGTCGACACATCCAAGGTGGTGTCGACACTAAGGCTTTACACAGATTTAGTCTATTAGAGTCTCGACTAAGTGTCGAGCTGAGTGGTGTCGACATATATAAAGTGTCGACACATATATTCTGTCGACTATACTTGTGTCGACAAAGTTGTCGAGACATTATAAGTAAGTGTCGACACTTTTCAACAGTGTCGACACAATTTAAGTATTTTGACACGCCTTTTCACCTTCAATTCTAGAAAGGTATAAATAGGTTTTCGCCATTGTTTGTCGACACGCTCACCAAAGTTTCGAGACCAAACTTGTGTGTCGACATCTCTCTTCTCTAAATTCAAATTTCTTCAAACCCTAATGGCGCCCAAGCTAGAAGAGAATGTTAATGAAGGATATGAACTCGTGCGATATGCTTTTGATGACGCGGAAACTGAAATCAAAGGTGTGGTAACCCTAATTGCCGAGACTGGACTGGAATACCTTGTTTCTGAACCAATCAAGATCTGGAAGAAGGAATTCCTCGAATTTCTGAATGGAGCAGCTCTAGATGAATCGGGACTCAAGATTAAGTCCAGAGTTCATGGGGCAAAGGTGAAGGTCTCTCCTAAAAGTCTAAGAAAAGTTCTTCAACTACCAAGGACAAAGGAAGAGGAAGATGTGTCTTCTTCTAAGACAAGGGAGGCACTAACATGGTGTGGACTTGATTCTAACCTGAAGATAGGATCTGTATTCAACAGAAAAGGAATGAACATGCAGGGCAAGTTCTTATCTGAGATAGTGGGCAAGGTAATACTGAGCAAGCCTGGAGGGCATGACAGAATTTCAGCTCATATGTTTAGTCTAATGACAAGGATAATATTCAAACTGAATACTGATTGGTCTGCAGTTATGTTTGACAAGATAAAAGAAAGTATGAAGAAACACAATTTGGGTAGAATTCTAAGTCTTTACCTAGCTGGAAGTATACCAGAAGTAATGAATCAAGCTGCAGTTTCTAAAATAAATCACATGAGAAGAATGGATTTAAGAATTTTCTCTAGGTGGGATAGAGTCTTGACCAAAGAACTACCAACCCCAGAAAAGGTTACACCACAGAAGAAGAAGAAGAAAGCCATAGTGGCTCCTGAATCCTCAAGTAGCTCAGAAGAACATGTAGTGTTTAGTTCTGATAATGAAGAAGATGAAGCTAATAAGAATGCAGCTGAAGTAACTGGAAAGTCTCCAGCAAGATAAGAAGAAGCTCAGAGACAGGGGGAGCTACCCTCAGCTAGCCCAATTCACCTGGATGCTCTCTAGGGGGAGACTCTACTTGTGGTAGAGCCAACTCCTCTATAGAGTGAACAATCTACCAAAACCATACTAGAGGTAATAACTGACATTAATCAATTAGATTTCCCTTTTGAGGATGAAGTTTTGTCTGATTCATTACCTAATGTTCATCAGCAAACACAAATACACCCTCAACCACTAGATGTTGTCATGGAGGACACATCTGTTGCAGATAAAGTGGTTGATGATATCAGGGATTCTCCACCCCATTCTCAACAGGAATTTACATTAGAGGAGCTATTCCCTGATCTTCTACAAACTGATTTTGAGAAAGAGAAAGCTACTACTAAGGGAGAGAAGATCAATATTGAGGGGGAGCATGTGGAGATATTAGAGGAAACTGCAAACAAGGAGACTGAGGAGCCAAAAGAAGCTGAAGAGCTACCAAGGGTTGAGAAGGATTCACATCCTAGTCCTAAAGACAGAGTGGATATTGCTAGCACTTCTGCATCAGAGGATGAAGAGGCTGCTAGAGCCAAGAAGAGGAAGTTCCAAGTCTTCAAAAGAAGGTGCCAGAACTATAAGAAAGCCCTACAGACAATTGCTCCACAGCCTGCCCCATCTACTGATTACAGTTCACTGATGGTGGCACTGCAGATAAAGATGGATGAGCAAAGGCAAGCTATAGAAAAGTATATGGATGAAGGAAACAAATCACTGTAATTTGATCTGGCCCAAGACATCAAGTCTATCAGATTTGAAATGAATCAAAACAAAAAGGAAATGACTGAATGTTTCCATAAGGGAGGAAATGCAGTGGTCTATTTGGCCACTCATCAAGAAAAGATCAAAACTCAGCAGGATGACATGGCAGTAAAACAAGGTTATGTACTGGAAAATCAAATCAGAATGAATGATAATCTGACAGCATCTCATAATGCCATTATCACTGAGATAAAAAATATAGCAACTACCCAACCTGCAGAAAGTGCAACTGCCAAAGAAGCTTTTGACAAGAAGTTCCAGGAAAGCCTGACTGATTTTAAATCTGTTCTTGAAAATTCTCAGAAGGCCATTGCAGAACAGCTTCAGAAGTTCAAACCTTTATATAAGGATGGAGTTAACTATCTGAATCATCAAATAAGATTCCAGAAGGATGATCTTAAGGATCACATTGTTATAGAAGTCATAAAGGGGGAGAGGGTGTTAGTCAAAGCCAGCTCTGATCATGCTAAATGGATTTCAAATTCCATCAGAGCCACCCTTGGATATCCTCCATTATGTGATGATGATAATGTGGCAGAGTCTGGAATAAATCCTGCTTATCTTGGAGGAGCACAGGCTGAAGTAGCTCAGGTAATATACCCTCCAACAGACATTGATATGATACATCAGGAGGTACAATCTATGTATAGTCCTCCAGAGGGTAATCTAAATGTTATTTTGGAGAAAGTAGTAAAGCCTGTGTCAGAGGGTAACTTAAAAGAACAAGAGGCTACTCTAAAAGAACAAGAAGCACAATTATCTAAGAAAAGGTTCAGAGAGCAAGATGAATTAAGGCCATACATTGAACAATGGAGCCCCACATCCAGGAATATCATTTTGACTGCTTGGAAGGCTGCTAAAGATAATATTATGGATATAGGCAAATGGTACTCTGAACAGGAGTGGAGGAAGCATGAGAATAGGTAAGAGGCCATTGTTCAATATAGAAGAAAGGCTAAGTTGGGAAAGCTACCTCCTAATGCACAGGAGCCTAGCAAGTACTTTCCTAAGCCTTATCATTATTTTGAAGGGCAGAAGATCAAGGCTGAAGAGCAGAAAAAGATAGATCTTAAAGGGAAGAAGCCTGCTGATAACAATGATGCTCCAGTCCAAATAAAGATTTAATCTGGAAAGGGCATAGTTATCAAGGAGCCTGAGCAGCCTTAGGATAGGAATTTTCTTAAGTTTACAAATTGTAATCATTTGTATTAAAATTCTATGTAAACTTTTGAATAATGAAAATGTTGGAATTTGTAAGAACAATGTTATATGTTCATCTATTACATTACTGTTCTGAGATAATTGTTATACATGTTCTGTTAATACATGTTTAGTTCTTACCCTGTTACTTAATTTTGTTATACATCATACTGAGAATTTGTTATGTATGGTGTATATCATTGACTAAGGGTTATGACTTCTCCAAATAGGGGGAGATTGTTGGGTACATTGGAATATATGTACCTGATTTGAAGAAGCCTCACCCTACTCAATGATATACATCAAGATGTATTTTATGTGTTTTGAGTTTGAATGTGCAGGTTAAGTAATTGAAGGAAAGCATAAAAGATTCTAAGTCCATGTGTCGACACCTAGAAGAAAAGTGTCGACACTTAAGAAGGCTTGTGTCGACACCTAGAGAAGCTGTGTCGACACTTGGAGTAGTTGAGTCGACACCAGAAGCAAAGTGTCGACACATACAGGCAGTGTCGACACACAGTGGAGAATTGTCAACAAGTACAAGTGTCGACACTTAGAAGTAGTGTCGACACCCAGAAGAACTTTGTTGACATCAAAAGTGTCGACACTAGGAGGCTGTGTTGACACTCAGCAAACTTCAACAAAGTTCAAGTACAAGTGTCGACACTAGGAGGCTGTGTCGACACTCAGCAAGTTTAAGTACAAGTGTCGACACAAAGGAGATGTGTCGACACTCAACAAAGTCTCAACACATGAAGAATGTGTCGACACAAAGGATATGTGTCGACACTCAGCAAAAGTTTCAACACATAAGGCATGTGTCGACACAAAGGAGATGTGTCGACACTTAGCAAGTTTCAACACAAGAAAATGTGTCGACGCAAAGGAGTTGTGTCGATACTTAGCAGAAATCAACTAAGTATTGAAGAAGAAGGACTTGTGTTGACACACATTATCAGTGTCGACAGATTCTGAAGAACCAGTATCGAGAAGCAGTTTCTACAACACAAGGAGTTGTGTCGACACCATGAAGGCTAGTGTCGACACTTAGTCTACTTGTGTCGACACTTGGTCTATTTGTGTCGACACATTAAGACTATCTGTCTCGACACTTTCAGACAGTGATAGAGAATTCAAGAAGTGACTGGATGACTTGACATCTGCCAATTCAACCGGTCAACTGCTACTGTCAGAGTTGTCAGAAGATTGTTAGTAACCGGATCAGCCGGTCACCATGAAGAAAGCTTATATAAAGGCTTATTCCTTCAACAAAAGGATGAGGATCAGTGAGACGATTTTGGATTAATCAATTGAAGTGATCAGAAGATCTAAGAAGTTGGAGAGAGAGAGTTCCTTCTAAGAAGATAGCTGTTGAACCAGGTTGTGAAGAAAGTTTCAGATTGAGATCTGATTCTTAAGTCAGCAGTGATTGAAGATCATCTGCATAGAGAAAAAACCATACTGTATTCTAATTCAAGAAGCTTTGAAGAAAGCCAAGGGAGGTTGATCTCAGCAAAGTTCTTTCAAGAACTCTTCAAGAAACCAGACAACTCTTCTCTCTCAATCAGAGTTGTGGTTATATTCTTTGTAATTTTAAATTTCTTGTAGAAACCTAAGGGATTTGAGTTGTAAGCCTATATTTTAAGGGCTGAGTGGTAGGGCCTTTGTGCCTGAGTGTAGGAGATACTTTTCTCTGAGTGTAGGCCTTGTTGAGGGCTGAGTGTAGGCCTTGTTGAAGGCTGAGTGTAGGTCTTTGTGAACACTGAGTGGTAGGGCTGTGTGCCTGAGTTGTAGGAGTGGGATGATGATTTGTAAATATACGCATTTTTGTGCACATTAATTTAGTCGTTTTCATTTATTTTCGTCGTTTTTACTTATTTTTGTTCAATAAAATGCTCCTATTCTTGTAAATTTATTACTAACTTGCTTTATTTTATTTTGCAGAAAAATTTCCAAAATCTGCCAAAATTGGGCTGTACACGCCCGTGACAATTTGGTCACGCCCGTGACCGGGCCGTGACTGTGCATTTCCCGTGAAAACGGACGATTTGTGAAGTAAAAGCTTGACACGCCTGGGCTCACGCCCGTGTCACCCGACACGGGGCGTGACCCAAGCCTGTGTCCTCTCCTCTCGACGAATTTCCGCTCGACGATCGTCGAGTGTCGACACCAACTGTCACGCCCAGTGTCACGCCCGTGACCTGGGGCGTGACCTTTCCAGCTGGCCCGACAAGATGCTGCCGAAGACTTTTGACGCAACCCGCACCCGGTTCTACCTCCCCGACACGCCCAGAGTCACGCCCGTGACCTGGGGCGTGACTGCCGCGAACTCAGTCCGAAGTCAACTTTCCTGTCCAATCGCCGGCCGCCTTCATGAATAGTACTGTCACGCCCCCCCCCCCTACACGCCCGTGACCGAGGGCGTGTACTTAGAATTTTTTGCCTATAAATTTCCCAGTTCTGTAAGGTCCAAGGGTTCAGATTTTTGGGCCAATTTAGTGTCTTTTTGTGGGTTGCATCCGTGATTTCTAAAGCTATGTAAGGAGATTTCTCCCTTTTTTATTTCATGTCTTGTTTTGCTTTAGCTTTAGCCCTTGTAATAGCTTGTAATAGTTCCTAAAAACCAATAAAATGTTAGATTTTCTCTTCATATTTAGCTTTGGAATGAACACTTGTGCCCACTTTCCTTCTCCTTTTTATCCTTGGTTTTATCTTTGTTCTTCATTTAGTTCTTCTTTTATGAAATGTGTGTGTGTATGTATGAGTGTAACTTATTTACTTTACATGTTTTTAAACTTGTTTTCATGCTTAGGGATGATAGGTTTTCCTCTTTTTCACCTTGTCTTTTTTTTGAAAGTAATAGGATTTCATTCTTATGAATTCATAAATGAGGTTTGAAAAGTGATTTTGTTCTTTTTTTTACTTAGTTTTTCTTTTAGGATTGTAAAACATCTTTTGTTCTTTTCATTTTCTCTTCACCTTTTTTATCACTTTTATAAATTCTTAAGAATGAAAAAAGTTTTAATTTTAATTTTTGAGCACCTTTGATTTTGACTTTATTTTGTAAAACTTTTTGCTCATTCTCTTTTTGTTTGTTCTTTTTATGTGTTTTGGGTAAGTTTTAGGAGTAGAAATCTTGTTATTTTCATTTTTAGGTAACTTTAATTTTTCTTTGTTATTAGTGTGTGTGAGTGTATGAGAATAAACTTTCTTTTATTCTTCTTAAATTTTCATGTTGTGTGTGTGAGTGTATGAGTATAATTTTTAATGCTTTGATTCAAATTATGTAGAGTGTGTGAGTGTAGGTGTTAAATTTTAATGCTTTCTTTTATGCTTTGATTCAAATTTTGTAGAGTGTGTGAGTGTAGGTGTTAGCTTTATTGCTTTCTTGAAATTCATATGGAGTGTGTGTGTCTGTGTGTATTTATTTCCGCCTACTCATTAAGAGTTAAATGGCGCATCGTTTTCATTTTCAGTCCTACTCGTTCGAGTAGGACTTGTAATTTTTCTTTCTTTATTTTTTCGCCTACTCACTTGAGTTAAATGGCCGGACTTTATTTCCCGCCTACTCGTTTGAGTAGGATTTGTAATTTTTCCTTCTTTATTTTTCCGCCGACTCACTTGAGTTAAATGGCCGGACTTTATAGCCCTGTAATCGCATTTATTTTCTCCTACTCATTTGAGTAGGACTCGCTTTCATTTCAGTCCTACTCGTTTGAGTAGGACTTGCAATTTTCAGCTTTTATTTACCGCCCCCACTCGTTTGAGTGGGACTCTTTTTAAGGATTGTTGAAAAACTTGTTGTCGGACCTGATTAATTGCTCTTTGTTGTTCAAAGAAAATAGTTTCATTTTAAAAATTTTCTAATCGTTTCAAACTATCTAAAGTAGCATTAATCAAATTTACTTTTTTTCGTTCTATCTCAGAGTATCCATTCGTTCGATACTCATCTGCTTCCATTTCCACTTTCCGTAATCGAGCCCGGGCTCTTTCGAACTGCTCAATGGCTCCTCTACGTAATTCTTCTGAATTTAGAATAGTACTCAAGATCTTCTGTTTTCGCTTATCTAATAAATCATTTAATGAAAGTAGATTATATTTCCATTCATTTTGTAAGAAGATATCCCGAAATTTTTTGAAGATAAAACCGCATATCAACAGGAGAATCGATGTTTTACTACTAATAACAAGTTTTACCTTCGACGCAGTACTCATACTGGAAATTACGATCAAGGATTACTCTATCAATCATCATCTACTTCAGAAATACCTTTTGGATTTGAAAAATATTTCAAATCCAAAGAGTCAGAATATATTCCTACAAATTAGTGAATAAGGCAGGGTTACCTTGTGCATAAAAAGAAAAGTAGTGGCGATGCCATACGCAAAAAGGAAGAGACTCATAGAACGGCAGAGGCAAATAAAGCTTTTGCGCATTTTCGTTAATCCACGAACAGGATCTATATAGACACATAGATCCATGGATCCATACATCTCGATCGGAAAAGAATCGGATCGGAATTGATCGAGATCTTTCTCGAAACAAACAAAAAGGAAAATAAAGATGAAACATAAATCATGGATCATATCCATTTGATTTCTAAAAAGGATTAGTAATCCTTAACTTTTCGAGGAATCCTTCATCAGTGGTTGTGAATGACTGACTTTTTCAATCCTTTCGACCTTGGTTCCGTAGGAGCAAGTCAGAAATATTGAGAAAGAGAACCATCTGATTTGATTCGTTCTCAATAGCCATGAGATGATCATCTTAGGGTGATCCTTTTGTCAACGCTCCTATTACACTCGTAGTCTCTGAAGGATGAGAACCAACTATGTAGCATCTACATCGATAATTCAAGTAGAAAATTTGAAATATGCAATTTTCTTTTATGTGTAACTTAGTTTCTGTTTAATTTATAATTTGGAGTGTGCGTGAGTTCTCGTTTTTGTTAACTTTTTAGCTTTCTAAATGATTGTTTTGTTTTTATGTCCCCTTCTTATAATCATTAGTGTTTAATTTCGAACTCGCACCTCACTAAATTTTAAGCCATCCCCATACCGATGTGTGGCTAATCGATATTAGCCTCGGCATCGAAGAGCATTGGGACATTTGAAATGATTTATAATAATTGAAGCCCTTTATTTTCATTTTAATTTAAGCACTTAAGGTTTACCCCGGGTTTACGACGCGTAGGACCACATAATCGATGTGTGGGCCCTATTTCCGTAGTCCATATGCTAGCTAGCCGAGAGGCCGTGCATATGGACCGATCACCCCTGGGTAAATAGAGTTGCGTGCATACCCTCGAGAGTGGACTAGCGTAATTCTACCGGATTGGGTTCCCTACCCAATAGCGGGGTTCTTAGCGTAAAGCGGACGTTAAGAGGAATCCTTCGTCGGACTAACGTTCGGTCGAATAGTCTTAACGTTCAGTTGAGCAATATTCCTAGAGATAAGTGCGCTCATATTTGTGGAACCTCCACGGCCAAGTTGCCTTATTATTAATTTGAAAACTAAGTCCTATAATTATTAAAAATTATTTTAGTCTTAATCTGATTCGATGCCGAGCGTTAACCCTTCATCGAATATTTTCTAAATCGTTTTTTCGCTCCTTTGCTTTTCCGTCTTTTATTAAGTAAAAAAAAAATTCACATTACTTTCAGTAAAATAATAGTCCTCCCGGAGGAGTAAGAATAGTCAACACGACCCCGAGAACAATACGACCTCGGTATTCCCCCGAATATCGAGTACTACTTGCGATAGGTGCACTTGCCTACCCGAGCAAGCCCGCGGCGATCGACTCACCGAACCAACCACAGTAAGAGTCTGTTCGCGGGCCCATCAAGTTTTTGGCGCCGTTGCCGGGTAGTCTCTTTTCGAGTTGCTATTTCGAATTCCAGAGTCTATTAATTTTACTTATTTTCTAAAAAAAAAAACAAAAAACAAAACTAAAAACTTTATTTTAAAACAAAAAAAAAGAAGTCTATTTTGTTTTATTTTTGTTTGGGTGTATGACCCGTGGACAATCCTCAGAGTCTGAAGATTTTGACTTCGACCCTGAGATCGAACGCTCTCTTGCGCGTATTCGATCTCAACGCCGAAATCCTTCTTTAGATCCCGAGGAATCTATCTGAGAACCTACTGTTGTAGTTATGGCCGCGCCTAACCCTCCCCCGGCGGCCGAGCGTACTATGTCTTATTACGCCCGGCCTAACCTGGATGATTCTGGGTCGAGTATTGTTCGCCCTGCGGTGGCCAATAATAATTTTGAAATAAAGTCAAGTGTCATTCAAATGGTCCAAAACGCCGTGCAGTTCGATGGACTGCCGGATGAGGACCCGAATGTCCACTTGTCCAATTTCTTGGAGATATGCGACACCTTCAAGATTAATGGCGTCACTGATGACGCGATTCGTTTGCGCTTATTTCCTTTTTCCCTTAAGTCCAAAGCCAAGACGTGGTTGAATGCCCTCCCGCGAGGATGTATCACCACGTGGGCTGAGTTGACGGAACGGTTCCTAACAAAGTACTTTCCGCCCGCAAAAACTGCAAAGTTGCGGGCAGCCATTTCTTCGTTTGTGCAAAACGATCCTGAGTCTCTATACGAGACTTGGGAACGGTTTAAGGAATTCCTCCGCCGTTGCTCACACCACGCGCTGCCAACGTGGTTGCAAGTTCAAATTTTTTATAATGGGCTGAATTTTCAGACGCGTCAAATGATTGATGCGGCTTCCGGGGGTACGCTTAACAACAAAACCCCCGAGGCCGCCCAGGCTTTATTCGAAGAGATGGCTATGAACGCCTATCAATGGAACGTCCCGCGGGGACGGCCAAAGCCGGCGGCTGGTCTTTTTGAAGTGGATGCCACTGCTCTCTTGACCCTTCAAGTTGAAAGGTTAACAAAGCAGGTGGCGGAGATGTCTGCTGCCTCCTCCACTCCGCCTTGTTTTATTCCCCCTAACGTCTGCGTGGCTGAAGAGTTCGTGGACTTCATGGGAAATTCGGGTCGTCCTCCCTTCAACCCCAACAACAACCCTTATAGTAATAACTATAATCCGGGTTGGAGGAATCACCCCAACTTCTCGTGGAGCAACCCGAATAATGCTCAGCGTCCCCCTATTTCTTATGCGCCCGGATTTCTTCCTCCTCCTCCTCTTCCGAAACCCTCCCCGATGGAGGAAAATTTTTCGAAGTATATTGCTTCCAACGAGTCAAATATCCGGAACATCACCGGATCGCTAAAAACACTCGAACAACAGGTTGGACAGCTGGCGAGGATGATGTCCGAGCGCGCGCTCAGGGAACTGCCGGGAAACACGGAGCCCAATCCGCGGGAGAACGCCAACGCTATAACCCTCCATAGCGGAAAGGAGGTGGTCGATCCAAAACGGACCGACCCTCAGGTACATATTTCACCTCCGACCCCTCTTCCCCTTTCTTCGCTTACGCCGCCTTTACCTATTATAAAAGAAAAAATTATTTTAAACAAGGCTCTTCCGTATCCGCATAAATTAGATAACGAGCGTAAGGACGGGCAATATGAAAAATTTATTTTATTATTAAAACAAATTCACATTAATGTTCCTTTTTGCGAGGCTATCTCGCAAATGCCCAAATATGCGAAATTTTTAAAAGAACTACTTTCTAATAAACGCAAATTAGAGGATATTTCGCATGTATCTCTCAACGCTGTCTACTCGGCGGCCCTTACTAATAAATTGCCCACAAAACAAAACGACCCGGTACGGTTTTCCATCCCGTGCCTTTTTGGCGATATATTAGTAAAGTACACCTTAGCTGATTTAGGGGCTAGCATTAATCTGATGTCGTTCTCGCTCTTTTCGCGTTTAGGTTTGGGTACTCCTAGTCCTACAAATATGCGCATCCAATTAGCGGATCGCTCGATTAAGTTCCCTATCGGGGTAGTGGAGGACGTCCTTGTCCGAGTCGACAAGTTTACCTTCCCGGTAGACTTCGTCATCTTAGATATCGAGGAGGACGTCGAGGTACCAATAATACTCGGTCGCCCTTTTCTCGCCACCTCCCGCGCACTAATAGATGTTAGTAATGGTAGTCTTCTCCTCCGAGTAGGCGATCACCAAGTTACTTTCTCTATTAATCCCTCGATGGACAATTTGTCATCGAGCGACGATTTCTGCTATTCTTTAGATACTTTTTTCGGAGATCGTTCTTCTCCCATTTTAGAGTCCGTATTTTTAAACGACGATATTTATGCGCTCAAAAATTTTAACTGCGATGAGGATACGTCTATAGACTTGCCTTTCGAACCAATTGGTAAGAAAGACATAGGAATTAAGACCTCCCTAGAAGAACCGCCCATCCTAGACCTCAAACCCTTACCCGCATCGCTCAAATACGCTTTTTTGGGAAAAGGCGATACACTTCCCGTTATCATTTCTTCGGACTTGAGTGATTCAGAGACTTCCGATTTATTGGAAGTTTTATTTAAACATCGCCACGCAATTGCGTGGCAAATCTCTGACTTAAAGGGGATTAGCCCCTCCTTTTGCACCCATAAGATTTTCCTTAACGATAATTCCCGCAAAACGATTCAGCCGCAACGTCGTCTTAACCCGAACATGAAAGACGTCGTTAAAGCCGAAATCATTAAGTTATTAGATGCAGGAATTATCTAGCCTATTTCGGACAGTGCATGGGTTAGTCCCGTTCATGTCGTACCCAAGAAGGGCGGTCTTACCGTAGTGGCGAATGAGCATAACGAGCTTGTTCCAACTCGTACTGTTACGGGTTGGCGAGTGTGCATCGATTATAGAAAACTTAATGACGCCACCCGCAAGGACCATTTCCCTCAGCCATTTCTAGACCAAATTTTAGAGCGTTTATCCGGTCATCCGTATTATTGTTTTCTTGATGGTTTATCGGGGTTTTTCCAAATCCCCATTTCCCCCGATGATCAAGAGAAAACAACTTTTACTTGCCCATTCGGCACCTTCGCATATCGAAGAATGCCATTTGGACTCTGCAATGCGTCAGCTACATTCCAAAGATGTATGCTAGCGATCTTTGGCGAGCTAGTAGAAGACATTATGGAAGTCTTTATGGATGACTTTTCTGTTTTCGGACGCTCTTTTCCCGATTGCCTTCACAATTTAGATCGTGTCCTTCAACGGTGCGAGGACACAAGCCTTGTTTTAAATTGGGAAAAATGCAACTTTATGGTTCGAGGAGGTTTGGTCCTCGGCCATATGATTTCGTCTAAGGGGATAGAGGTGGATAAGTCCAAGATAGAAATTATAGAAAAACTTCCGCATCCAACAAACGTAAAATCTATTAGGAGTTTCTTAGGCCATGCAGGCTTTTATCGACGTTTCATTCAAGACTTTTCAAAAATAACAAAGCCGCTAACTCACCTCTTGGAAAAGGAATCACGTTTGATCTTTAGTAGCGAATGCGAGTCCGCCTTTAATTTGATAAAACAAAAACTTATCACTTCACCAATTTTAGTGGCCCCTAATTGGTCCCTTCCGTTCGAAATAATGTGCGACGCTAGTGATATTGCCCTAGGTGTCGTTCTTGGCCAGCGCGTAGAAAAACATTTTCATCCTATTTATTACGCTAGCAAGACGCTCACTTCCGCACAAGTAAATTACACGACAACGGAAAAGGAACTCTTAGCCGTCGTTTTCGCTTTCGATAAGTTTTGCTCGTATATAACGCTATCTAAAGTTATCGTTTTTACCGATCACTCTACGCTTAAATATTTATTAGCTAAAAATGATGCAAAGCCCCGCCTTCTTCGATGTATTCTCCTCCTACAAGAGTTTGATTTGGAGATCCGAGATAAGCGGGGAGCGGAAAATCTTGCGGCGGACCACCTCTCCTGTTTAGAAAATCCGGGTGCGGAAGCGCTCGTCGAATCTGAAATAAATGACAGATTCCCCGAGGAACGCCTTCTTGCCATTAATAAATCTTCGTCATCTTCGCCTTGGTTCGCAGATTTTGCAAATTTTTTAGTAGCGCGGGTCCTTCCAAAAGAGTTTTCCAGTCATCAAAAGAAGAAATTCTTTTCTGACTTGAAAAATTTCTTTTGGGAGGACCCATTTCTTTTTCGTATCTGCGCGGACCAAGCGGTCCGAAGATGCGTTGCGAGCGTGGAGTGCTTACAAATTCTTAAGCACTGCGACGAGGGTCCAGCCGGTGGGCTTTATCAAGCCAACCGGACCGCTCGGAAGGCGCTAGAGGCGGGCTACTTTTGGCTCACTCTCTTCAAAGACGCGCATAATTTTGTGCGCGCATGCGATAGCTGTCAGCGGTCGGGTAACATCTCTCGTCGCAACGAGATGCCCCAAAACATGTTTTTAGAGTGCGAAGTCTTCGATTTGTGGGGCATAGATTTTGTTGGCCCCCTACCTCCGTCTTTCAAAAATATGTATATTTTAGTGGCGGTCGACTACGTATCGAGGTGGGCGGAAGCGCAAGCTCTCCCCACCAACGATGCGCGAGTCGTCGTTACATTTCTTAAAAAATTATTTTCTCGCTTCGGCACGCCTCGCGCAATTGTTAGTGATAGGGGAACGCATTTCTGTAACGCTCTTATGGCTAAGACGTTAGCTAAATACGGAGTCACGTACAAGCTTGCCACCTCCTACCACCCGCAAACAAGTGGCCAAGTCGAGGTAGTAAATCGAGAGATTAAGCGAATTTTAGAAAAAATCGTTTCACTAAATAGGAAAGATTGGTCCGTTAAACTCGACGATGCGTTGTGGGCGTGTCAGACGGCATACAAAACCGCTATTGGATGTACGCCATTCCGGTTAGTCTACGGCAAAGCGTGCCATTTACCCGTAGAATTAGAACATCGCGCACTTTGGGCTTTAAAACTCTTAAACCTCGACTCCAACTTAGCCACTCAGAATAGAAAACTGTAACTAAACGAGCTCGATGAATGGCGTGCGAACGCTTACGAGAGCAATAAATTCTATAAGGAGCGCTCTAAGTTATATCACGATCGACATTTAAAGTCCCCAAAAATATTTTCTCCAGGCGATCTTGTCCTTCTTTATAATTCACGCCTCAAGCTTTTTCCGGGTAAACTAAAATCTAGATGGTCTGGTCCCTTCTTAGTTGAAGAAGTCTTTCCATATGGGACCGTACTCGTCTCCCACCCAGAAAGAGGTTCGTTTAAAGTAAACGGTCATCGGCTTAAGTTATACAACGCGGGCGACCCAGTGATCGAGCATTACGAAACCATAACCCTCCTAGATTTATAAATCCGCCAAAATAGTCAAGCTACATGACTATAAACAAAGCGCTCCTGGGAGGCACACCTCGCTTATCTTTTTCGTCCTTTCCTCATTACCTTTGCTACTTTTTCTAATAAACACAGGGTTTCTGATCGGCCTCCCCCTACGCGTTTCAGGGAAGCTTCTACCCCCTTCCCTTTCTTTTCTTTGTACATATTGTCTTTCCTTTCTGTTCCGCATACTTACGATACAACATTAGGGACAATGTTGGACTTAAGTATGGGGGTATTTTCGTGCTTTACTTTCTGCACTTCAATTTTTCTGCATTTCAAAAAATACAAAAAAAAATACATATAACAACAAAACAAAAACAAAAAAAATTTAATTTAAAAACATCTTAAAATGAAACAAAAAATTTTAAATGAAAAAAGATTCGTTTAAAGTAAACGGTCATCGACTTAAGTTATACATCGCGGGCGACCCAGTGATCGAGCATTACGAAACCATAACCCTCCTAGATTTATAAATCCGTCAAAATAGTCAAGCTACACGACTATAAACAAAGCGCTCCTGGGAGGCACCCCTCGCTTATCTTTTTCGCCCTTTCCTCATTACCTTTGATACTTTTTCTAATAAACGCAGGGTTTCTGATCGGCCTCCCCCTACGCGTTTCAGGGAAGCTTCTACCCCCTTCCCTTTCTTTTCTTTGTACATATTGTCTTTCCTTTCTGTTCCGCATACTTACGATACAACATTGGGGATAATGTTGGGCTTAAGTATGGGGGTATTTTCGTGCTTTACTTTCTGCACTTCAATTTTTCTGCATTTCAAAAAATACAAAAAAAATACATATAACAACAAAACAAAAACAAAAAAAATTTAATTTAAAAACATCTTAAAATGAAAAAAAAAATTAAATGAAAAAAAAAATCCAAAAAAATTTAAAATACAAAAAAAGATAATAAATGAAAAAAAAATGATAACAAAAACTATAAAAATCAAAAAAAAAAATGTTTTGAAATAAATAAATTACATATTCCATACTTAACTTTTTTGCTATCCAAAAATTCAGTTTTGAGTTTATTTATATGTGAATTTGATTAATTCTCTGTTTGCTACCCGTTTATTAATTATTGATTGAAAAATTTAAATAGCTGGGGTTAAGTTTTAAAGAATTTTTTATGTTTTGTTAAAACTAGCGAACTCGTTTTAGGCACTACTTCTAATTTTTCATTAATAGGAGCACGTATATTATGTTAGGAAATAACGAATATAGAATTCAATTATACTTACTTTTAGCTTTCTGAAAAAATTGGAACGTACAAATTATTAAGGTTGCTCTCAAATATTTTTAGGATTACAATCTAGTTTTCCTTTCTCCCCTTACTTTTCATGACCTACTTGGCATGATAAAATTTTCTATCCTTAAAAGATCCTATGTCAATGGGAATAAGATTTCGTTCCGTAAACATAGGCACCCAATAATTTAAAAAGATTATATATGGAGTAAGAGGATAAAATTCATTACTCCTACAAATATACATTGGGTTAATTTTTCTTATGAAGCTGAAAAATAAAAATCATATTAGGAAAATAAGATTTCGTTTTCCTAATAATCCAAAAGAAAAAAAAATGAAGGTTCGAGAAAAAATTACCTCACCTCAAATATCAAAACCCTCTTCATAAACCCACTACCCCCTTAGCCAATTACACGATTCTAGAATTAATTCAAAAATCTTTTTGAGAGCATAATTAGTAAATTGTATTATTTCCGGTAGCACTCGTATAAGCTAGAGTTCTCATAATTCCAAACTATTTTCGTTAATCTAACCATTACAAATGTTGCCTTCTATTTGATTACATCAAGAAGTCTTTTGGCCAAAACTTTTGAGCTATTTAAATTATCTACATAATTTTAGGACTTAACTCTTACTCCTCGTATATTTATTTCGATCTCTCTTATAATTGATTAAGCGATACCTAAAACTTAGAGTTTTTTTTATTCCTTATAGATTCACCTCAAACTTTTGCTCTGGAATAGCAAAAGCCTAAGTATGGGGGTATTTCATGATTTGTAAATATACGTATTTTTGAGCACATTAATTTAGTCGTTTTCATTTATTTTCGTCGTTTTTACTTATTTTTGTTCAATAAAATGCTCCTATTCTTGTAAATTTATTACTAACTTGCTTTATTTTATTTTGCAGAAAAATTTCCAAAATCTGCCAAAATTGGGCAGTACACGCCCGTGACAATTTGGTCACGCCCGTGACCGGGCCGTGAATGTGCATTTCCCGTGAAAACGGGCGATTTCTGAAGTAAAAGCGTGACACGCCTGGGGTCACGCCCGTGTCACCTGACACGGGGCGTGACCCAAGCCCGTGTCCTCTCCTCTTGACGAATTTCCGCTCGACGATCGTCGAGTGTCGACACCAACTGTCACGCCCAGCGTCACGCCCGTGACCTGGGGCGTGACCTTTATAGATGGCCCGACAAGATGCTGCCGAAGACTTTTGACGCAACCCGCGCCCGGTTCTACCTCCCCGACATGCCCAGAGTCACGCCCGTGACCTGGGGCGTGACTGCCGCGAACTCAGCTCGAAGTCAACTTTCCTGTCCAATCGCCGGTCGCCTTCATGAATAGTACTGTCACGCCCCCCCTACACGCCCGTGACCGAGGGCGTGTACTTAGAATTTTTTGCCTATAAATTGCCCAGTTCTGTAAGGTCCAAGGGTTCAGATTTTTAGGCCAATTTAGTGTCTTTTTGTGGGCTGCATCCGTGATTTCTAAAGCTATGTAAGGAGATTTCTCCCTTTTTTATTTCATGTCTTGTTTTGCTTTAGCTTTACCCTTGTAATAGCTTGTAATAGTTCCTAAAAATCAATAAAATGTTAGATTTTCTCTTCATATTTAGCTTTGGAATGAACACTTGTGCCCACTTTCCTTCTCCTTTTTATCCTTGGTTTTATCTTTGTTCTTCATTTAGTTCTTCTTTTATGAAATGTGTGTGTGTGTGTGTATGAGTGTAACTTATTTACTTTACATGTTTTTTAACTTGTTTTCATGCTTAGGGATGATAGGTTTTCCTCTTTTTCACCTTGTCTTTTTTTTAAAGTAATAGGATTTCATTCTTATGAATTCATAAATGAGGTTTGAAAAGTGATTTTGTTCTTTTTTTTACTTAGTTTTTCTTTTAGGATTGTAAAACATCTTTTGTTCTTTTCATTTTCTCTTCACCTTTTTTATCACTTTTATAAATTCTTAAGAATGAAAAAAGTTTTAATTTTAATTTTCGAGCACCTTTGATTTTGACTTTATTTTGTAAAACTTTTTGATCATTCTCTTTTTGTTTGTTCTTTTTATGTGTTTTGGGTAAGTTTTAGGAGTAGAAATCTTGTTATTTTCATTTTTAGGTAACTTTAATTTTTCTTTGTTATTAGTGTGTGTGAGTGTATGAGAATAAACTTTCTTTTATTCTTCTTAAATTTTCATGTTGTGTGTGTGAGTGTATGAGTATAATTTTTAATGCTTTGATTCAAATTATGTAGAGTGTGTGAGTGTAGGTGTTAAATTTTAATGCTTTCTTTTATGCTTTGATTCAAATTTTGTAGAGTGTGTGAGTGTAGGTGTTAGCTTTATTGCTTTCTTGAAATTCATATGGAGTGTGTGTGTCTGTGTGTATTTATTTCCGCCTACTCATTAAGAGTTAAATGACGCATCGTTTTCATTTTCAGTCCTACTCGTTCGAGTAGGACTTGTAATTTTTCTTTCTTTATTTTTTCGCCTACTCACTTGAGTTAAATGGCCGGACTTTATTTCCCGCCTACTCGTTTGAGTAGGATTTGTAATTTTTCTTTCTTTATTTTTCCGCCTACTCACTTGAGTTAAATGGCCGGACTTTATAGCCCTGTAATCGCATTTATTTTCTCCTACTCATTTGAGTAGGACTCGCTTTCATTTCAGTCCTACTCGTTTGAGTAGGACTTGCAATTTTCAGCTTTTATTTACCGCCCCCACTCGTTTGAGTGGGACTCGCAAATTTGAAATATGCAATTTTCTTTTATGTGTAACTTAGTTTCTGTTTAATTTATAATTTGGAGTGTGCGTGAGTTCTCGTTTTAGTTAACTTTTTAGCTTTCTAAATGATTGTTTTGTTTTTATGTCCCCTTCTTATAATCATTAGTGTTTAATTTCGAACTCACGACTCACTAAATTTTAAGCCGTCCCCATACCGATGTGTGGCTAATCGCTATTAGCCTCGGCATCGAAGAGCATTGGGACATTTGAAATGATTTATAATAATTGAAGCCCTTTATTTTCATTTTAATTTAAGCACTTAAGGTTTACCTCGGGTTTACGACGCGTAGGACCACATAATCGATGTGTGGGCCCTATTTCCGTAGTCCATATGCTAGCTAGCCGAGAGGCCGTGCATATGGACCGATCAACCCTGGGTAAATAGAGTTACGTGCATACCCTCGAGAGAGGACTAGCGTAATTCTACCGGATTGGGTTCCCCACCCAATAGCGGGGTTCTTAGCGTAAAGCGGGCGTTAAAAGGAATCCTTCGTCAGACTAACGTTCGGTCAATTAGTCTTAACGTTCAGGTAAGCAATATTCCTAGAGATAACTGCGCTCACATTTGTGGAACCTCCACGGCCAAGTTGCCTTATTATTAATTTGAAAACTAAGTCCTATAATTATTAAAAATTATTTTAGTCTTAATCCGATTCGATGCCGAGCGTTAACCCTTCATCGAATATTTTCTAAATCATTTTTTCGCTCCTTTGCTTTTCCGTCTTTTATTAAGTAAAAAAAAAAATCCACATTACTTTCAGTAAAATAATAGTCCTCCCGGAGGAGTAAGAATAGTCAATACGACCCCGAGAACAATACGACCTCGGTATTCCCCCGAATATCGAGTACTACTTGCGATAGGTGCACTTGCCTACCCGAGCAAGCCCGCGGCGATCGACTCACCGAAACAACCACAGTAAGAGTCTGTTCGCGGGCCCATCATGGGATCACTCTGAGTTGTAGGAACCTGTTTTATGTTCTGAGCTGTAAGATCTGAGGATCTGAGGAGAAGTGAAGAAGTTATGCCGAATCTAGTACACTACTAGATAGGCGAAGGGGGAAAGTGGATGTACCCAGACCTTGGGGAACTACTATAAATCCTGTGTTCTCTCTGTGATTGTATACTTGTGTGATTGCTGTGTTATCTGTGCTGTGAATTGCAATTACTGTACTGTATTTCTGCCTTAAAAGTTTAAAAATATTAAGTGCACCTATTCACCCCCCCCCCTCTAGGTGTTTAGGCACTAGTTCTTTCACTTTAGCATATTTTGCTTGAGAGATGAAGATGCCATCAGGGAGCTGCTTCACTTGGAGACCAAGGAAGTATGAAAGCTCACCCATGCTACTCATTTCAAATTTGAAATACATGAGGTCAGAAAACCTCTTGCATAATTTGGAATCTGTTGAGCCAAATATAATCACATCTACATAGATTTGCACTAATAAGATTTGGTCCTTATGATGTTTAGTGAAAAGAGTTTTATCTATAGTTCCTCTTGTAAATTTATGCTCTAATAGAAAACTAGCTAAGGTCTCATACCAAGCTCTTGGAGATTTCTTTAGACCATAAAGAGCCTTATGCAATTTAAAAACATGAGAGGGGTAAGTTGGAGAAACAAAACCTGGAGGTTGTTCTACATAAACCTCTTCTTGTAGTACTCCATTTAGAAAAGCACTCTTCACATCCATTTGGAAGTCCTTGAACCTCTTGTATGCTGCATAGGAAAGGAATATTCTTATGGCTTCCAACCTTGCAACAGGTGCAAAGTGTTGATCATAATCAATTCTTTCTTCTTGCCTATATCCTTGAGCAACAAGCCTAGCCTTGTTTCTCACAATGACTCATTGGGCATCCAGCTTATTTCTGAAAACCCATTTGGTTCCAATAACTGGATAGTTTTGGGGTGTTGGAACCAAATCCCAAACTCTACATCTCTCAAATTGATTTAGTTCCTCCTGCATTGCAAGGATCCAGTGGGGATCCTGCTCAGCATCATGAATGGATAGAGGTTCAACCTGAGAGAGAAAACAGGCATGCATCAAGTCTTGGGTGAATTGATGTCTTGTCTGTACACCTGCTGATATGTCTCCAATTACTTGAAATCTGGGGTGATACCTAAGTGTGACAAAATCAGTGGGTGGAGTTGGTTGTGCAACAACATTTTGTATTAATTCCTCCTGTGGAATTGTATTTGCTGTTGGTAGAGATTCATTTTCTCCAGCTTCTTCTTCTTCACTTTCATCAATGGCTTGTGGAGAGGGATGAGTTGGAGCCTCTTGGGTGAGGTTTAGTCCATCCAAGGTCTCACATAAGTGGGGTACCTGCAAGTTGCTATTGGTAGAAACTTCTTTCTCCTTGCAATACATGTTAGTCTCATCAAATGAAACATGAATAGACTCTTCAATTTTTAATGTTGATTTATTAAAAACCCTATAGGCATTGCTTACTTGGGAGTATCCTAGATAAACTCCCTTTTCAGTTCTAGCCTCAAACTTTGTAATGTATTTCTTGTTGTTATTGTTTATATAATAGGTACAATGAAATACTTTAAAATAGTTTATTTTAGGTTTCTTCCCTTTGAGCAATTCATAGGGAGTCATGTTCTTTAGTTTGTGAATTAAGCTCCTGTTCAGGACATAATTTGATGTGCTTACAGCCTCTGCTCAAAAGGTTAGGGGCATGTAACCATCTGCAAGCAATGTACCTGCAGCTTCAATGAGTGTCCTATTTTTCCTTTCAACTACCCCAATTTGTTGGGGAGTTGTAGGAGCTGAGAAGCAATGCCTGATACCGTCCTTCTCATAGAACTCATGCATAAGAAGAGACTCAAACTCTGTGCCATGATCACTTCTGATCAATGCAACATGAGTAGAGAACTCAATCTATATGGTCCTGAGAAAATCTGTAAGAACCTTGAAGGTATCTGACTTTGATCTCAGAAAGAATACCCAACTGAACCTGGAGAACTCATCCACTATAACCAAAGTGTAGGATTTCCCTCCAATGCTTTGTACAGCAATGGGTCCAAAGAGATCCAAATGTAGCAAGTACAAAATCCTAGGTGAATCACTCTTATTAACTGATTTAAAACTAGTTTAATTTGTTTGCCTAATTGACAAGCCCTGCAGAGACCTTCCTTCTTGTAGGGACCAGAAGGTAGACCTATAACAAGATTGTGTTTAGATAGCCTAGCAATATTTTAAGATTTACATGACCTACTCTTTTGTGCCATAAGTCATTTTGAATACTAGTTAAATTTAGTAAACAGATATCAGTTTTGGCAGAAAGAAAATTTACTAAGTATATGTTTCCTTGTCTACTTCCAGTAAAAACTGTTTGGTTGTTTTTATCAATAATGGAATAAGTGGATGGGTTAAAGTATACCTGATAACCATCATCACATAACTGACTTATGGAGATGAGGTTATGTTTAAGTCCACTTACATATGTCACCTTTTTGAATGTGACAGCTCTTATTCTTACTTCTCCAAATCCTTTTGACTTACCACATTTGGAGTCACCAAAGATAACCTTTGGCCCCAGCTTGGACTTATAGTTAAATAAGATGTCCTTGCTGCCAGTCATATGTTTGGAGCAGCCATTCTCTAGGTACCAAGTTTGATTTGCCCCTAGACAACTCTTCTCCTGCAATAGAAAACAGTTAATGGTTTTTGACCCAGATTACCTTGGGTCCTTTGTATGGCTGATAAGAAAAGCTGGAAATAACAGAGAATTCAGGTTGGGATTTGTATCCTAGGGGGTGATATCTCCTGGGTGGTATGATCCAGTCAGCTAGTGGATTAAATGGTTTCTTAGAAATATTTAAGTTGTCGTTGGAATTATAGTTTTGATGAAGTCTTCCTGTGTTCGACGAATTTCTGTAAGTTCGTCGACCAGAGTTCGACGAATTGGGTTGAGATCGTCGATCTCTGCCCAGAGAATGAACATGTTCATTCTCTGTGCCCCACGTTCGTCGATCTCTGCTAGACGAACCATGCAGAGTTCGTCGATTGCAGTTAGACGAATAAATGTAACTATAGTTTGCATTCAGAGTTCGTCGATCTGGGTTCGACGAATTGGCCCCATTTTGTCGATCTGAGTTCGACGGAAATTGCTGAACCTTGTTTTTATTAGGTGTTTTCTGGTTTTTGGTTTTCTGTCCTACTGTCTTAGGGATCTTTTCTACTATTTGTTTATCATTTATTGTTTCTTTCCCTTTAGTAGATACAAATTTTATTGAGGTTGATAAAATGTTCTTCCTGAGAATGGGGGGAAAACCTGATGGAGCACCCAAGCCTTACTTGTCATTAAATCTGGCATTAACAGTACTTGTGATATCCATCAACTTGAGGCTTCTCCCATTGAGAGTTTCCTCAAGTTGTTTGGCCTCACAAAGCTCAGTTTTTAGTGAGATTATCTTTTCATTTGCTAAGGTTAGTTCATCTTTTAACATAATGTTTTCAGATTGAAAATCCTCTAAGTTTCCTAATTTTTTCCTAAGAATTTTAATTTCTTTTTCAGAAATAATCAAATCTATGCACATTAACTTGAAATCAGATTTAAATGTTTCAGAGCTGTAGTCAAAAGAGGACATTACCTGATCTGCCTCTGATTCAAACACTCCTTCATGTTCAGATTCTTCTTCTTCTGAGTGACTTCTGGAAGCATCAATTGCCATGAGGCAAACCTCCTTTGCTTTTTCTTCTTCCACATCTTCACTGGAGCTTGAAGATGTTGACTCATCTTCTGTCTCACTCCAGGTCTCAGCCATAAATCCCTTTTCCTTCTTCTTGTGCTTGCTAGAAGAGGGTTTGCTAGTGTGCTGTCTTCTGGTTTCCTTCTCTCTTCTCTTCTCTTTCTTCTGGTTCTCTGGACACTCAGAGAGGAAGTGCCCAGGCTTTCTGCATCCATAGCACACAACTTCTTTGGTTGGTGTCTTGTCTTATTTTGGCTTGTCATCTTTTCTTACTGACTTTCTCCTAAAGTCCTTTCTGGACATCTTGAAGAATCTCTTAGCAAAGAGACTTATAAGCTCTTCATATGATGTTGTAGTCTCTGTCTCTTTAGTGGCTTTGAAAGCAATACTTTGTTCTCGTTTGGCTGTTGGAGGTGTTCTTTGTTCAGCTGCGTCCCTGGTCTTTATCAGCTGCTCATATGACTTCAGTTTACCTATAGTGATTCAGTTGAAATCTCATTCAGGCATCTGGCCTCCTTGATGGGCCAGATTATTGTATCCCATGAGCTTGGGAAGCACATCAGGATCTTGTCATTCACTTTAGTAAGAGTGATGTTCTTATCCAAGGTTTTTAGCTCATTGATAATTGAGCTTAACCTATTGTACATATCAGAAACTGTCTCAACTTCCTCCTTCTTAAAGTTCTCATATAGGGATATGATATTTGATCTCCTATCCTTTCTCTCATCTGCTGATCAATCCACCATTTGGTTTAGGGAATCCCAAATGACTTTTGTTGAGGTGCACTCAGCAACCTGCTGGAAAATATCATCTGACATTGTTTGTGCCAGGATATTCATAGCCTTGGCATCAGCTCTCTTGGCCTTCTTCTGGGCTTCAGTCCACTCAGAAGGTGGTACTGCAGAAGTGCTGGTAGATGTTGCGGGAGTTGAAGCTTGAGGGGGACCTGTCAAAATAGAATTGTATATATCCTCATCAATAGAATTCATATACAACTTGATTCTTGCCTTCCAGATGGCAAACCTGTTAAGGTTGCAAGCTAGAGGTCTGGTGCTTGCATAATCCTTGTTTTGTGTCATGGCTATGTTTCTAATTTAAATGAGAATAGAGTGATGTGTAGATCTAACAAAGTATCTTTTGGTTCAAGACTTAACTTGTACAACCAAAGAAACCTGCTTTAATACGAATTGAAAGTGAAAGTTAGATCAGAAATACTCTAGAGGGGGGGGGGGGTGAATAGAGTTACTTAAAAAATTATTAACAGCTATTATAGCTTTTGCTGTAAATTAAAGGTGCAGGAATTAATAAGCTAGGAAACAGTAAACCTAAATCACAAGAACAGCAAGAACAAAAGAAAAAGAGACAACCATACGACACACGAATTTTATAGTGGTTCCCCAACCTGGGTACATCCACTCTTCTACCACCCTGGAGGAATCCACTCAGATTTTTGATCAGGTGCCTGACACCAATGAGCTTTTGATCAGGTGCTCAAAAACCAACCCAAGTCTTTTGATCACGAGACTTGCAACCAAGGAATCAATTTTGACGGGAGATGACAACCCTTTACAGAGGTGGGGGTGAGATATGATTTTGTCTTCTCTTTCTCAATATACAACTGAGAAGATTATGGATTTGATTACATCTTAAGGCTCCCCCTGAGATATAGAATGGATCAGGGAAAAATAGGAGCTAAGCTTCAGGGTGATAGGTCTTCAAACTGAATCCTTGACCTGCAATAATCTTCAGGAACTTCTTTGATAGATTGAACTTAAGTTGTCCTTTTGAAGTGTCCTGGAGTACTTGAAGAAAGAAGACTCTAGATATATGTATTGTTGTTCTTCTTCTTCAGATGCTGATGATCTTTTGGTCAAGAGCTTCTGTGTATCAGAAGATGCTTCTTGTTGACAGAGCAGATTGTTCAAGGCTAAATCGTTTTTCTCTGTGTCTCTGTATGCTTCTATGTAAGCTCTGCTCTGTGTGAAGCTTTTTTCAATAATGATTCTTTATTCTGTCTATCAGTCTGTCTATCTATATGTCCGTTATTCTCTTCTTCTCTTTGTTTCAAAAATTTGAATGCCTTTGTAATTAATGCTGACAGCCTTGAGAATAATCGACATTGATTTATTTCCCCAACTGTCCCATGGAAAAACAGTAAGCAATAATCCTGGAGAAGACCATAATTATTGCTCCTTCTAACGGATACATTCAGAGAATGTTAGAGCATTAATTACTCAGGAATTATCGTATTAGAGTAGGGACAGAAGGCCGGAAATAACTACCTGGAATCGTCAAACAGATAGCAGAATTCGTCGACCTGAGTCCACAGTCCGTCGAGCTGAGATGTTGTATTCGTCAACCAGACGACTTCTGTTCGTCGAGCTGAGTTCCATGATCGTCGAGCTAGAAACTGAACTGCTATCTCTTTTGCCTATTCTCTATCTGAAGTAAGTCGAGCTGGTAAATGTGTTCGTCGACTGGAGTTCAGCAACTATTCTGGAGTTGTCAAATATTTTGTGTATTGACTGATATTCTGTGTGTTGTCACAAGTCTTTTATGTGATGTCGACACAGACCTTCCATAATGTTGACTGATGATCTGGGTGTCGACATAAGTGCTTCTAGTGTCGACTTAGTTGGTGTTGACATATGCTCTAAGTGTCAACACAAGTCTTCTGGTTCCAGAGTTCGTCGAGCAGAGAACTTAGTTCGTAGACCAAAGTCTGATTCTAAGGACTTAGAATATCTTAATGTTGACTGAACTTGAAATGTTGTATTGTCCTAGTATTCGTCGACCAGAGAATGTAGTTCGTCGAGCTCAGCTTACAGAATTAACTCTGAGATCGTCGAGCTGAGCACGACAATCGTCGACCTGAGTTCGACGAACGTCGAACTGACTTTGTAGAGTCTTGAAATCTTATAAGTGTCGAGTCTCTGACAGTCTTGTTGATAGCTGGTCCATATGATGTTGACTCTAAGGACTTGACCTAAAATCTAGGACATAACTTTGACCCTATCTATACATGTTGGGTCACATCATCCTAAGTTAGTGAACCTAGCCCAAATCAAACTAGGGATCCAACAGAGGACATCCAGAAAATGACTTTCAGCTCAAGGTACGGGTTGTATGAGTTCACCGTGATGTCATTTGGGTTCACAAATGCCCCTTCAGCTTTCATGAGTTTGATGAACTAAGTGTTCGAGCCTTATCTAGATATCTTCATCATCGTTTTCATCGATGACATTTTAGTTTAATCAAATATAGAGGAAGAGCATGTCGAACATCTGACCTTGGCACTGAAGAAGCTAAACGAGCATGCCTTGTTTGCCAAGTTCAGCAAGTGCAAATTCTAACTCCAAGAAGTTTCCTTCTTGGGCCATGTAATCAGTGGGGCTGGACTAGCTGTGGATCCGGCCAAAGTACGTGTCGTGAAGGAATGGTCGCCCTTGAAGTCATCGGACATGTGCGGAGCATCCTTGGACTTGCCGGGTATTATCGCAAGTTTGGAAAAGGATTCTCAAAGATTGCCCTTCCTCTTACTACCTTGACAAAGAAAGGTGTGCCATACGAGTGGACACCTCAGTGTGAAGCTGCATTCTAGGAACTGAAGGATAGACTCACATCCGCACCCATCCTAACCCTTCCATCCGGGAGGGAACGATTTCAAGTTTATATTGACGCATCGTATCAAGGGATGGAGACGGTATTGATGCAGCATGGGCATATGATTGTATATGCATCAAGACAGCTGAAGAAGCATGAAATTAACTACCGAGTTCACGATTTAGAATTGGGGTCAGTGGTATTTGCCCTGAAAGTTTGGAGACACTACCTATATGGAGTCCATTGAGAGATATTTTCGGATCACAAAATCTAAAGTATGTTCACACTCAGAAGGAACTTAATTTGAGGCAACGGCGGTGGTTAGAGTTTTTGTGCGATTATGAGTTCACCTTGAACTACCATCTCGGAAAACCAAACTCGGTGGCTGATGCATTGAGCAGAAAAGTATCGGACTCGAGCTCAGAGTCCCGGTTGATGAGTATGGTGTTAGCTCGGATGCTCGATGAGATGGAGATTACCCTGGGAAATAAAGACCAATCGGAAGGGTATGCGCGAGTATCTAACGCGATGAGCATCATCTGTGATATTCGGGACCGAATCCGGCGGGCGGAGCAAAATATGCTGCTCTGGCCCTCGTGATTAAGTCAGTTGAGGGTGGATCCACCGAAGAGTATACATTAAAGGACGTCCTTGTTTATTTTTGTGGCCGGCTCTACATTCCCAAGGGAGGTAAAATTCGAAAAGTTATCTTGAGAGAGACTCATTGCTCTCAGTATTCAGTACATCTGGGTATTGCCAAGATGTACGCCGACCTGCGAAAGACCATGTGCTGCCCGGGAATGAAGAAAGATGTCAGATATTTTGTTGCACATTGCGAGGCTTATCAAAGGGTGAAGGTGGAATGCAAGAGCCCTGGTGGATTATTACATTCATTGCTCATCCCTGAGTAGAAGTTTGAGGATATCACCATGGACTTCGTGCACGGGTTACCTCGCTCACGCTCAGGATGATTCGGTGTGGGTGATCGTTGATTGCCTGAAAAAAGTAGCTAGGTTCATCCCTATGAATAAGAGGCTCATGTGGATGTTTTGGTACGCCTCTTTGTGGAGCAGTTTGTACGGTACCATGGTGTGCCAAAGACAATCGTTTTTGACCGGGAAGGTTGTTTTACTTCTATGAAATGGAATGTTGTACAGGCGTATTTGGGTTCACGCCTACCTTTAGCAAAACATTTCACCCTCATACGGACGGGCAGTCTGAGAGGAATATCAGAACATTAGAATACCTATTGAGACTGTGTGTGTTAGATAGAGGGGAGCCATGGGAAAGGCTCTTAACCTTCGTGGAATTCTCCTATAACAACAGTCACCAAGCCAGCATCGCGATGGAACCCATGAGGTCCTTTACGGAAGAAGGTGTAGAACCCCCTTATCGTGGGTGCAAGATGAAGACCAGAAGGTCTTAGGAATTGAGTACATCGATGATACTGATGCAGTTGTTAGACTAATACGGGATCGCATGCTTGAGGCTCCAAGTCGACATGCTAAATATTTTAATACAAAACACCGGATGGTAGAATTTCAGGTGGGTGACAAAGTGTTCCTGAAGATCCGACCGATGCATGGAGTGTCACGAGTACGTGGGGTGAAGAAGCTCAGCCCAAGGTACGTTGGGCCTTACATGTTATTGGAAAGAATTGGCCCTTTGGCCTACCGATTGGAGTTACCGCCGGTGCTGGAGAATCTTCATGATGTATTTCATGTATCGTCTCTCCGGAAGGCACTATTGCGGCCCGATCAACATATTCCCACCATTGATGGAGTAGTAGCAACCGATAGATCTGTTCGACTAGAGCCGTTGCTGATATTAGACAATAAGACAAGGACTTTGCGCTGCAAGAGCGTATCTTTGGTAAAGGTGTTGTGGTCTAACCATGGGAAGGAGGAGTATATATGGGAGCTGGTGGACTTGATGCAAAAGCGCTACCCGGAGTTGTTCCATCAAGGTAATTTTAAAAGCATAATTGATTTTATTTCATGATTTTCCCTCCACATAGCCTTAGCCTGATTTCGGGAACGAAATCTTTTATTTTGTTTATAGGATTTGTAACGTCCCAATTCGCGTTAGGCCCCTTGTGTGAACTTTTGAGTCAGGAGAACTGACTGTGGCTCAGGGAGTGCTGGAAGTTAGGCTTGCACTGGCGTAAGGGAGGTGAGGTTAGTCCAGAGTATGACACGGGTAGTGACATGGGCGTGTCCATACCCGTGTGGTTCTCTGGCGCCTTCGTGTCTTCTTTGTGAATTGTCCAGAGAAGGACATGGGTAGCGACATAGGCAAGTCCCTACCCGTGTGTACATACTCATCGAGCAGAGCTCGACTAACACTGTCGACTGTGTTCCTCCCGAGCAGGACACAGGTAGTGATACGGACATGTCCCTACCCGTGTGTGTCTAGGCAACAGCTCGACGATTCGTCGAGCAGAGCTCTAACATCGTCGACCCGAGAACATGTTCCTCCCGAGCAAGACATGGGTGGTGACACGGGAGGTGACACGGGCATGCCCTTACCCGTGTGTGTCCTAGCAACCGCTTGACGATTCTTCGAGGGAAGCTCGACGAACATCGTCGACCATACCACAGTAGGACATGGGTAGTGATACGGGCGTGTCCCTACCCGTGTGTGACCACGTTTTGAGCTCGTCGAACAGAGATTGACGAACATCGTCGACCAGATTCATCCTGAGCAGGACACGGGTAGTGACACGGGCGTGTCACTACCTGTGTAGTCCAATTTCGGGTTTTGGCGAATTTTCCGGCCGTGTCGTTTCAAAGGGAGACATTTACTGAGTTGAATGGCGGTCCAATTACAGGCCGATAGGCGTCTATGCAGTTATTTCGCTATAAAAGGGACATGAGAAAACCCTAGTGATGAGTTGTAAATATACGTATTTTTACGTACGTTTAATAAGTTGTTTTAGTTTCTTTTTGTTATTTTTTGTTTATTTTTCATTAATAAATTGCACCTATTTTGTAAATATAATGCTAACTTAAGTTTATTTTGATTTCCTGTAATTTTCAGGAAAATTGCCAAAATTGCAAGTACACGCCTGTGTACTTTGGGTCACGCCCATGACTTCGGCGTGATACTTCAATTCCCATGAAATCAGTCACGTTTGAAGAAAAATTGATGAACACGCCCGGCCACACGCCCGTGTCAAGTGACACGCCCCATGACCGAGACCCGTGTCAGCTAGATCGACGAAATCACATTCGACGTTCGTCGACCCGACCCTACACGCCCGTGTCAAGATTCCACACGGGCATGTACTCCTCCACCTGGCCCAACAAGACAGCGTGATGAGTTTTCGACGCGACACGCGCCCAGATCTACCTCCCCGATAGGCCCAGCGTCACGCCCGTGACAAGGGGCGTGACTCCACGTGTACAACCGTGAAGTCAAAGTTGCAGTCAAATCGCCGACCGTCATATGTATAGTAGTGACACGCCCCCAGTACACGCCCGTGACCGAGGGCGTGTACTTCAAAATTTTGCCTATAAATTCAGATATTTGTCTGAATTCCTGTTCTTCCTTCGTGAACCATTTTGTATAAGGAGGTGCTGTTTAGATGTCTTTCCAATACTATGTAAGGGATTTTCTCCCCCTCTACTTATATTTTGTTTTTATCTTTCGATGTAACTCGTTTTTACTTAATAAAATTTGTGTTTTCTCCCTTTATATGGTTTTGGATTCCATCTAAACACCTCTCTTATGCAATCTTATTTTTCTTTTGTTTTAACTTTATTTTCGTTATTTTTAAAATGGGTGTGTGTGTGTATGAGATTAGTTTTCATGCTTTTATACTTAGGTAATTTTACTTAGTTTTGTTAAACTTAGGAATTTATAGCTTTCTATTTCATTCCTATAGATCCGTAAAAGCGTTTTGAAAGTGAATTTCAGTTTTTCCTAACTTAGATTTACTTGTTTAGATCATAAAACTTTTCATTCTTTTTACTTTCTTTCCACTTTTTTAGCACTTTTACGGAGCTATATGAATGAATATATAGTCATTTTAATATTTCGAGCACTTCAATTTTCGTTTTAACTTTTGCTCATTTAATTTTTCTGTCTTCATTTTATTCATTTCTACCGCATTCTAGCAGTAGAAATGTATTTGTTTTAATTTTTGGAGCACTTTCATTTTGCGTTTATTTGCAAAACTTTTTACTCCTTTATTTTTTTTTTGTCTTTTTATGCATTTCTACCACATTCTAGCGGTAGCAATGTAGTTATTTTATTTTTTTCAAGCACTTTGTTTTTTCATATTTTTGTACGTGTGTGTGCGTGTATGAGTTAGTTTTTATAGCTTTATGTTATTTCAGTAGAGTGAGTGTGTGTCTTTCTTGAAGTAAGTGAGTGAGTGTGTTTAATTTTTCGTCGTGCGTGTGCGTTTTCATTTCAAATAGAGTGCGTGAGTGTGTGCATTTATTTTCTCCTACTCGTTTGAGTAGGACTCGCTTTCATTTCCCGCCTACTCATTTGAGTAGGACTTGTACGTGTGCGTTTTAATTTTTGTAGTGTGTGTGAGTTTTCATTTCATGTCGAGTGTGTGCGTGTGTTTTACTTTCTATCGAGTGTGTGTGTGTGTTTTAATTTCAAGTAGAGTGCGCGCGTGGGTGCATTTATTTTCTCCTACTCATTTGAGTAGGACTCAGTTTCATTTCCCGCCCACTCATTTGAGTGGGACTCGCACTTTTACTACTTTCATTTACCGCCTACTCGTTTGAGTAGGACTCGCAGTTTAAATGCATTCTTTCTTGCTTTATTTTACTGCTTTAATTTTCAGCTTTATTTCCTGCTTTCATTTTATTGCTTTCATCGCAAGCCGTCCCCATTCCAATGAGTGGCTAACCGCTCTTAGCCCTCAGTATCAAAAAGCATTGGGACAGATAAAATCGCTTCAAATAATTAAAGGTCTTGTTTTTCAAATTAATTAAATTACATAAGGTTTACTCCGGGTCTACGATGCGTAGAACCACATATCGATGTGTGGGATCTATTTTCGTTGTGCATACGCTAGCTAGCTGAGAGGCCGTGCGTATGGACCGATCAACCCTGGATAAAGGGAGTTCCACACTAACACTCGAGAGTGGAGGCGCACAACTCTACCGGATTGGGTTCCCCACCCAATAGAGGGGTTCTTAGCGTAGTGCGAGCATTAAGAGTAATCCTTCGTTGGACGAGAGCCAGGTCGAATAGTATTAATGTTTAGGTGAGCGATAGTCCTACAGATAGGTGAGCTCATTTTAGTTGAACCGCCACGGCCAAGTCTCTGCCTTAATTAATTTGAAACTTAGGATCTCTTTTTATTAAAAGTTTATTTTAGTTCAAATTTTATTCGATGCGGTTGCGCTAAGCTCTTCATCGGCTTCATCTTTTTAACGCTTTTATTTTCTGCTTTTTAATATATATATCTTGACAAGATAAAATATCGATAAAATAATAGTCCTCTCTAGGGAAGAGTAGAAATAATCAACCCGACCTCGAGAACAGTACAACCTCGATATTCCACAACGGAATATCTTGTACTATACACGATAGGTGCCCATGCCACCTTTCATTAAAACTCGATCTTAACGTTTTATATCCAAAAAATAAATCCACGCGCCCCGTTTTCTAAATAAAATCAAATCCGCTTTTTCCTAAATAAACCGCCCGGGGTGCCGCGTGACCTTAATAATTTTTGGAGTTTTAACCATCACCTAGCCTTCTTTATCACTTGGCTGAGCCATTTCCCAGACAACCGTCCCTGCAAGAAACTTCTGGTGAGGAAGAAGGTGTTGGAGCCGATTTTCTTCCTGTGGAGGACGAACACCAACCAGCGGGAAGAAGATGCCGCCAAGAAGGGTGACAAGATCCATGGCCGAAAATGGTGGAAATGTCGGAAATGAGGTGAGCTTCCTACCCTCTCCCTTGGTGCTAGATCTTTAGTTATTCCTAGGAGACATATCGACACATAAGAGTCTTGATTTGTGAGAAGAAGATTTCAAGGAAGAGGCCATACTAGGACTTGTGTCCTATGAATTAGACGTCTCCAACCTCTCCTTCCTCCTATGTGAAGATGGGGGCTGGTTTCGTGAAGAGAAGTGGCCTTATGAGGGATAATAAGGGAGGAGAAATTCTGGTTGTTGTTAGAGAGTTTGGTTGAAGGAACAAGACGATCTGATGTCATCCGATCTGCTTTAAGATGCATGCAAAAACATGTTTTCTGCGCGCAGCAGCCTTCGAGGCCATTTTCAGTCACGATGCGGCCAGATCTTGTTGAATTTTCTCAAAGTGGTCAGCAAGATAGCCTAAGGCCAAATTAATATTCTCAAAACTATCCAGTTCACACTTTGATCATGCGGAAACTAGGAAAGCAAGCTTCAAACACCAAATACAAATAGAAGACACAAGCAGATCATGTATTTATTAACTTCTTTACAGGGAAAGGTATACATGGCGAGACATGATTTCGCCAGTACACATGAAAGAAACAGGAAGAATAAATCAATCCGGGCGGACAGAACTGGAGACCGCCGAGACCGCCTAGTCCGCTGAAGTCGCTGAAGCCGCCCGAACTGCTGCTGCTAGAAACTGAATAGAACACGAAGTCCACCGAGACCGCGAGGTCGCGCGTACACACCGTTATTCGCTTACTGCTACAAGCTGCTGCTGAACTGAAGAACAGACCGCCTACCCGCCTGAGTCCGGCGAATAGGTTATTGAACTTGGAAATGCTGAAGAAGAGAAAACTGACAAGTCGCAGAAGCGACCTTCTAGGACCACCCGAGTCCACAAACTTCACTAATCCTGACCGAAGTCAAAGCCAAACTCCTGGCTCCACAGTGCTCGTTGCACATTCTGCACACAACAAACAGTTATCTCTACTCAACCTGCGCGGACAGGAAAAACCAGGCCGCAACAATTAACTAATCCTCAACTTACTGTTCACTCAGTTTGTAACACCCCCTATCCGTCGCATAGCATATAGCAGTAGGTCCGGCCGGGGCCCGACGCCATATACCACAGACAGACCGGGTGGTTACGTATGGAAACCATCCAACCAATCTCAACGTCCTACACAGAGCATTCTAGCGGAAGCAGTTTATAAGTTGTAAATAAGAACCCAGCATAAGAGCACGAATGTCCACTAACATGATAATAGGAATGTTATTACAAAATACTCAAAAGTCGGCCTTAAGGCCTTACAAAATGTTTCACTTGTCTTTTACATGATTTACAAACCTCGGCTCGCAGGCCGGCCATACATGAATAAAACATAAAACATTTCCACTTGGGCCTTCGAGGGCCAGCTTCGCAAAAAGGGCTTTAGCCCGCTATTGACCGCTTGGTCCAGCTGCACCTGCAAGCAAACAAACCACCGCATAGTGGCAAACAAAGCAACGGTCAGCAATGCTGACCAAATTATAACGATCCCGCCCCCAACTCGGGGCGGCGATGCTCCTTCCCTGCATTTCATTAGCACAAGCGAGCAATGCATATAACCATAGCCATTTCATCACAGACGTTGGCTCGTACGGCCACACGTCCCGTGCACTCAGGGCACATTCTCGGTGAACCGGTCCATGTCGCGTCAACTTAAGCCACCAACATTCCGGACTCACCACCGCCACTAAGGCGGCCATTCCTATGAGCAATTCGTCTTCATGGTATTGGTCACGTCAATTTAAGCCATCGACCACCGAAGACCCCCATTTATGCCAACGGCGAGTGCCATGTAACTTTAGGTCTCTCTAACCCGAACGACATAAAGCGGGTACGGCTCCATCTAACCCGTGCTCACATCGCAACGGCAATTTAAGCCATATGCGCGGGTCAAACTTCCACCGAGTCCCATTCTACCGCAAGTCACATAACCCCGTTATGTTCAAGTTGGCTCTCAGGCCACCAAGTTGGCAAGACCTCGTGTCCGCCCAGTTTTCCGGGTGCACCTTTGGATTAGTCCCCAAGGCTCCCTGCTGCAATCTACCGCGTAGAAAACCCGAAAAACACCCAATAGCACGGAGTCTTCTCCGGCCTTAAGCAATGCAACATCGCCGATCCGGACTAACATGTCCGGGTAGGCTTCAACCAAAATGCCTACGTCCGTTCTCGCATACGGACTCTAATCAACGGGGACTTTACATATCTACCCGAAGGAACGCCTCCAACTCTTCGCCAACTCGCGAGAGAGGGCTTCCTATGCTAAGAAAGAGAGCTATCATGCTCAAAAGTGAGGATCGTTACCCTTGCGTTCCTCTTTGGCGCCATCGAAATGTAATCGGATAGAAATCACCGCGCTTGCGTTGCCTCCGTGGATCCGGAGTCGGCTTGCGATTCAGAGCTCCGAAGCTCCTCCAATGGCGGATCTAGCTCTTCTTCCTCCAATAGCTTTCCTCTTTCTCCAAGGGTTTGGAGAGATGATCAAGTGAAGGAAAATGGATTTTTCTTAAGTCAAACCCGAGTATATACTCTCAGGAACCATCCCCAGCCGTCGGATCTCAACCTAAGAAAACGAGCGGCTTTGATTCGGGGCTGAAATGCCCAATCTGGGCCGAACACGGCCTGGCACACGCCCGTGTCCAGGGCCGTGTGCCGCATTCGCCGTCAAAATCGAATCTTCTGAACCCGCACACGGGTATCGAACACGCCCGTGTTCGAGCTGACACGCCCGTGTTCCAGCTGACACGGCCGTGTAGCCGGCCGTGTACCCCATGATTTTCTCCCGTTTTCAACCCGAGCACTGCACGGGTTCTAGGACACGCCCGTGTCCTTGCCCGTGTCACAATGACACGCCTGGGCCCCCAGGCCGTGTACACGGGACATTTCGTCGAGGGGAGAACGACGACTGGATGACACGGCCTTGGACACGCCCGTGTCCTAGGCCGTGTGCCTTGACTCGACGATCGTCGAGTGAATCTCGACGATTTCACCTTGACGCTCGTCGACACGGGTCGACACGCCCTGCGACACGCCCGTGTCGCAGGCCGTGTGCCCATTCTCGACGAATCGTCGAGTATAACTCGACGATTTCACGGCTAAGTGTCGACACGGGTCGACACGCCCTGCGACACGCCCGTGTCGCAGGCCGTGTGCCCTTTCTCGACGAATCGCCGAGAATAACTCGACGACTTCGCGACTAAGTGTCGGCACACACTTGACACGCCCTGGGACACGCCCGTGTCCCAGGCCGTGTGCCTTCAGCCAGAAACCAAAACTGGCCCAAAACGTCCCCCTTTGCTCCTTTGAGTTTCGGGGCGTTACAACTCTACCCCTCTTAAAAGAATTTCGCCCACGAAATTACATAAAGGGAAAGACATGTACAAAAACAAAATTTGTACCTGAGCGGAACAACTCCGGATATTCGTCAAGCATAGTCTGCTCTCGCTCCCAAGAGAGCTCCTCACGACCGCAATTGTCCCACCGGACTTTGACCATCCTGATCTCTTTATTGCGTAGCCGCTTGACCTCCGAGTCCTCAATCCGCACGGGCTTGACTTTAGTCGTTAGCCCACTATCCACCGGCACTTGATCGACCGCGATCACTTGCGTAGGCTCTTGCACCGCCTTCCGAAGCACCGAAATGTGGAACACATCGTGTAAACCACTTAGCTCCACCGAAAGCTTCAGCCGATAGGCCGCTTCTCCTACTCGCTCCAGAACCTCGAACGGTCCAAGGTACCTCGGGTTTAGCTTTTTCAATCGCCGCACCCGCGAGACACCCTTGAATGGCTTTATCTTCAAGTATACATAATCGCCCACAGCGAACTCCACGTTCCTGTGCTTGGCATTATAGTACTTTGCTTGCCGGTCCTGAGCGATGAGCAACCTCTCCCGAATGGTTCTCACCAAAGAAGTAGCATCCTCCACTTCCGATCGCTTATACAACTTCGACTCGCCCGTTTCTAACCAAGACAACGGCGTGCGACATCTTCTACCATATAGGGCCTCGAAAGGCGCCATCTGAATACTTGCTTGGTAGCTGTTGTTGTATGCGAACTCCACCAAATAAAGGTGGTCTTCCCATTGCTTTCCGAAATCCAAGACACACATGCGAAGCATGTCTTCCATGGTTCTATTGACCCTCTCGGTCTGCCCATCCGTTTGCGGATGGAAGGCTGTGCTAAACTTCAGCTTTGTTCCCAACATTTACTGCACCAGCCTCCAATCATTGGACGTGAACCGCCCATCTCGGTCACTCACGATGCTGCGGGGCACACCATGAAGCCGTACTATGTTATCCACATATAGCTTTGCCAGCTTCTCCACCGGATCATCCTTCCTATGCGGAATAAAATGCGACACCTTCGTTAATCGATCGACCACCACCCAAATGGCGTCGTTCCCTTTTTGCGACCTTGGCAAACCATGCACAAAGTCCATAGAGATGTCGTCGAATTTCCACTCCGGAATAGGCAAGGACTTAAGAAATCCTCCCGGCTTTTGGCACTCCGCCTTTACCAAGGCGCAGGTTTAGGCACTTTGCTACGTATAGCGCAACATCCTTCTTCAAACCCGGCCACCAAAACAGTTTCTTGACGTCGCGGTACATCTTTGTGCTCCCCGGGTGAATCGAGTACTTGGTATGGTGTGCCTCGTACAACAACTCCACCCGTAAATTGCCCACATTTGGGACGCACAAACGACCGTCTTTCCACAGCAATCCGTCCTCCACGACGAATTGGGAATTTGACCCATCCAGAGCCTCTATCATGAACTGCTTCATATGAGCATCCATATCCAAAGCCTGCCGAATCCGATCAGCCAGGTCATATTGGACTTCAGTCCAATTCAGCACTGCTTCAGCACTAGATTGTCTGTCCACACAAACAATCTCCAACGCTTCCAGCTCCTGCACCAACCGCTCATCATGCACTGATAGCCAATTCGCTTGAGCTGGGGCTCGGCGACTCAACGCGTCCGCAACCGCATTCCCCTTGCCTGGCACGTAGTGGATCTTGAAAGTATAGTCCCCCAGGAACTCCATCCACCTACGCTGCCGCATATTCAGATCCTTCTGATCAATTAGATACTTTAGGCTCTTGTGATCGGTGTAGATATCAATCTTCACACCGTACAAATAGTGTCTCCACAGCTTCAAGGCAAAAATCACGGCCGCTAACTCCAAGTCATGGACCGGATAATTTCTCTCGTGCACTTTTAGCTGTCTCGAGCCATAAGCTATCACGCTGCCGTGCTGCAGTAGCACGCAACCCAAACCACTGTCCGAAGCATCGCTATATATCTCATAGCCTTTGGTTCCACATGGCGAACTCAGCACAGGCGCCGTGGTCAACCGACACTTCAATTCCTCAAAAGCTCGCGCGCACTCCGGCGTCCAAACGAACTTATGCTCCTTCCTCGTCAAAGTAGTGAGAGGTAGCGCTATCCGCGAGAAGTTCTCTACGAAGCGCCTATAATAACCGGCAAGCCCCAAAAAGCTCCGGACTTCTGCTACCGTAGCAAGCTCAGGCCACTCCCGTATCGCAACAATCTTCGCCGGATCCACCGCAATACCCTCTCCACTTACTATATGCCCAAGGAACGCCACTGAGGATAGCCAAAACTCGCACTTCGAGAACTTGGCATACAACTGGTTTCTCCTGAGTGTCTCCAACACCAAATGGAGATGCTTGAAGTGATCCTCCTCACTTTGCGAGTACACCAAAATATCGTCGATGAAGACGATCACGAAATGGTCCAAGTACTCCCTGAACGTCCTGTTCATCAAATCCATAAATACTGACGGCGCATTAGTCAGCCCAAACGGCATGACCGTAAACTCATAATGCCCGTACCTCGTACTAAACGCTGTCTTCGGGATATCACTCTCCCTTATCCGCAGCTGATAGTACCCAGCCTTGAGATCTAACTTCGAGTACACCGTCGACCCGACTAACTGATCAAAGAGATCATCAATCCTAGGGATCGGGTACTTGTTCTTCTCAGTTAGCTTGTTTAGCTCCCGATAATCAATACACAACCTCAAGCTTCCGTCCTTCTTCTTAACAAAGAGGACCGGTGCGCTCCAAGGCGAAGAACTCGGGCGCACATACCCTTGCTCCAACAACTCTTGTAGTTGAACTTTCAGCTCCGCCATTTCCTTAGGCGCTAGCCGATACGGAGATCGTGACACAGGCTTTGCACCTGGCACTAGCTCGATCGTAAAATCTATCTCCCGTTGAGGCAGAGCTCCAGGAAGATCTGCGGGGAACACATCAGGGTATTCCGATACCACTGAAATACAATCCAACGCGGGCTTCGGCTTTGCAACCTCCACTAGTGTAAAGAACAGTTCTGCTCCAGCACGAACCGCCTTCACCACCTGAAGAGCAGACATCAACGTCTTGCTCGACCCCTTTAAGCCCGTAAACGTCGTCTCACGACTCGCTCCCAGCTTAACTTCCTTGCTACCGCAATCTATATGGGCCTGCTGCTCCGAGAGCCAGTCCATGCCAAATATGACGTCGAACTCCACCAACGGAAGTAAAGACGCTCGCAGGTCGAACTCCTGCTCCCCAATACGAATCTTAACATCGCAGATCCTAACCGCGCGCATCGAACACCCGTTGGGCAACAGCACATCCAACTTGTCCTTCGCCATCGAAGAAGGGACTCCGATGCGTGATATAAATCCTTCGGACAAGAAGGAGTGTGAAGCTCCCGTATCGAAGAGTGCTCGTGCCGGATTTTCACAAATCAATACAAAACCTAACAAGCAGTGGTAAGGTAACATGTGCATAACAAGCATATAAAGAATTGACTTGCTATAAATTAAACCGTACCTGTCACCACGTCAGCTTGTTTAATGGCCTCCTGTTGGCCAAGATTGTATACCCTTGGTTGAGCCGGAGCATAGTGGGATGCGGTCGACTCCACCGCCTTTCCCTTCTCTTCATAGGTAGCTCCCGGCTTCCTCTCGGACTTAGGACGTCCGCTCCAACAATCACGGGCGAAATGCCCCGTCTTTCCACACGTAAAGCACGCACCCGGGGTCCGACCCGTAGTCGCCCCAGAAGCGCCAGAAGGAGCTGGACCCGAAGTCCTATGCTTCTTAAAAGTCCTCCGATAGCCTGACTTTGAAGTAGTCGGCACTCTGAACTCAGATTTCTTTTCAACCAAGCCTTTCTTCGCTTGCACGCTCTTCATGTCCTTCTCCAAGGACCGGGCAGTATTGACCAAGGTTAAGAAACCCTGCGTCATCGGCCCCGACAGTAAAAGTCTCAGCTCATCCCTCAAGCCTTCATAAAAACGATTAGTCTTGCGCTCCTCATCCATGATGGTAGAGCTCGCATAACGACTCAACCGCGTAAACTCGTGGAGATATTCATCCACGTTCCTCTCACCCTGTACCAACCTCAGGAACTCATTCTCCATTGAAATCCTCTGAGTAGAAGGGAGGTATCTTACCAAGAACAATTCCGAGAACTCTTCCATCGGAACATCTATCAGTTGTCTACCTCGCAGATGATGCAGCTCCAAACCTTCCCACCACATCCTCGCTTCACCGTCCAGCAGGAACGTAGCGATGGTGGTCATCTGCCACTCCTCCGTTTCCGTCGCTGTCATGACTCTCTTCACCCTGGAGAGCCAGTCTTCAGCCTGAGATGGGGTTCCCAACCCCGAGAATAACGGAGGGTTAAAGCTCATTACATGCTTCAACTGCCTCTCAGTTGCCCTCCTTGGCACTATTGGTTCCACAATCACTTGCTCCGCCCTCCTCGGCTCAGCCTCTTGCAGAGGTACTTGCTCCATCACAGGAGCGGGCTGCTGCGCTTGCCTCCCAGGCTGCGCATTGATCACGGCTAACACCGCTTCAGCAACCAATCTTATATTTTCAGCCGACAAAGGTGTTGCGGGAGCAACTTCCGGTGCACTACTTGCCTCAGAAACTCGGCGTTCTGACGGCCCAACACCACTTCGGGTCACCTATAGTGGTACAAAACACCGTTAAGCGACCAAATAAATTGCAAACAGCAATTATAGGAACACGCAGGTTCCTCAAACACGAGTATTTTCATTCCTAAGTGGACATTCATGGGTTCGTTTTACTGTTATAACGATGACGCACACAATGTGCGCACCACCCCTTAAAAAGAATTCGCCCACGAATTCAGTTCAAGCCCGACCAAAACCAGAAGTCTGATACCAAATTGTAACACCCCCTATCCGTCGCATAGCATATAGCAGTAGGTCCGGCCGGGGCCCGACGCCATATACCACAGACAGACCGGGTGGTTACGTATGGAAACCATCCAACCAATCTCAACGTCCTACACAGAGCATTCTAGCGGAAGCAGTTTATAAGTTGTAAACAAGAACCCAGCATAAGAGCACGAATGTCCACTAACATGATAATAGGAATGTTATTACAAAATACTCAAAAGTCGGCCTTAAGGCCTTACAAAATGTTTCACTTGTCTTTTACATGATTTACAAACCTCGGCTCGCAGGCCGGCCATACATGAATAAAACATAAAACATTTCCACTTGGGCCTTCGAGGGCCAGCTTCGCAAAAAGGGCTTTAGCCCGCTATTGACCGCTTGGTCCAGCTGCACCTGCAAGCAAACAAACCACCGCACGGTGGCAAACAAAGCAACGGTCAGCAATGCTGACCAAATTATAACGATCCCGCCCCCAACTCGGGGCGGCGATGCTCCTTCCCTGCATTTCATTAGCACAAGCGAGCAATGCATATAACCATAGCCATTTCATCACAGACGTTGGCTCGTACGGCCACACGTCCCGTGCACTCAGGGCACATTCTCGGTGAACCGGTCCATGTCGCGTCAACTTAAGCCACCAACATTCCGGACTCACCACCGCCACTAAGGCGGCCATTCCTATGAGCAATTCGTCTTCATGGTATTGGTCACGTCAATTTAAGCCATCGACCACCGAAGACCCCCATTTATGCCAACGGCGAGTGCCATGTAACTTTAGGTCTCTCTAACCCGAACGACATAAAGCGGGTACGGCTCCATCTAACCCGTGCTCACATCGCAACGGCAATTTAAGCCATATGCGCGGGTCAAACTTCCACCGAGTCCCATTCTACCGCAAGTCACATAACCCCGTTATGTTCAAGTTGGCTCTCAGGCCACCAAGTTGGCAAGACCTCGTGTCCGCCCAGTTTTCCGGGTGCACCTTTGGGTTAGTCCCCAAGGCTCCCTGCTGCAATCTACCGCGTAGAAAACCCGAAAAACACCCAATAGCACGGAGTCTTCTCCGGCCTTAAGCAATGCAACATCGCCGATCCGGACTAACATGTCCGGGTAGGCTTCAACCAAAATGCCTACGTCCGTTCTCGCATACGGACTCTAATCAACGGGGACTTTACATATCTACCCGAAGGAACGCCTCCAACTCTTCGCCAACTCGCGAGAGAGGGCTTCCTATGCTAAGAAAGAGAGCTATCATGCTCAAAAGTGAGGATCGTTACCCTTGCGTTCCTCTTTGGCGCCATCGAAATGTAATCGGATAGAAATCATCGCGCTTGCGTTGCCTCCGTGGATCCGGAGTCGGCTTGCGATTCGGAGCTCCGAAGCTCCTCCAATGGCGGATCTAGCTCTTCTTCCTCCAATAGCTTTCCTCTTTCTCCAAGGGTTTGGAGAGATGATCAAGTGAAGGAAAATGGATTTTTCTTAAGTCAAACCCGAGTATATACTCTCAGGAACCATCCCCAGCCGTCGGATCTCAACCTAAGAAAACGAGCGGCTTTGATTCAGGGCTGAAATGCCCAATCTGGGCCGAACACGGCCTGGCACACGCCCGTGTCCAGGGCCGTGTGCCGCATTCGCCGTCAAAATCGAATCTTCTGAACCCGCACACGGGTATCGAACACGCCTGTGTTCGAGCTGACACGCCCGTGTTCCAGCTGACACGGCCGTGTAGCTGGCCGTGTACCCCATGATTTTCTCCCGTTTTCAACCCGAGCACTGCACGGGTTCTAGGACATGCCCGTGTCCTTGCCCGTGTCACAATGACACGCCTGGGCCCCCAGGCCGTGTACACGGGACATTTCGTCGAGGGGAGAACGACGACTGGATGACACGGCCTTGGACACGCCCGTGTCCTAGGCCGTGTGCCTTGACTCGACGATCGTCGAGTGAATCTCGATGATTTCACCTTGACGCTCGACGACACGGGTCGACACGCCCTGCGACACGCCCGTGTCGCAGGCCGTGTGCCCATTCTCGACGAATCGTCGAGTATAACTCGACGATTTCACGGCTAAGTGTCGACACGGGTCGACACGCCCTGCGACACGCCCGTGTCGCAGGCCGTGTGCCCTTTCTCGACGAATCGCCGAGAATAACTCGACGACTTCGCGACTAAGTGTCGGCACACACTTGACACGCCCTGGGACACGCCCGTGTCCCAGGCCGTGTGCCTTCAGCCAGAAACCAAAACTGGCCCAAAACGTCCCCCTTTGCTCCTTTGAGTTTCGGGGCGTTACACAGTTACTATAGATGTGTCGGGGGGGTCTATTTATAGGGGAGTTGAGGAGTGTGGTCACCACCCTAGTGAATAAAGTCACTGTCCCAGCCCACGCGCGAACACTTCCTAGTCCGCCAAGTCCGCAAGGACTTGGCCAAACTTCAACCCGCCAGGTGCCAGGTCAAAGACAGTCTGCCACCGTGTGGACACTATGCCAGTCCGCACGATATACAAACACAGCACCAGTCTGCCACTCACCTCATCATGCAGACAGCCACAACCTATCCTGGATCAGTTCGCACACTATATGCAAACAAGGAGGCAGTCTGCACAGCTCGAGAGCAACGCCATAGTAAGCCACGAGTCCACGACCAACATACAATTTGCCCGGTCAACAGAGGGCTCTGCGGACACTGCAAACACCATGCACTTGTCACAGAAAATGACCAAGTCTAGTAGCTCATCAAGCAACTGGCGCGAGAACGGCAGACAAGGCCCCAGTCCGCCATCTTCCAAGGCAAATCGCCAACGCTCCACCAGAGTAAGGCAAATCCCGCAAGCTCCTACTCGCACACTGCCAAGCCAGCGGTCAATTGCAGGACTTGACACTAGTCCGCGCAATCCGCCATAAAGAATACGGCTAACGCGGACTGCAACATCGGAGAACTCGACAAGAAGCACAGCCGATCTCCAAAGCCAGTCCGCAATAGCGGACACTGCGGACTCAATCAAGTCTGCTACACATCCCGCGGATTCAATCTCATATCCGCCTGGTTACCCCAAGAACCGGCTAACAGCAAGGCCGCAGACCAAGCTGAGCATCGCCAACAGACCGCCAATGCAGTCTGCCCAGGCCGCTCCACTAGACGCCCAAGCTGCCAAGAATTCCCTGGCCACAAACCACCCAGGCCGCACACCAGTCCTCCCAGACCGCAAATCCAGGCCGCCCAGACCACCCGGCCTGCTCCATCACCCCCTTTCACTTCACAAATTTCAATAGATCTAGGTTTTTGACTAAACACGAAAGTCGTAGCCATTCGAAATACCTTTACAACGAGGAGTTAAACGCCTTCACCGGTTTCTTGTAGCCTCGTGAATCCCTGATTGAAACTGTTGTACAACAATCCTTTCCTGCACATGTATTTCCCGTGTTGGTTTGTATGGGTAGAGAGATTATAGTATAGCAACATTAATGTTTGTGGAATTTAGACTATAAATAATTGGGGTGAAATATATTAATGGCATTTGTTGGATAGACCCCTGGTGAACAATTGATGTAGATGAAAGTACTTGATCGAGGTTATGTGGTGGAGGTTAGAAAACAAATTGATTGATGAATTGGTAAGGTAGGAAATATTATATATGTGAATTATTGAAAACGTCTTGACAGTGGTAATGTGTTGAATAATGATGAGCTTGGCTTGATCATGCAGTTTATATTTGGTAATGACCGTTACGAACAAATGGTCGTGGTCTTAGAAGATGAATGTGTGGAAACGTCTTACACAGATGAGGAACTTGTGTGTACCTTGAGGCACGGTGATTTTGAAGGGTGTAAGTGCGGGGGTTTGACCGCACTGGTTTGGTAATGCTGAGAATAGAGTTTGGGCGGTTGGGCTTGGTCCTCGGTGCTCATTTCCCGGGGCCCCTTCCGTGCCAATTGGATGGTTGGGCTTGATCCTCGTGCTTTTTCTGAGGCTCCTTCCATGCCACAATGATGTGGAATTCCATGCGGTGTGGTCGACATGTGGTGTCGTAATCCGGGGTTAAGGATAGTGTGGCATGTCTACGGGCTTGCCAGTCGTCACACCGACGGGAGTTGACAGATAGACTTTGGGCAGTTGGGCTTAGTCCTCGATGCTCATTTCCCAGGGCTCCATCGGTGCCAAGTGAATGGTTGGGCTTGGTCCTCGTGCATTTTTCCGAGGCTCCTTCTGGTTCACAACATAGGCCTGTTTGAGGCTTGGTTCTCGGTGCACATCTACCCGAGACTCCCGCTAGGCCGTAGTACGCATGGGAGCTACGTTGTTGTGTTCTTAGCATTGAGGCATACGGAGGCCTAGGTTTGGTAGTGTGGATGCCTGCCTAGAAGTGGAGAAGCCCGCTCCACTGTCACAGCGTGGCCACTATGGTTGACGCCTGAGAGGTTAGCTACCTGCTCGAAAAGTGGGAACTACAATTTTGTGTCGACATAGCAGTTGCATGTGCATGAACATGGTGAGTCATTGCATTGCATTCATATCATTACATACATTCCATACACAAGATCCTCATCATATAAGTTTGTATGAGCCCTCCTATACGATGAGTTACTTTACTGTTGAGCCGATCCTTAACTTATAAGTTTGTATGGGCATTCTTATAAGTTAAGTTACTTTCCTGTTGCAGATCTATATGTTTAGATGGTTTGACAAAGCTTGAGTATAATTGCTAAATAGATGTTGTTAATATTGTTTTACATTACTTCTATTGGTACTCATGTCATGTTTACTTACTCCACCTGCTTGTACTATTGCTTATAAAATTATATTTTACCCTTATTCCTTTCTCCGCCCGGTGTCGAGGTGTCGCCGGGGGAGTGGATGTGATAGCCACTTAGTCTTTTTGACTAACGGTTGCTACGTCTTCCTTTTTAGGAGGAAACCCCGCAGACAGGACAGCAGCAGGTCATACAGCAGGACAGCCAAGCCAGGATAACATGGCCTGAAGGGACGGTGACTTCGAGACCGTCAGTGACCGATGTGAGTTGAGAGTTTCATGATGTAGCCCTTTGGGCAAGTTGTACACGCACTCTGATATTCTTGAAGCTTGATGTAGCTTCGTATATTTGATGTACTTTATTTCGACTATTTGCTTATGTACAAATTTGACTTATGTTTCTTGTTGATGGTTGGGTTGGCATTGGATGATATTGTTTATGTTCGGCAGAATTGGCGTCTTGTGGTGCAGACCAACCCTTGCGTTGGTGCCACCGCAAGGCAGCTGTTCGGGGCATAAGACTCCCCACGTGCCATTTTTTGTGTTCCGGGAAGGGGGTCTTACATATAAATTACAAAACTATTAATAAAATATTTTCTCTTAATTTAGTACGTGATGCACCCAACGTTAAGTGTGTCAAAGATAGACCTTGTCACGCATGTGTAAAAGGCAAGCAAATAAGGGTTACCTTTAAAAGTATTGTTGGCAAATATTCTAACAGGTGTTTACACCTACTTCATATAGACTTGTTCGGTCCCCTACAAATTAGAAGTTTGGGAGATAAGAATTATACACTGGTTATTGTAGATGACTACTCTCGTTTTGCATGGGTGTTCTTTCTAAAACACAAGTCAGATATTTTTGATATTTTCACTAATTTTTTCAGGCAGATCCAGAATGAATACGACTGTTCAGTTGTCAAAATCAAAAGTGATAAAGAAATAAAGTTCAAATCTGAGGCCATGATAGAATTCTGTGAAAGCTTAGGTATCTTTCATGAGTATTCCTCTCCTCATAATCCTCAACAGAATGGAGTTGCTGAGAGAAGGAATAAAACACTCATAGAGGCCTGCACGACCAGGTTGAGTGATGCCTCACTACTAGAATACTTATGGGATGAAGCCATCAATATTATGTGTCATGTCCAAAATAGAGCACTCATAAACAAGAACCATGATAAAACACCTTACAAACTACTAAAGGGAGGGAAACCGACAATATCATATTTTAGAATCTTTGGTAGTAAATGATTTGTACTTAACAATGGGAAGTAGCACACTACAAAATTCAGTGAAAAGAGTTTTGAAGTTATTTTCGTAGGATATAGTAGTCATAGAAAGGCATATAGGATTTTTAACAAGAAAACCATGGTCGTAGAATAATCTATTAATATTGTATTTGATGAGCTGAGCTTGCTACATAGCAGCACTTCTAGTGTGTTTGTTGAAGATGCAGGTTCAATACTAAAGGAATTAAGTTTGGATGAGCCAGTTAAGGAAAAAAATCAAGAGTTCATCAAGATCGCCACTCCAACCACAATTGGAGAGGTTGATCACCATGATGAAGATGTCATTCAAGTTGATGAAGTCACTTGAAAGTGCAGGTTAGATCTGATATACTCTAGAGGGGGGATGAATAGAGTATGGTGCTTGCTAAAAACTTTTTATAACTCTTGTTGTATTCCTAAGTGAACAGGGAAGCAATTAAACTAAGGTAAACACAACAACTAACTAAACACAGAGCAATCACAGACCACAGCCCGAAAACAAAAGAAACTAAGCAACTAGAAGACACAAGGAGCTATAGTGGTTCCCCAACCAATCTGGGTACATCACTCTTCTACCACCCTAGGTAGGAATCCACTGCAGGATGAGTTGATCAGGTGTCATGGGCACCAATGGGTTTTGATCAGGTCCCCAGAAATCAAACCTCAAGTCTTTTGGAAGGAGACTTGTGAACCAGGAATCACTTTTGAAGGGAGATGACAACCCTTTGTACAGGAGGTGGTAAGAGAGTGATGGTATCTTCTCTGTCAACAATCAAAGAGAAGATTCAAGTGGAATGATGTTAGCAGCATGCTCCCCCTGAGATCTTGAATGTATCAGGAAGACTGGAGCACTGCTTTAGGGTGATAGGTCTTCAAAGACCTAGAATGCCTGGACCAGAATATGTTTCAGGAACTCCTTTGACAGATTGGTTGACTGTTGTCCTTTAAAGTTATCCTGTGAATAGAGAGAAGAAGACTCTTGATTGAATTTTGGTTGTTCTTCTTCTTCTTGAAAATATTCTCTGGTCAGGCTGATTGCAGTCAAGTAGTTGTGATTTGAGAATGTTTGTTCTTCTGCAACTTTTGAAATTCTGTCAGATTGTTTGATGTATTGTAATTCTTGAACTTTTTCACTTCTTGATTCTGTTCTCTTGTTGTCTCTATTTTTGTGTATCTATCTATCTATTACTGACTGAGGAATATTCAAACTTTTTAAATGTCGAGCAGTAATTACAGTCGGCCTTCGAAAGAATCATCAATCAATGACTTTCCTAACTGTCCCATGGAAAAATGGCATGTAATCGTCCATAGTCAATGCACGTTCTAACGGTAACATTCCGAGAAGATCTGGCATTAAATGTTCAGGAATCAGCGCCAAGAAACGGGATGGGAACCTTGAAGAAAACCTAATCTGGATTCGTCGAACAAAGAACACATTTCGTCGAGCTGAACTTGTGTTCGTCGAGCTGAGCTAGAGTTCGTCGAGCTGAGCTTGATAGAGTTCGTCGACCAGACAATCTTCATTCATCTGATAGATAGTCTTCATTCGTCGACCTAAGAATCAAATTCGTCGACCTGAGAAAAGTTCTGGACTTAGACAAAATATCCTGCATCTACTGAAATGCTGTGTCGACAAAAGTTGGTATCGACAGATTGATCTTGGTGTCGACACAAATCCTGTGGTGTCGACATAAGCTGGTGTCGACTGAAATCCTGGTGTCGACATAATCTGGTGTCGATTGAAATACTGGTTTCGACATAAGCTGGTGTCGACTGAAATCTCGGTGTCGACATAAGCTGGTGTCGGCTGAAATCCTGGTGTCGACACAAATCGTCTGGTGTCGACAAAAACCCTGAGTGTCGACACAGATTCTCTGAGTCCAGAAATCGTCGAGTAGAGTTTAGCATTCGTCGACCGAAGCATGAAGCTTGACTTAGAAAAGTTTGAAGTTCTCCTGACTTTGGCCTGATGTAGAAACTGAGATTTCGTCGAAGAGAGAACATAGATCATCGAGCTCAGCACAAAGAATTGTCTCACGATCGTCGAGCGCAGAACTCCTTTCGTCGAGCTGATTTCGACGAACGTCGAACTCACTTTTCTTAGTCTTGAAAACTTATGAGTCTGGAGTCTCTGAGGGTCTTGTTGAAAGCTGGTCCATTTGGAGTTGATCCTAAGGACTTAACCTAGACTCTAGGACACAAATTGACCCTGGCTATACATGATGGGTCACATCCTAAGTTAGTGAACCTAGCCCAAATCAATTAGGGATCCAACAATCTCCCCCTATTTGGGTGAGCTCACTAACAGAGACTCAAAATAGAAAATCTAAGTAAGAGAAGAGATATATCTGGCAGAGAATTATAACACGTACAACAGATATATATATACACACAGTTTTGCTTAACAGATAACATAGTTTAAAAATAAATAACAGACAGAAATGAATCAACAAGAAAATTACTTCTTTGCCTTCTTCTGCTGGGGTTTGTCTTCTGCTTTCTTTTCTTCTAGCTTCTTGAAAATGATTTCTCTGTTAGGATCTTGAGCTTGAGCCACTGTCATGGTGATATCATCTGCCCCAATAATTTTTAATGATGTAGCCCTGGGGACAACTGCTTCTGGATGTAATTTCATATAGTCATCAACATTAACCAGTTTGTTGCCTTTGTCAAATCTTTTCAGCTCTTCCTTTCTATACTTTGACATTGTTGAAAGACCAGAGATATCTTTTCCTTCTGCTTTGGCTTTATTTATCAATGATAGACCAATCAGCTCTTGGTACCTAGCCATTCTTGCAGTATTAGCAGTCTCTGGATCTTCAAAAGGAATTGGAGGAGAGAGAGGTCTTTTTGGGCTTTCATCTTTATGTACTTCAGAACTTTGTTGCTGTTGCTGCTTATGTTGTTGACTTCCTAAGGAGGATGGCCTCTGCTAGCTGCTTCCAGAAGATCTCCCTGACTGTCTCTGATAAGTTTGCATTGGGGCAGATCTATGGGAGCTAGAGCCACTGGCACCAGCTGCTGGAGCAGGAGGAGGAGGAGGATCCTTCTTGTATCTGTGAACTGGTGGAAGGGAGTATCTCCTGCTTCTCTTTCTATCTTTCTGCTGGTTTTTGGAGAGCCACATCCATGCTGGCATTCCCTTATATGGAGTCACATTGTGCAGAATATAGTAGGGAGTGTCTGTATTGGGATTTGGCTTGGGAGCTGGAGGAGGAGCAGCCTTTCTCTTCTTTGCCAACAGTCTCTTTTTCTTACTAGCTGCATTCTCATCAGAATCATTATCATCATCATCAGATTCTGAATCCTGAGGGGTTTCATACAAAGCATCCAAAGCTTTTAAAGCTTTATCAGAAACAACAACCTTTGCTGGAGGAGAGACAGAAGGTTCAGGAATAGGGGTATCAGCCACCAGAGAAGAATTATCTGTACAAGATTCAGAAACAAAAGAGACAGAGCTATCAGCTACTGCCTTATTCTCTTCTCCAATGTCTGCCTGAATAAGCTCATCTAGAGTAGGCATTGGAGAGTCATCCATAATAAAATCTGGTGCTGAAACTGGAACTGATGTATCTTCTGGAATGACTTTTGAGCTGGAGGCAGAGAGAACAAAATTGTCACAGAGTTGCTTGGCAACTGCTGGACTAGCTCGAGAGGTATATGGTACCATGGCCAAATATGGCTTAGAGAAATCTGCTGGAGGGAATTGCATATGTATAGTATCAAAACTTCTCAACAAAACAGATAAATTCACTGTGAGATTTAAATAGAAATCACCAACAGGAGTTATTTGAGCAACTGACTCATCCAAGTCAATGTCAGTATCCATAAATTGAATTAACTCAAACATCTCAGCATCAAAGTCTGTCAAAATTGTTGTATCCTCAACTGAATCTGAATCTGCTAGAGAGGGAACTGCTGTGACTGCTGCTGTTGCTGTTGTATCTGCATCTGCTGTAACTTCATCACTGAGCAACTCCCCCTGCCTAGGTTCAGGGATTCCTGGAGCCAGGCCCCTAGATGAAGAGGGGACAGCAGATAGAAGAGAGAGCTGGGCAGATAAGGATCTAATGGAGGTCACAAGAGGTATAATGGCCTCTTGGTTCAAAGATTGGATGAGAGGAGAGAGCAAAGAAATGAGGGTGGATGGATGAAATAAGGAAGGGGAAGGGGATGGAATGGGAGGAGGAATAATTGATGGAGTGGGGGCATCTTGCATGATTGTATCTGATGGTATATGATAAGATGGGATGGTGGATAAATGTGGGGGAAGAGGAGACTGAGGAGGTGTAGGAAGTATTATCTCATGAGGGGAATCTGGAGGAGTGAGTTGTTGATGAACTAGCAGAGGGGAAGATGGAGGTGGAGATGGAATGTTTGTCAGGTCAAGTGGTGGAGATGAAGGAAGGGGTAGGTACATGAGGAGGCTTCTTTGGAGGAAGTGGTGCTGGAAGAGATGGTTGAGATGGAGGAACCTCTTCAACATGGTGGGGAGCGACCTTTACAACCCTTGTACTCTCAGAAGTTTGGAGGGTAGAGGAAGAAGCCTTTGAGGGCTTGGTGATGGTCCTCTCCAACCTGCCAAACAGAGCGCAAGTGAGGCACTTGCTGGCTTTTATGAAGATGGTCGGGGAGACCATACATTCAGCAGTCTTCTCTTTGAGAAATATTCCCAAAATTCTACCAAAGCAGACTTCCTTCTTGCTGTTCTTCTTCTTCATCAATTCAAACAAGACCTTACTCAAATCAACTTGTCGTTTATTCACTACTGTACACATTATTAGAAATTGGTGATGGGTAATATAGTCATGAGAAGAGTGCTTGGCGATCAGTATCTTTCCCGTAATATCTGCCAGAAATTGGTAGGCGGCAGATAATTGCTTTTTCAACAACTTATTAGGGTTGTCACCAGAGAAACCCATCAGTTTCAGCATATCAATGAATTCCTCATAATCCATTTCCAGATTGTCTTCTCCGTTCTCTAATCCAAATATTTCAGTGAGAACTGCGGGAGAAAGGGAAACAGCAGTGTTCCCTATATTGCTGGTCAAAACATCTTCTTCAGAAACTGTAGATGTATATACCCATTCTCGTATTTCCGTTCCATGAAGTTTAATGCGCCTGGTCATGAAATCCTTTAAACTGAGTTCTTCCAGTAGTTCCAGGATGTATAGAAAGATGGGGTCAGAATGTTGAAACGACTCAAAATCCATGTTGAAACTAGTGTCAAACTTCATTGCAACCAAAGCACATGAGGGAATCGCCATTGATGTCCTGCAAGAAAAACACAGAGAGAAACGGCGATCAAGAGCAAAGGAACTGAAAGCGCGGGACGGAGGTCGAAGAAAACCTAGATATAGGATTTTCAGAATATGAATCGACAAACTCTGTTCCACGAAAAAAAGAATTCTTCGAACTGAGCTCGACGAAATAAATTATAGACAGATAATTCATCGATCTCATCCAGAAGAATCGAAAATAGTTTGTCGAACTTCGTTCGACGAAATGTCTTCTGAAGCAAAGTTCGTCGATCTCTGGTCGACGAAAATTGTTCCTTCACACAGAGAATTCGTCGATCTCCGTTCGACGAGAATCTCTCAAACCTTCCCTGATTCGTCGAACTCCGTTCGACAAACTCTGGAAAATTCGTCGAATGCAGACAGAATCTAGGTTAACTCTTCTCCATCAATCATTCCCAGTTGATTTATAAAGAACAGATGGGTTTTCTCATCCAATGGCTTGGTGAAAATGTCTGCTCTCTGTAGATCAGTAGGAATATGGATCAAGTTAATTTTCTTTTTGTCCACATTATCTCTAATGAAATGATGTCTTATTTCAATATATTTAGTCTTAGAATGGTGAACTGGATTCTGTGCTATAGCACTAGCACTAGTATTATCACAGAATAAAGTTGAATGATTTAAGTTGACACCATAATCTAAGAGTTGGTTTTGTATCCATAGCATTTGTGAACAGCAACTCCCAGCAGCCATGTATTCTGCTTCTGCAGTTGATGTAGACACATATGTCTGCTTTTTACAAAACCAGGAGACAAGTCTCATACCAAGGAACTGGCATGTTCCAGAGGTACTTTTCCTGTCCACTCTACATCCAGCATAGTCAGCATCTGAGTATCCAGTTAACTCAAACTCTGACTCTGCAGGATACCAGAATCCTAGACTAGGGCAACTCTTTATATATCTCAAAATTCTTTTTAGGAAAATAAGGTGAGATTATTTAGGGTTCACTTGGAACCTATCACAGAGGCATGTGACAAATATTATATCAGGTCTGCTAGCTGTTAGGTATAATAGGGATCCAACAATTGCCCTATAATTTTTCTGATCCACTGGTTTCCCTGCTGCATCAGAATCCACAACAACATTTGTAGCTATAGGGGTTTTCATCCCTGAAGCATAACCCATCCAAAACTTTTTGATAAGCTCTTTACCATACTTAGCTTGGGAGAGGAAGACACCATCTGGGAGCTGCTTCACTTGGAGACCAAGGAAGTAGGAAAGCTCACCCATGCTACTCATCTTAAATTTAGAATGCATGAGGTCAGCAAACCTCTTGCACAATTTGGGATCAGTAGACCCAAAAATAATGTCATCCACATAAATTTATACTAACAAAATTTTGTCCTTATGATGTCTAGTGAAAAGTATTTTATCTATGATTCCTCTTGTAAATTCATGCTCTAAAAGAAAGCTTGCTAGGGTATCATACCAAGCTCTTGGAGCTTGCTTTAAACCATAGAGAGCTTTATGCAATTTGAAAACAAAAGAGGGTTGAGTTGGAGAGATAAAACCTGGAGGTTGTTCTATATAAACCTCTTCTTGAAGTACTCCATTCAGGAATGCACTTTTGACATCCATCTGGTAGACCTTGAATCTCTTGTAAGCTGCATATGCAAGGAATATCCTAATGGCCTCTAACCTTGCAACAGGGGCAAAGGTTTGGTCATAGTCTATTCCTTCCTCTTGTCTGTAGCCTTGAGCAATAAGCCTAGCCTTGTTCCTCACTATGTTGCATTGGGCATCCAACTTGTTCTTGTAGACCCATTTGGTTCCAATAACTGGGTAGTTATGGGGTCTTGGAACCAAATCCCACACTCTACATCTCTCAAACTGATTGAGTTCCTCTTACATTGCAATGATCAAGTGCGGATCTTGCTCTGCCTCATGAATGGTGAGAGGTTCAATTTGATAGAGAAAACATGCATGCATCAAGTCTTGGTTGAGTTGATGCCTCGTCTGTACACCTACTGAGATGTCTCCAATCACTTGAGATCTGAGGTGATCTCTAAGTGTGATAAGATCAGTTGGTGGAGTTGGTTGAGCAACAGATTCAGTATTTAACTCCTTTTGGGGAATGATATTAGCTATTGGTGGATGTTCAACCACTTCCTCTTGACTTTCCTCTTCACTATCTTCAGCAACCTGTGGAGTAGGATGGTTTGGTACCTTTTGGGTAAGGTTCAGTCCATCCATAGACTCATACAGTGGTGGAACCTACAAAGAGCTTATGGTAGAAATTTCTTTCTCCTTGTATGACATATTAGTTTCATCAAAAGATACATGAATAGATTCTTCAATTTTAAGAGTTGATTTGTTATACACCCTATAAGCTTTACTGATCATGGAGTATCCCAGAAACACTCCTTCATCAGCTTTAGCTTGAAATTTTGATATGTATTTCTTGTCATTATTATGAATGTAACAAATACAACCAAAGATTTTAAAATAATCTACTTTAGGTTTCTTCCCTTTGAGTAATTTATAGGGAGTCTTGCCCTTCAGTTTATGTATTAAACTTCTATTCAACACATAGTTGGAGGTGTTCACTGCCTCTGCCCAAAAGGATAGAGGAAGGTGAGCATCTGACAACAATGTAGTAGCAGATTCAATAAGGGTTGTATTTTTCCTTTCAGCTACCCCATTTTGTTGAGGAGTTCTAGGAGCTGAGAAAGTGTGCCTGATCCCTTCACTTTGACAGAACTCTTGCATAAGAAGAGAATCAAACTCTGTCCCATGATCACTTCTGATCAGGGCAATGTGAGTGTTGAACTCAGTCTGTATGTATTTGAGAAACTCTATCAAACACTTAAAGTTATCAGACTTCTTCCTCAGAAAGAACACTCATGTTAATCTAGAGAAGTCATCTACAACTACTAAGGTGTATGATTTCCCACCTAAGCTCTGTACCGTAATGGGTCCAAAGAGATCCATGTGTAATAGATACAAAATCCTAGGTGAATCACTCTTATTAAGTGACTTGAAACTATTTTTGGTTCGCTTGCCTAATTGACAAGCCCTGCAAAGTCCTTCCTTCTTGTAGGGGCCAGAAGGTAGTCCTCTAACAAGGTTGTCCTTGGATAGCCTAGCAATGGTTCTAAGGTTTATATGTCCTAATATCTTATGCCATAATTCATTAGGTCTATAAATAGAATTGAACAAACATATATCTACCTTGGTTGAAAGAAAATATACAAGATAGATGTTACCTTTTCTTTTACCTGTCAACACAATTGTGTTGTCCTCTGATTTGATCTTGCATGAGTATTTGTTGAAAGTCACTTGATAGCCTTCATCACACAGTTGACTGATACTGATCAAGTTGTGCTTTAGTCCTTCCGCATAGGCTACTTTCTTGAATGTGACTGTGCCAATCTGGACTGCACCATATCCTATTGTTAGTCCAAAGTTTGAATCACCAAATATTACTTTGGGTTCAAGCTTGGCTTTAAAGTATGTGAAATTATCCTTGTTTCCTGTCATGTTCTTTGAGCACCCACTATCCAGATATCATTGCTGGTTTGATGTTGGATAGGTCTTCACCTGCACATAAAGTAATTTATTTGTTTTTGACCCAGTTCACCTTGGGCCTAGGTTGATAACCTTTGAATTCAGAAATAAAAGACATCTCTGGTTGACTCTTATAGCCTTCAGGATGATATCTCCTAGGAGGTATTATCCATTCAGTATAAGGGTTAAACCATTGAGATGTAGGACCTCTAGGATTGAACTTTGATTTGCCTTTGAAAGAGTTTTCAAAACTATGATCTCTGTTCGACGATCTCTGAGCTGAGTTCGACGATCTTGGGTCAGATCGTCGAGCTCCGTTCGAAGATCGATTGTGCCAGAGTTCAGGGTTTAGAGATTATCGACCTGAGTTCGACGATTTAGCCTGAGATCGTTGAGCTCCATTCAGCGATCGTCAAGCTCCGTTCGATGATTTCTGTTGAACAATAATTTTCTTAGGTAAATCAGAATTCTTCCTAGCTACCTCTACAACTCCCTTACCTTTATCAGAGAAAAACTTGATTGGGGTTGTTAATACTATAGGTTGGCTTGATGAAGCACCCAAGCACAGTGTAGTATTGAATCTTGAGTTTACTGTGCTTGTGATGTCCATTAGTTTGATACTTCTCCCATTGAGGGATTCTTCAAACTTTTTGGCCTCTGATAGGTCACTTTTCAGTGAGGCTATATGCTCCCTATAGCATTCCAACTATTCAGAGAGTTTGAGGATTTCTGATTTTAAACTACTGTGTTCAAATAACTAATTTTTGAGAGAAATGATTTCTTTCTCAGATTTTAATAAATCTAAACATAGTGCTTTAAACTCACACTTGAAGTCCTCAGAATTAAAATCAAAAGAACTTATTACCTGGTCCTCTTCAGATTGAGTCTCTGATTCTGACTCTGACTCTTCTGCATCAGAATTTTGTTGTGAGGCATTGATAGCCATCATGCAGAATTCTTTTTCACCAGCATCATCTTCATCATCACTAGAGCTGGATGAAGCTTCAGATTCTTCTTCTGTCTCACTCCAAGTTTCAGCTACAAACCCCTTCCTGGTGTGTTTGTTCTTACTGGAGGAGGGTTTGTCATTGTTGTTCTTCCTGAAGTCTTTATCTTTTCTTCTTTCTTTCCTGTCCTTCTTGTCCTTATTCTGACTTTCTGGACAGTCAAACACAAAGTGGCCTGTTTTCCTTCATCCAAAACAAATAAACTCTTTGTTATTTGATTTGTCATACCTTGGCTTGTCATGCCCTCTGGAAGACTTTTTCCTGAAGTCCTTCCTGGCCATTTTGTAAAACCTTTTGACCAGTAGGCTTAGCAGGTCTTCATTGCCTGTGACCTTGTCTCCAGGCTAATCTTCAATGGCTTTGAAAGCTATTGACTTCTCTTTTCTGACGGCTGGTGAAGCAGCCTTCTGCTCTTCTTCTCTATTCTTGATGAGCAGCTCATAAAACTTGAGCTTGCCCAAGAGAGCTTCAGTTGTGATCTCATTTAGGCTTCTGGCTTCCTTGATTGGCCAGATCCTTGAGTCCCAAGTGCTTGGGAAGCACATTAGGATTTTATCATTGAGCTCAGTCAATGAGATCTCTTTGTCCAATGTTTTCAGCTCATTGACTATGAGAGTGAGTCTATTATACATATCTGCTACTGACTCAGCATCTCCTTTCTTGAAGTTCTCATATTGGGTTATGAGGTGAGATCTTCTATCTTTTCTCTCATCAGCAGATCCTGAGACTATCTCAGATAACCTGTCCCAGATGTCCTTTGCTGAGTTGCATTCAGCTACTTTTTGGAATATTTCATTAGACATAGTCTGGGCTAGAATATTCATTGCCTTAGCATCTGCCACTTTTCATTTCTTGATTTCTGCATCTGTTCCTGATGGAGGTGGAACAGCACTTGTACTTGTATTTTCTAGAGGTCTTGGACACACTGTCAAAACAGAATTGAAAATATCTTCATCAATAGAGTTCATGTACAATCTAATCCTCGCCTTCCAAAGTGCAAACTTAGATAGATTGCACACTGGAGGTCTGGTGCTAGCATAATCTTTATTTTGGGCCATGTTCTGTGAAGAAATAAATCTAACAAAAAACTTAAAATAGATCTAACTAGAGGGAACTTTGGGTTCAGGTGTTAGCCTGTGCAACCACTAAGGTGTGGTAATTTAACCAACCTCGCTCTGATACCAATTGAAAGTGCAGGTTAGATCTGATATACTCTAGAGGGGGGTGAATAGAGTATGGTGCTTGCTAAAAACTTTTTACAACTCTTGTTGTATTCCTAAGTGAATAGGGAAGCAATTAAACTAAGGTAAACACAGCAACTAACTAAACACAGAGCAATCACAGACCACAGCCAGAAAACAAAAGAAACTAAGCAACCAGAAGACATAAGGAGCTATAGTGGTTCCCCAACCAATCTGGGTACATCCACTCTTCTACCACCCTAGGTAGGAATCCACTGCAGGATGAGTTGATCAGGTGTCCTGAGCACCAATGGGTTTTGATCAGGTCCCCAAAAACCAAACCTTAAGTCTTTTGGAAGGAGACTTGTGAACCAGGAATCACTTTTGAAGGGAGATGACAACCCTTTGTACAGGAGGTGGTGAGAGAGTGATGGTATCTTCTCTGTCAACAATCAGAGAGAAGATTCAAGTGGAATGATGTTAGCAGCTTGCTCCCCCTGAGATCTTGAATGTATCAGGAAGACTGGAGCACTACTTTAGGGTGATAGGTCTTCAAAGACCTAGAATGCCTGGACCAGAATATGTTTCAGGAACTCCTTTGACAGATTGGTTGATTGTTGTCCTTTGAAGTTATCCTGTGAATAGAGAGAAGAAGACTCTTGATTGAATTTTGGTTCTTCTTCTTCTTCTTGAAAATATTCTCTGGTCAGGCTGATTGCAGTCAATAACTTGTGATTTGAGATTGTTTGTTCTTCTGCAACTTTTGAAAATCTGTCAGATTGTTTGCTGTATTGTAATTCTTGAACTTTTCCACTTCTTGATTCTGTTCTGTTGCTGTCTCTATTTTTGTGTATCTGTCTATCTATTACTGACTGAGGAATATTCAAACTTTTTGAATGTCGAGCAGAAATTACAGTCGGCCTTGGAAAGAATCAGCAATCAATGACTTTCCTAACTGTCCCATGGAAAAACGGCATGTAATCGTCCATAGTCAATGCACGTTCTAACGGTAACATTCCGAGAATATCTGGCATTAAATGTTCAGGAATCAGCGCCAAGAAATGGGACGGGAACCTTGAAGAAAACCTAATCTGGATTCATCGAACAAAGAACACATTTCGTCGAGCTGAACGTGTGTTCGTCGAGCTGAGCTAGAGTTCGTTGAGCTGATCTTGATAGAGTTCGTCGACCAGACAATCTTCGTTCATCTGATATACAGTCTTCATTCGTCGAGCTGAGAATCAAATTCGTCGACCTGAGAAAAGTTCTAGACTTAGATAAAATATCCTGCATCTGCTGAAATGCTATGTCGACAAAAGTTGGTGTCGACAGATTGATCTTGGTGTCGACACAAATCCTATGGTGTCGACATAAGCTGGTGTCGACTGAAATCCTGGTGTCGACATAAGCTAGTGTCGACTAAAATCCTGGTGTCGATATAAGCTGCTATCGACTGAAATCCTGGTGTCGACATAAGCTGGTGTCGGCTGAAATGCAGGTGTCGACAAAAATCGTCTGGTGTCGACACAAACCCTGAGTGTCGACACAGATTCTCTGAGTCCAGAAATCGTCGAGTAGAGTTTAGCATTCGTCAACCGAAGCATGAAGCTGGACTTAGAAAAGTTTGAAGTTCTCCTGACTTTGGACTGATGTAGAAACTGAGATTTCATCGAACATGGAACATAGATCGTCGAGCTCAGCACAAAGAATTGTCTCACGATCGTCGAGCGCAAAACTCCTTTCGTCGAGCTGAGTTCGACGAACGTTGAACTCACTTTACTTAGTCTTGAAAACTTGTGAGTCTGGAGTCTGTGAGGGTCTTGTTGAAAGCTGGTCCATCTAGAGTTGAGCCTAAGGACTTAACCTAGACTCTAGGACACAAATTGACTCTGGCTATACATGATGTGTCACATCCTAAGTCAGTGAACCTAGCCCAAATCAACTAGGGATCCAACATCACTCCAGTGGTAGAGGAAGCTCCAGATGCAAGGACTTTAGAGCTCAGACACTTGAAGGATCGCCCAATTGATCAAATCATAAGAGAACCTCATGATTGTGTCAGAACTCGTAGAGGTACAGCTAATGAGAATTTGTATTTGACTTTTCTCTCATAGGTTGAACAAAAGAAGTTTGAGGAAGCAAACAAGGACGCATCTTGGGTAATGGCAATGGAAGATGAACTAAATCAATTCAAACGTTGCCGAGTCTGGAAGCTTGTGCCAATACCCAAAGGAAAGAATATGATTGGAACAAAGTGGGTCAACCGAAACAAGATGGACGAAGATGTAATCATAGTCAAGAACAAAGCCAGACTCATCACCAAAGGGTACAGACAAGAAGAAAGGATCAACTTCGATCAAACATATGCTCTATTGGCAAGACTTGAGGCAATCAGGTTGTTCATAGCTTATGTTGCACTCAAAAGCTTCAATGTCTACCAAATGGACATGAAGTTAGTTTTCCTTAATGGTGACATAAAGGAAGAAGTGTATGTGGAACAACCTCGAGGCTTTGTTGATCCTTAACATCCTAATTCTATTTATTTATTATTTAAAGTGCTATACAGTTTGAAACAAGCTCCTCAAGTTTGGTATGAAATGTTATCTAACTTTCTTCTTGAGAACAAGTTCATAATGGGAAAGATAGAAAAGTCATTATTTCTTAGGGAAGAAAAAGGAAAGATTCTGCTATTGCAAATTTATGTCGAAGACATCAATTTTGGCTTGACTGACGACAACCTTTGCAAGAAGTTTTCCAAACTTATGCAAGGGAAGATTGAAATGAGCACTATGGGAGAGCTGAAGTATTTCTTAGGACATCAGGTGAAACAATCTGAGGATGGAATTTTCATCTCTCAGACGAAGTTCACCAAAGAGTTAATTAAGAAATTCAGAATGGAGAGTGCAACCTCTATGAGTACTCCAATGGGTTCAGCTATGTCTCTGGACCAGTATGAGAAAGGGGAACCTTTTGATGAAATCAAGTACAGAAGAATAATTGAATCCTTGCTCTACCTTACTGCTAGTAGGCCAGACATCATATGTTCAACATGTGTGTGCGGTAGATATTAGGTGAACTCTAAGATATCTCATTACATTGCAACAAAGTGGATCTTGAGATACCGTAAGGGCACACCAAATCATGGCATATGGTACCCAAGAAGTAATGATGGCGTGCTAATAGGATTTTCAGATGCAGATTTTGTAGGTAGTAAAGATGATAGAAATATCACATCCGGGACTTGCCAATTCCTTAGAAGGAGACTCATCTCATGGAGCAGCAGGAAGAAAAATTGTGTCGTCATTTCAATGGCGGAGTCAGAATACATTTCTGCCGGCAGTGGTTGCACACAATTACTCTGGATCAAGATTCAACTTGAAGACTACAACTTGAAGGTCAAGGACATTACACTATTCTGTGACTCCTCCAGTGCAATTGCAATAGCCAACAACCTAGTCTCTCATAGCCGGACAAAGGACATAGAGATGCAATACCATTTCATCAGGGAGAATGTGGAGCATGGAGACATCAATCTCCAGTATGTTCCAACTGACATGCAGGTTGCAGACATATTCACGAAGCCACTGGACAAGGCCAAGTTCTCGTTCTTCAAAACAGAACTTGACATGCTCAATAAGGAATGTTGAAGAAAAGGACCACACAGCTAAGTTCAGAGCCAGATTACTTTTCAAAAATTAAGAAAACTCTACGTCTGGACTTCATTTCTCGAGTACCTCCTTTATTCTCGAGAACATTAGACTTGCCTCTCGGGAAGGATAGCTCTACACGAGAACAAGACACCCTCTACTCGATAACAAGCTTTCTTCTTCTCGAGAACTGATATCTCACTCGAGAAATCAGATGGAAAATCTCTTTCAAGTTCAATTTTTTGATATCGGCACGCAAACACTACCGTCATACTCCAGGTATTTTAGCATTATTTATTTCATTAATCATCGAGATTTAGGGTATATATAAATAGATTAAGACCAGAAATTTCCTATTCCGGAAGTTCAAAATCACTCTCTCGAGAAATCCTTTTCACCTTTTCCATCTCCACCGCATTGCCGCAAACAACCCTATCTCTCTTCTCTCCGGCTAGCAGACGTTTCGTTCTTCAATCAATGTCCTCCTCATCAAAGTTACGCATCGCCAGCGAACTCATCTCCACTGGAATCGGCGAATTTTCTAACAATTTCAGAAATGTCCTCATCTTGCTCGACACTGCCTGACTATCTTTTGTTCTTCAACACCCATGCAGAGTTCTTATTTCTAATGTAGAAGAATTTTTCCAGATTGCCAAGGTCAAGCGCAATTGCAAACTTCTGAAAACCAAGGTACGGGACATCAAAATCAAGGTGACATCTACCTCTATTTCTCAGTTTCTGTAGCTGCCAGTGATTGACATGGAAGACGACCTAGTAAGTTCAGATTATGAAAGGGCTTACTATTTTTGTGGCCTTCCCAACTCAACCGTCACCATTGGCAGACAACATATGAATGTAGAGAGCAAATTACTTGCAGATATTTTTGGAAAAGTCCTTCTCTGCCGCACCAGTTCTATTAGCTACATCACTACTGAATTCTTTGATATGATGATTGATGTAATCTGTAGAAAGAAGTTTCAATGGGGGACGATGATCTTTGACAAGATCAAGGAAAGTATCAAAAGCCCTAACTATGGTAGGATTTTATCTCTTTATCTAAATCAGATGATACCAGATGTTTTTTACTTAGATAAGCGCATGGCCCTTCATCACATGAAAAAGGTTTCTATAACCTCCATCCAGAGATGGGAAATCAAGCTTCAAAAATCAAACCAAGCTCCAAGGATAGAAGAAGATTAAGTCAAGACTCCATCTCCCCTCTCTCATCAAATAACTGATCTAGTTATTGAGGGGGGGGGGGGCCTGCTCCATCTATGCAAATGCAGCCTACTCAAGTTCAAACTCCAGCCACAGTCCATACAGATACTCCAGCCCAAGTCACAACCTCACCTGCTGCTGTACATATAGTTTTAGAAGAAGATACATCTACATCTGTTACTGCAAAAGACTCAACTCTCCAAGGAGATAACTCAGGATTTAATGCTGCAGACTAGTCTGATCCAGAACTTCTGACTGATGACTAGGTAAATGATCAAATATTATCTACAGCAGAAGTCATTGACAAGATGATCGAGGAACTCACCTCCAAAGAACCTATATCCCCTCTTCCTAAATAACATCCGTCTCCCCAAGAAAAATCTCCTCAAGCAGAAAATCCAACTGTCCCAGCACCATCTTAGCCCTAGTCTCCTCTTAAGGATGTGCAAGAAGATGAAGATGTTGTCTCTATTTTTAATACTGAAGAAGAAGTACCTGCAAAATCCGTTGAACCTCCTCTTCCAAGTCTACATTTCAACATTCTCACTTTCCTAGGTGGTGATGTTGAAGATGAAATAACTACTAGCAGAAGTAAACAGATATCTACATCTACTGTGCTTATAGAAGAAATAGCCCCCTGGACAACTACAGTTCTACCTCCACCTCCACCTCAGACTACAGTTTTTCCTAAAGATAATATATTGAGTAAAAGTGAAGCCATGTTGGCTGAATAAAGAAAATACTTTGATACCTCCGTACAAGCTGTCACTGATAAAGTATCTGCCTTAGAAAAAGAAATGAGCTGAGGATTTGTGGAAATCCAGAGAAACACTGATGAGTTCAAAAGGCTCTTACAAATTGGAGGCAAAACCATAGACCACATCATTACTAGTATTGGTGAGGTAATTGAACAATCCGTCACTCTAACTAACAACCAGATTCAACTAGAAAAAAAGCTCAAGAATGTAACTTTAAGACATGTGAAGAAGTTGGCAAGTTTAAGGAAGAAGTCATAGAAACCCTCTATGTAGATGTCGGAAAGGAGGAGGATAAAGTAAAAGAACAGCTAGATAAGAAAGTCCAAACAATGAAAGATCAATAGGATAATCAACTTAAAGAGGTCCAAACATTAGTGCTATAGGAAATTAAGAGTACAAAGCTTTATACATATGACACTGCAGTGTGGATGAACAATCTAATCTTCCCTGATTTCTCATTTGAGCCCACTGCAGCCCCTCCTCCCAGCCAGGAGGTTCATAGGCCTACTTTCTCTCCACATCTAGAACTTTATGAAGATCCACCTCCTGAAACATATTTACAAGTGTCGAATATAGAACAAACTGATGAACCTCAACATCCACCTCCTTAAGTACAAATTCCTACAAGAAGAAAGTATGATGATGGTGCTTCTGCTAGCAGATCCACACCCATGCCAGGACATGCTGAAAGAGAATTTGCTGAAGTCTGGAGCCCTACTTCTAAATCCATTATTCTGGATACTTTAATACTTATACCGGATTTTAGTAGAAACAAGGATACATACCACTCTCATTCTGAATGGATGTAGTATGAGAAATCCATGACACTAAGAAGGCTACATGATAAGAAGTATAGTCAAGATGATCCTACTGCTCCTCCCAGACCAGGCAAGTATTTTCCAAATCCATTCATGTATTTCCAGGGACAAAAAGATAAGAATTAGAGGCAGCATCAACAGCAGACCAAGAAGTGATTGAAGATGATCAAAATTTTTATATATGAGAAATTTTATGGAATAGGACCTTTCCTGGACAATTTCTATATATATATACATCTTTAAATTTTGATGATCTAAATCTTGTATTGCATAGCTTTTCTTCCATTTAATTTAATTATTAGGTATGTTACTTGTTTATCTTGTGTAATTCACCTTAGTGTAGAGGGTTCTGACTTCTACAAATAGGGGGAGATTGTTGGGTATCGTATCCACAATAACCCAGATTTTTATGAAGTCACCCTTGAACTAAGATGAATTAAGTTTGTATTTGATGTCTTTTCAAGTTGAGTGCTTGCAGGTTATAATTGCCAAGTGTAGACTAATGTCAGTTTACAATGTGTCACCAAACACATGACCATATAATGTAATCCCTCATTGTGTGATCCATGGTGTTGACTCATGTGTAACCTCTCTATAAGGATACACTTCATTCTCAAGTACTAAGGCTATGGAAGAAAGGCTGGTTGCTGAATTCCTTGAAGAAAATCACTTTTCAGTGATAACAAAAATTTCTAAGTGTTTTTATCAAGGACTTATTGTACTCGAGTAGAATTAAATTTATTACTTGAGTGAGCTCAGTCAAGTGTTCGAGTAGCTGAAGTTGTTCGTGAGAAATCCTACTGCAGTTCTCTATAAATCCATGTGTACTCAAGTAGATCATGACTCTCCTTCTCGAGTTACCTTAAAATAAGCTCTAAACATTTCTAAGAATTTTTCTCTAGATGCCAAAGACTTTTCTCGAGAAGTCCAGAAATAGTTCTCAAGAACCAGATGTTGCTTCTAGAGACACAAAAATATTTTCTCGATATACTTCCTTGTTCTCGAGTAACAGAAGAATTTTTCTCGAGAACAGAAGTTTATTTTTCTCAAGTAAGTTTTCTCATTCTCGAGATACCAGAATTCTTACTCTACACTTTCCTTAAGTATTTCTTCTCGAGAACTTCATAACTCTTCTCGAGAAATAGAAATATCTTCTCGAGAACACTTACTCCTCTCGCGAAATGGAATGCAGATTTCTGAATTTTCTTATGTATCTGACGGATTCGATTTCAAATGTCATTAAATCTTGATTGGTCCACGTGGCTTGCATTTATTGTAATTTAGACCGTTATGAAAGGTCTATAAAAGGTCTTGTCAGAATCGACAAACCCTAAGTAGTAGTGTACAAGTTTCTGAATCAATTTCAACTTTCTAAATCGAGAAGCTTCGCCACCGACAAGGATCGTTCTTCATCACCAAACTTCTCGATCCAGAGATTCAGACAAGAAGGAGTTCACCAATCAAGTTTTCTACATCTCCAAATCTTCTCCTTGATCGTGGTTATCCCAAGTTCTCAGATCGAAGGATTCTCAGATTTCTTCCTCAACTTTTTTGATAGGGCTTTTCAGTTTTTCAAAAAGGAAGAACCCTAGATTCTGCCAGATCTGTGAAAGACAAGTTTGTTATTTCTGATTGTAAATTCATTTTATTATTGTAGGAGTTATTCTCTGTGTTTTGTAGGAGTTGTTCTCCGAGTTTTTATAGGAGTTGTTTTACTACGTGTTGTATGAACTTTGTTCCGAGTTGTCGGATTGTTTTCAATATGAGAGAATAGTGGAGTAGCCGAGTCTAGTGTGTTACTAGATCGGTGAGGTGGAAAGTGGATGTACCCAAGGTTGGGGAATCACTATAATTTCTGGTGTCATCTGTGGTTTGCTTGTTTATTTTTTATGCATCACTCATACGATTTTATTCCACAAAAAGTCGAAGAACTCACCTATTCATCCCCCTCTAGGTGACTTAGGTAGACAACTAAACATTTTTCAGTTGGCATGCACCATATGATGGATAAGAATAAAGAGTTATTCACCAGTCATATAAGAATTTCATTGTGATGCAATTGGCAAGCGTTGCCTACCAAAATAGATGCATTGTGAGAGAAAAGTCAAAGCTGACTCATAGTGTTAGTGAAATATGTATCTTGTCCACTAAGAGAGTTACTCACATAAACTCTTCGAATTGATATCGAGGGTTATCAGTTTGATAAAAATAGTGGGAGTTGTTTTGATAAAAGTTCTTATCGAAAGAATAAATTATATTTTGAAATGCAGTACTAATTTACTCTGCTTGATCTTTGTAGAATTTCCATGACAAGTGGTTCACATTCCACCCTGTCCCTCTGAGCCATCCTTGAGGAGGAAAAACTGAGCGGGACAAATTATTTGGACAGATACAGGAGCTTGAGAATTGTTCTCAGGCAAGAGCGCAAGCTCTATGTTTTGGAAGAGGAATCCCCTGATAAGCCTGTCGGGAATGCACCTCGCGCTGATAAGGATGCTTACAAGAAGTACCTTGATGCTCCTTAGACTTTGAATGTCTCATGCTAGCGACCATGAACTCTGAGCTCCAAAATCAATATGAGAACATGGGTTGCAAGGATATTGACGAGCATCTCAATAAAATATTTCAAGGGCAAGCTCGTCAAGAGAGATTTGATGTCACAAAGGCGTTGTTTCAGTGTAAGATGGTAGCACGGGTCCTATTAGGGACTCATGTACTCAAGATGATTGGTTATATTGAGAACCTTGAAAATCTAGGCTTCCCTCTGCGCCAAGAGTTGGCCACAGACCTGATCCTGCAATCATTTCCAGACAGTTATCAGCAGTTTGTCTTAAACTATAACATGAATGAAATAGACAAGACACTGCCCGAGCTTCTAGGTATGTTGCGAACTGTCGAGATAAACATGAAGAAGGCCAAGCCTGCTAACCTCATACAGATGGTGCATAAAGGTAAAGGCAAAGCCAAGGTATTTGAGAAGATGAAGGTGGGACCTAAGTCTTCTTCGAAGCCTAAGCCTTCTACACTGAAAAAAGAAAGGTTTAGGGAAAGAAGGAAAGTGTCAGCACTATGGTAGGCTGGTCATTGGAGAAGGAACTGTACTTTATACATTGAGGGTCTGTAAAGGATGAAAGGAGGTATGACTTCCACTTCAAGAATTTATGTTATAGAGATAAACCTTTCTGCTCATTCATCCTGGGTATTGAATATCGGATCTGGTTCTCATATTTGTATAAATATGAAGGAGCTGGGAAGGAGAAGAATGTTGAGTAAAGGAGAGGTGGACTTGCGTGTCGGCAATGGAGCAAGAGTTGTTGTATTCGTCATAGGAGTTTACCGTCTTGCTTTGCCAAGTTGGCTTGTAATTGAATTGGATAATTATTATTTTGTTCCGCCAAAATTAGAAACATTTTATTCATTTCATGTTTAGACATAGTGGGTTTTTCTTTTATAATTAAGAACAATTGTTGTTTAATATTTAAGAATGATGTTTATTATGGTGTAGACCAAATATTTAATGGTTTGTATGTTTAGAACTTGCACCATCAGATCTATAACATAGAAAATACTACAAGACTAAAAATGAATGACTCGAACACTACGTATCTTTGGCATTATCATTTGGGCCATATAAATGAGAAACGTATATCCAAGCTCCATAAAGATGGACTATTGGAATCATTTAATTATGAATCATTTGAGAGATGCGAATTTTTTTTGTTAGGCAAGATGACTAAGGTCCCTTTCACTTGAAACAATGAGAGGGCTGATGATCTCTTGGGTATAGTACATAGTGATGTATGTGGACATATTAGTTGTATGGACAGAGGTGGGTACTTCTACTTTATTACATTTACTAATGATTTTAGTATATACGAATACGTGTATCATATGAAGTGTAAATCCGAAACATTTTAAAATTTCAAAGAGTTTAAGAACGAAGTAGAGAACCAGTGAGGTAAGAAGGTTAAAGCACTCTGATCTGATCGAGGTGGTGAATACCTAAGTCATGAGTTCCATGATCATCTAAAAGAGTGTAGTATTGTATCATAGCTCACTCCACCAAGAACACCACAACATAATGGTGTGTCTAAGTGGAGGAATCGTACTCTATTAGACATGGTACGATCGATGATGACTCATGCAGATCAGCTTGTTTCTTTTTGGGGTTTTCTCTAGAAACTACTGCTTTAACATTAAATCATGCTCCAATGAAAGCAGTTCTAAAGAAACCATATTATATATGGACTGGGTAGCGTCCTAGTATATCATTCACTAAGGTTTTGGGATGTGAGGCTTATGTAAGATGTTAAATGCCTGATAAGCTGGAACCCAAATCAGATAAGTGTTATCTTGTGGGTTTCCTAAGGAAACTAAATGGTACTGGAACGGCCCAGGACCGACCACTACAAAGGGCTTTACTGGAACCCAACTGGCACTGCTAGAAGGCTACAGCCCGTACACCCCAACTCCTCTCCATGATTGTTTCTCAGTAACATTGCTATGTTGGCGCTAGGTTTTGAACCTGCAACACTTTATGAGAAACTTTCTACAGTTCTCATCACTAACTGAGCTGATGCGGGTTCAAAACCTAGCGCCAATATAGCATTGTTATTGAGAAACATGCAGGGAGAGGCGTTGGGGTGTACGGGCTACAACCCTATAGCGGTGCCAGTTGGGTCCTAGTAAAGCCCTTTTAGTGGTCGGTCCTAAGCTGTTACATGTACTATTTCTACCTACCGTCTGAGGGCAAAGTGTTTGTCGCGAGGACGGGTGTCTTTCTTGTGAAATAGTTCTTAAGTAGAAAAACTGCAAGGGTATATCTTGAAGAAGTTAAAGAACCACAAAATATGAATGAACCGGAATTGGAACCTGAGCCAGCACTATAATTTATTGTAGCTGGAGAACCTACTCAGGAAACATAAGTTTCACGTAGATCTGATAGACTAAGGTTTGAGCCTGAGAGATGTGGATTTCTCGTGTCTCAAATATGTAATGTGTTGCTTATGGATCATAGTGATGAGCATGCAACCTACTAAGTGGTTATGAGTGCATCGAAATCCGAGAAGTGGCTTGAAGCCATGAAATCAGAGATAGACTCCATGTATGAGAAATAAGTTTGGATCTTGGTGGAACCACCTGAATGGGTAAGACCCATAGGGTGCAAGTGGGTCTTCAAGAAGAAGAACGACATGGATGGGAATGTACAGTCATTCAAAGGGTGACTGGTGGATAAGTGTTTCAAGAAAATTCATGATATTGACTATGATGAGACCTTTTCCCCTATTGCCATGGTTAAGTCCCTCAGAATTCTGCTTGCTATTGGTGTGTATTATGACTATGAGATCTGGCAGATGGATATCAAAATGCCTTTCCTAAATGGAAAACTCCTTTAGGAAGTGTACATGACACAACCCGAGAGTTTTCTATCTCCAGGTAAAGCCACTAAAATATGGAAGTTGCAGAGATCCATTTATAGATTAAAACAGGCTTCTCGAAGTTGGAATCTTGTTTTTGATGAAAAGATCAAAGAGTTTGGTTTTATAAATAACTATGATGAACCGTGCTTTTACAAACAGATTAGTGGGAGCATAGTTGTCTTTCTGATATTGTATGTAGATGACATACTGCTTATCGGGAATGACAAACCGACCCTACAAGTTATTAAGAACAACCTAGGGGACTTTTTTTCAATGAAGGACTTGGGTGAAGCGACTTATATACTTGGTATTAAGATCTATAGAGATAGATCAAAGAAGTTGTTGGGTTTCACCCAAAGTACGTACATTGACAAGGTGTTGAAGTGGTTCAACACACTTGAGTCCAAGAAAGGATTCTTTCCCATGCCCCATGGTGTGAGTCTCTCTAATGACCGATGTTCTAAGTCTTTTGAAGATAAGGACCGCATGAAGTCTATTTCATATGCTTCGGCAATTGGGTCAATGATGTACGCAATGATATGTACTAGACCTGATGTCTCTTATGCCTTGCGCATGACTAGCAGGTATCAATCTAATCCTGATGAAAGTCACTGGATTGTCGTTAAGAATATCCTGAAGTACTTGCAAAGTACTAAGGATACGTTCTTGGTATTTGGTGGAGAGGAAGAGCTCGTTGTAAGGGATTGCATGGATGCTAGCTTTCAAACTGATAGGGACGACTCAAAGTCTCAGTCATGTTTCTTATTTTTCCTTAATGGAGGTGTTGTTAGCTGGAAAAGTTCAAAGCAGGAGACAATTGCCGATTTTACAACTGAGGCAGAGTATATCTCCACTGCAAATGCAGCGAAGGAGGATGTATGGATTAGGAAATTCACCGGCGAGTTAGATGTAGTTCCTTGCGTTGTTCGTCCCGTATATCTCTACTGTGATAACAACGGTGCATTTGCACTTGCTTTGGAACCTAGATATCATCAGCGCTCCAAGCAAATAATTCGGCGGTTCCATCTAATTCGAGAGATTGTCGATCGAGGAGATATGAGCATTAGCAGAGTGTCGAATGAAGAAAACATTATGGATTCACTGAGAAAACCTCTAGCGCAAAGAAAGCATGATGGTCATGTTATATCTATCGGTATACGATACCTTAATGATCAGCCCTAGTGTGAGTCTTGGGGATTGTATGTTTGTGGGTTGTATTATTTCATTTGATGAATAAAGTATTGTATGCATTTCATTTTATATATTTTGGCAAGTTCTTTTATTGTATTATTATATCTATTGTGATAGATTAGTTAACTCTATAAATGCCCTTAGAATGTTTGCTTTCATAGGTCAAGTAATGACTTGAATTTAAGAACCTATGATCCTAGAAGCTTCATTCTTAAAGGTCTCTAGTCGTTGTATCATCTTAGAGGCAAAGGGCGATTATGATACCTTTAAGACTAGCATGTGTGTTAACTGATGACCCGTCCTCACAGGTCATGATATTTTGATATCAAGTCATCACATGGGTGCCTTTGAATATTTTATGCCCTTTTTAACTCATCATAGGAGATTGGATCTATATGGTATAGCTCATATGATTAGTTAAAAGGGCATAAAATATTCAAAGGCAAAAGTGTTGAGTATGTCGAGACCACTAAACGCCTTCGTTGAGTTAAGAGTTTACTCGTCGAATAGCGTCGTTGAGTGAGTTGAGTATATTCAACTACTGATCAAGTCAAGGAGTTGATTCGTCGAGTATGGACCTTAAGCGTTGAGTGTATAGAATATACTCGACGATTCGTTGATTCAAGGAGTTGACTCGTCGAGTCTGAGTCTTAGGCGTTGATTGTGTTGAGTCCACTCAACGCCTTCATCGAGTAAAGTATTACTATGTGAATCTGGCACTTAGGCATTGAGTGTGTTGAGTGCACTCAACGTCATTCGACGAATTTAGCCTTAGGCGTTGAGTGTGTTGATTGCACTCAACACCATGGCACAAAAAATATTGACAGCATTGAGTCCATTCAACGCATTCGTCGAGTCAAATGTTGATTTGGCTGAGGATGGCATTGAGTTCATTGTGTATCCTATGGATACTCGGTGATTCGCCGATTATAAGATGATACTGGATGATTCATTGTGTATGCTGTTGATACTCGACGATTCGTCGAGTCAAGCATTGACTGGCCGATTTTCTGGATTCTAAGTCTGGGTTTGCCTGTAGCGGCTTGAACTTTTCTATTTATTCCTTGGGTATAAATAGGAAGTGTTTTAGGGTTTCTTAATCGAATCTTAGTGCAACATATGAGTCATCACTGTGCAAAAGACCGATAATCCTAAAAGCCCGACGAAAGACATTCCGCCGATTCCGACACCGAACCCGATATCGATCACAGCGAGTGTCGCCGCCGCATCTGCTATAACAGATCTAGCAATCTGTGGAGATGTTGTGTGTCCTCTCCTGACCTAGAGCTTGTGCAACAAGTTATTGTTTGTTCTCTCGATCGTGTGGACTGTCTATAGAGGTGCGAATACTATTCTGCGCTCAAGACTCAAGACGCCACTGCCCGATTGGATATTTCTAGAGCATCTTGGTTGAGTATAGATTCAATCCCTCATGAATATTCCCAAATCCGAACTTTCTTTTGTTTTCTTGTTCTTATTGCTGCTGCACGCACAACTATTGCATCGTCTAGTAAAACCCAACAGATACAACAACCAGTCCGCAGCACCCTGCGGACACTGCTCTAGTCCGCACACATCGAGCCCGCGACTAGAGCACAAACCAGGCTCAGTAAAGCTGTCGAACTTGGCGGATAAAGAACCAGACCGCACTACCCGTGTGAACTCTTGGACTGAGCACAACCAGACTTGGAACACATCGTGACCAAGTCAACAACTCCAGCAATCCCTTGTGCAAACACAACACTAGCGGATAAAAGAACCAGACCCCACTAACCGGTGATCTCCGCGATCTCCACCAAACCACTCCACCAGAGAACAAGACCAATGGCACAAGACTATGCCAATCTCACGAGCTCTAGAAGAGTCCGCAACTAGCCGGACTCGACGAACTTCAGATGAGTCCGCAACTCCCGTAGATAGACAACCAATCTGCGTGGTTACATCCAGGGAACAAGCTAACTGCAGAATCACTAGCCGAACTGGTTAGTCGCCACTTCAGACCGTGCAGTCTGAGCAATCAGACTACCATCATCTAGCCGCGCGGTCTACCCGGTCAGACCTCCACTTTCACTTCAATAATTTCAACATTAATTCGACTGTTTCCATCAAATTTCATTTTTACGAACTTCTAATATAATTGCTTATGTCACAATAAGATTTAAGCAATGTAGTTGATAAAATCACAAGAAATACTCTTCCAAATTTTTTTAATCGTTCAAGGGGTGATCATAATATCATCTGTTACCTAAACACCAACTCACATGAGTATTTGATTAGTATTATAAGAGAATTTAACAAAACATCAACACATCGCATTTGTGCGTCACAGTTTACTAAAATTGGATTTATGAGAGCTACACTCCACCGAAATTAATGGTACACCTAATTCCGAAAAGGTATCTCCATGTGCTACAACTTTCATGTTAATCCTGAGATTTAGATCTTTGTCTAAGATGCCTAAAATCGGGTTTTTACCTAACTGCACAGATATGGACAAAACCTATCCCACACCTACAGTTTAATTATTTTCAAGACAGAAATTTTGAACTCACTTTTTGGGAGCTACAGAGCACCTCATAATATATGAAATCACTCGTTTGAAAGGTCATTTCAGGGGCTACAACTTTCATGTTGACCCTGAGACATGAATATGATTGGATCACGCCTAAAAATAGGCTTGAAGTCCGTCACGCGTACAAAATAGATATCTGCCTAAGTATTATTAGTGATTTCCTGCACGGATCTTAAACATAGACGAACTGTAACTGTTTTTCTTTTTCCTCCAGCCAACATACAAGATGCGTACAACTTCTCTCCTCCTTATCTCCCTCATTAGTCCACTATTCTTTGTGAAATCAAGTCTGTCATCTTCGTACTGAAGAGAGGAAATGATTGAAGACATATTCGTGGCGATCGACACCCTCGAACGAAAGTTTTAGCGTGGTCTTATCCTAGGAAACTCCATTAGAATCCCAAAGTCAAGCACTCTTGAGTCGACATCACTCCCAATTTCAGATCGAACGATCTAGCACCAAGGGAGAAGTTAGGAAGCTCACCTGGTTTTTGACCATGGATCGAGTTCGAATCTTTGGCGGCATAGCGGCGTTCGGCTTCCGGCGACCTAGCTCCGTCCTTCGTTATTTTAAATAAGAGTGGTCGGCAGGATGGAGAAGAAGAAGCGACCTTCTTTCTCGGATGAGGAAATAATGTTCTAGATGAAATTCTTGAGGTGAGAGAGATAAGGGTTGATTTGACCAAGGGTTAATGGCCCACATGCCTTGGAATGACTACCCATGCCACGTGTCACTCTCTTATTGGACCATACATAGTTATACCATAAAGTAATATTTCGGAAATACAATAGGTATTTCAGAAATGCTTTCGGGACTTGTGGGGCCGCAACACCTGTGTCATAACTCGCATAAACGTGCTAGGGCTGCAACACCTGCGTCATAACTCGTTCCATACAAGTCCCGAAATCATTTCCATTCTGGATCGACCCATACTTATTCCCAGGCCGCAAATAACAAGAGAGCATGGAAGAATTTTTGCCAAGTTCATTCATCGAGTACACTCGACGATTTGTCGAGATCACTCGGCGGGTTTGTCGAGTCCACTCGGCGGGTTCGTCGAGTCCACTCGGAGGGTTCCTTGAGTCTACTGGGCGGGTTCGTCGAGTCCACTCGGCGGGTTCGTCGAGTCCACTCAGTGGGTTCGTCGAGTCCACTCAGTGGGTTCGTCGAGTCCACTCGACGGGTGTACCCCCAATCCATCACATAGATATAGTAGTAGGTCCGGCTGGGACCGGACGTCATATATCACAGACAGACCGGAAGGTTACTCAATGGAAACCATCCAACTAATCCAACGTCCTACACATAGTCATCCTAGCGGAAACAATTTTAAATTGTTGCAAATAAAAGAACCCAGCTATTAGCATGAATGTCCACTACAAAGCCAAAAGGAATGAAGTACATGCACAAGTACAGGCCTTATGGCCTTACAATTGTTTCCTCAAAATTACATGTTTTCAAACCTCGGCACGCAGGCCGGCCATACATGAATAAAAGAAAACACTCAAAATTAGGTCTTCGAGGGCCGGCTCAGCAACTTGGGATTTAGCCCGCTATTGACCGCTCGGTCCAGCAGCACCTGCAAGCACAATCCATCGCATGGTGGGAAACAAAGGCAACGGTCAGCAATGCTGACCAAATTATAACGATACCGCCCCCAAACTCGGGGCAGCGATGCTTCTTCCCTGGACTTTATCAGTATAACCAAGCAGTAGATTAATAATACTACAACACAGACGTAGGCACGCACGGCCACACACCCAGTGCACTCAGGGCACCTTCTCGGTGAACCGGTCAATGTCACGTCAATTTAAGCCATAGACATTTCGGTCTCACCACCGCCACATTGACGGCCCGTCTCGTGAGCATTTTGTCTTTCCGACATTGGTCACATCATTTTAAGCCATAGACCTCCTAAGACCTCCATCTATGCCAACGGCTCCAACCGAACGACATAGAGCGGGTACGGTTCCGCCTAACCCGTGCTCACATCGCAATGACAATATAAGCCATATGCGTGGGTCAAACTTTCCCGAATCCCAATCCGTTTACACATCACATAACTCAGTTATGTTCAAGTTGGGTCCCCGGCCACCATGTTGGCAGAACCACGCGTCTGCCCAGTTTTCCGGGTGTACCTTAGATTTAATCCCCAAGGCTCCCTATTGCAATCTACCTCGTAGAAAACCCGAAAAACAAACATTCGCACGGAGTCTTCTCCGGCCATTTATGCAATGCAACATCACCGATCCAGACCAACTTGTCCGGGTAGGCTTCACACATCATGCCTATGTTCGTTCTCGATTATGGACTCTATACAACGGGGACTTTACATATCTCCCCGAAGGAACGCCTCCAACTCACCGCAAACTCGCGAGAGCGGGCTTCCTATGCAAAAGAAGGAGAGCTTCACATGCTCAAGTAGAGGATCGTTACCCTAGCATTCTTCCTTGGCGCCATGGAAATGTATGCGGATGGAAAGCACCGCAATCTCCTTGCCTTCGTAGATCCGAAGTCGGCTCGCAATTTGGGGCTCTGAAGCTCTGCCAGTGACCGAATCTAAGCTTCTTCTTCCTCCTTTGCTCTCCCGTCTCTCTAGAACATAGAAAGAGAACCACTCAAAAGAAATGAGGGTTTCAAGGGCCAATCCTGGTTATTTCCCATCAGGAACAACCCCCAACAGTTGGATCCCAAATTAAAGAAATGAACGGCCACGATTCGGGCCTGAAATCAAAAATCTGGGCCGAATATGGCCTGTGACACGCCCGTGTCCAGGGCCGTGTTCTGCATTCATCGTCGAATTTTACGTGTCCCGTAAAGGACATGGGTACTAACACGCCCGTGTCAGGCTTGACACGCCCGTGTCAACCAGTACATGGTCGTGTACCCTACCATGTTCTCCCATGAACTGTAACATCCCATTTCCAACTAGACCCCTAAGAGTGGTTTTGGCCATGACTAGGTCATGACAAAACCCTAGGAAGATAAAAAGGGACAAGTGATAGAAGGTCAAGGTGAGAATCACCATGGTCTGCCTATGGCACAACCTCATCACAAATCTAGGGTTTGACCCTAGAGCTTCACCATGACTCCATGATCCCACCACAACATCACTAACCCATTAGAGGGTCCACTAGAGCCTTAAGGGTCCATTAGAGTCAAACCGAGATTGCCAATTTGACCTACGACCACCATGGGCCTAAATTGAGCAAGGTGCCCTAACAAAGGGCAGTTGGCCTCTAATGTGCCCAACCAACCTTTCCCAGGTCTTTCTAGACCTAAAGTGGTGTCAATAGGTCACCAAGGACACATTGGGTTCAGTCCTAGAGGCCAAGTTGACCCAAGTCAACCCTAGCCCTAATCTGGTCAAAGTGCCCTAACCAAGGGTCAAGTGACCTCCAAGGTGCCAAGTCAACCCTACCCAATCCTACATAGACCTTAGAGGAGGCCAATGGGTCACCAGGGACCCATTGGGGTCAACCCAAATGGTCATGTTGACCAAGGTCAACTCTACCTTAAGGTTAAGTCAAATTAGCTCAAATGGGCTAACCCAAGCTCAAGCCATTCCCCCCCCCCCCCACTTGGGCTAACCGTATTTTATTTAATAATAATGATTTTATGGGCTGCAAATAGGCTAGAGTGATGAACAAATTCGGCCATGAGGGGCAGGAGAGAGAAAACTCAAACTTCCCTTTAATGGAGGAGAGAGAAAATGGAGTAAAGGTCATTCATGCCATGGGGAAGCCAAGGGCCATTCTTCTTTGCTTGATTCACCTCCCCTAACAGTCCTGAGAAGATCAGGAGGGTTTCTAGGCTCTTCCACTGGCTGGATGCACTGAATCACCATGGCTGAGCCTAGGCATTCATGGCCATTAATGGCATTGATGCCATGACACCCCCCTTCCCCATCTGTGGATTTTAAAAGATTCAGTGAGCTTCAAGGAGTTGCTTCCACTCTTGCCCCGACGATTTCGAGCCACTTGACTGCACTATTGCAAAAATCTGGCCGGCGGTACAACCACCATGGCAACCCGAAGATCTACTCGACTCCAGACCGCCAGCAAGGTCCTCCTCCTCCCCTTATCTCATGGATAGATCATAGCAATGTTTAGGTTCAAGGTTCGGGCTCAATTGAGACCGAACCAAATTTGTAATTCCATGGTTTTTAGCCAAGAATTTACTTGGTAGGACCGCCGTAATAGGGCTCTCCGGCGGCGGTGCCGCCGCCTGGCGACAGCCACCACCTCAACGGAGGTGATGGTGGCGGTGGCAGGCCGGGGAGGCGGCTGGATGGCCGGCGGCAGCCGCTTGAAGTCGGCCCAAGAAGAACAAATCCTGGCCGTCGGCTCAAGGAAGGAGATGAAGGGATTCCGTCCATTTGCGCCAAGATTCGTGTTTCATCTGATTTAAAACTATAGGATATTTATTTATAATAATTCGATTTATGTCACAGATTTTATATTTATTGGTTTTAAATTTTACAAATACTTAGGTGCTAGAACAGGAAACATGGTCAACATAGTAAATGTAGCCCTAGATGTGTAGTGTATTTGAAAATTGATTTCACCCAATTTGGAGTCCTGGTTATACCTCAGCACGCATTTTGGTGAGGTCTATCCCTAGGGCTATCCTGAGATTCAAATGGATGGCCACCCTTCATCCCTTGTCCAAATGATCTGAAATTTGGGTAGGGAGTCTACCCTAGCTATAGCTAGGGCTTGTCCAAAAATGGGAATTTTTGGAGAATATCTTTCTATAGTTTTTATAAAAATTTAATAATCCATGAATAAATTAATTAGGTGTCCTCAACACCTCAAACTCCCCCCAAATTTATGTGAGAGGTCTTAGAGAGCATTTTAGGGCTCTCGTAAAATTTTCATCTCATTTGGTGATGTTTTGATTAGGTATTGATCCAACTCTAGGTTGACCACTTTTAGGGTTAACTAGGTCAAGCACCCCCTTTCGGTTTTGAGTGGTCAAATCACCTCATCGGAGATTGATATTTTGGCCACTGACTTTCTAAGGTATGACACACACTCCAATATAATTTGGGTTGGTTAAGATTAGGGTAGCCCTAGAACCCTAGGGTAGGTTCCTTAATGGAGATGTTTAGGGTTTGGAGATCATGGGGTCAAATGACTTTGGATTGACTTGAAAATTTATGGAGAGGACCATAGGAGTAGTATAGTCCTCTGGTTATATTTTTAGGGAATTTGGGAGCCTTAAAACCCCTCAAAACTCTAACCCTAGTTTAGGGCACAAACCTTGTAGTAATAGAAAATATCACTAAAACTCATTGAACAGTGATGAGATTTGGGTTGGGTAGTTTTTAAGGTCAGTACAAGCTCTCGAGATTTTATTATGAATTTTGGATTACTATTTTGGATACTTCATTAACAATTTAGTAAATTGTATTATTTACTTAGAAATTTATTATGAAGAAACTACTTGCTGAAAATTAATGAACTTTAGCCAGAGAGCTGTTTATTATGTTTTTAAGCTCTTTGAAGTTTTATAGAATTTTTGGAAGTTTAAATCTAAGGGTTGCTTCATTAAGTACTGTTTCCCATGAAAAATTAATTAAATTTATTTTGGAGTCTAGCAAGCCTGTAAAATTATGATTTTTGCACAATGCCCCTCTCTATACCATACTAAGATTCTGTAATTTGTATATAAATTTCTGATGAGTCATTTTGGTACTTCCTTCTTTACCTATGATTAAGCTAATTATTTTGGATAATTTAATTAGAGGTCAAATATTCTCTGAAAAATTATAGAAATTAGCATCTGGTAATATGCTTTTGTTATTTAGTGATCAAAATTTTTTGGTGGACATTACTTGAGTAGATCATATAGTTCATGTTCAAAATCGCCCATGGCCAAACATTTGGGAAAATTCAATAAATATCAAATTAATTAAAAAAATTATGAATCTCTGATTTTAGACTAAATTTGTTATGATAGACCTCTGATAATTTTTATAGGAGATTTGGAAGACAATCCGGAGTACCTCCTTCATACATCTCATATAGTGTAGGGTGGTCTACATATAGTAACTACGGAAACTGAACCAGAGTGGGTAATGAATTTTGAATAGTTGAAATCCTCAGTGGGTTACTGGTATGGGTAAATATAGGAGTTCATCATTGGAAGACAGGATTAGTAGAGTGTGAGGTTGACTAGTGTTAGGTGGTACCCGGGATCGGGGAAAGATCGTCCTTCCCGTAGGAAGGAAGTGTTTAATGCACTAGGGCTAGATTCAGTAAAATTAATTAAGGGTAGGGAAATCGGGTAGCAACCAATAATAGTAAGTGCCTTGCGAAAGGGAGCTTTGGGCATAATCCCATCGTTGTTCCTAGCGTCTTCGAGAGCCCTTCACGGGGTATACCTTGGGCAGTCCTGGGATAACATAATCTATAGGAGTGATAAATCTTAAAGAACAACTAGAATAATTAGGGGTTCACTTTCACACATCCCGGTGTCTCGGGAAGTTTGTTTGACTAGGATATTCGGGCGGTAGGCTCGGTGGTTGTGGAAAGGGGCAGGATGGCCCGACGAGCTTTGGCTCGGTTGATGTTTTGACGGACGGGATGGTCCGGGGAGCTTTGGCTCGGTTGATGTTGTGACGGACGGGATTGTCCGGGGAGCTTTGGCTCTGTTGATGTTGTGACGGACGGGATGGTCCGGGGAGCTTTGGCTTGGTTGATGTTGTGACGGACGGATGGTCCGTGGAGTTTTGGCTCGGTGTTGATACATAAGGTTGCATGTACATAAAGTAAAGGTGGTGGGTCTTCGGTATTGGAGTATCGATGCACCGACGCCAATACGTTGACTCGGCAAGTGTGGCTAGCACTTCGCCAAAAGAATTCCGGTGCGCCAGCCGGCAAGAGTACGCAGGTGTCCGCTTAGTGCACCAGCGTTGAGGCATACGATAGGTCTGACCGGTAGTGCTTTACTGGTTTAGAGGTGGGTGAGGCTCAACCCACCGCTTCCGTCTGCCACTACGGAGGTATCCTGGGAGGTGAGGCTCTAGAAAGGGGGAACTAAAGGTCTGTGTGCACAGAGTCGGGTGGGTAAGTTGCACTTGCATGATCGCATCATATCCCACTTGCATATCATAGCATAATCATAGCATAAAACCATTGATACCTATTGTATAAGTGGTATGGGATGCTTACACAATAGGCCCTGCAAAACGACCGCTTGGTCTATAAGCTTGTGTGGGCAAGTTTATAAATTAAGGTTAAATTCTTTATATATATTGTAAGACCCCCCCCCCCCCTTTTTTTCTCTTTCGACACCGGGGTCTTAGGCCCAGAACCGCCGTATTGCGGTGACTATTTCACGCCCTGAAGGGTCATCACCACAAAGCGCCGATCCTGCCGGCCAATTCGATCACAGAAAAGTAGCATAATAATGAAGTAAATGTAAACTATCAGTCCACAGAGAATCACATGTCATAATAAATATAACTCCACGAAGGGAGTGTCCACAAAAATAAACATCAGAGTAGCAAAAACGGGCTTATGCCCGGTACATCAAATCCTCACTACAAAAGATCACTCATGCGGAAGCAGAAAGACTACTCAAGGTCGAGACTCACGGTCCCGGCTGTGTGAACTCCGGAGCTAGACTGCCCCACCTCCAAGCGCACCGGTCTCTGGGGCTGCTCCTCCGTGCTGGTCTCCACGATCCCCTAAATGATGCGGTTCGAAAACCGTTAGTCTAAAAGACTAAGTCCTATCATCCCCCGCCCCTTCCCCCACGACTCCTAGGTACCGAGCGGAGAGGAAGAAAGGGGAGGACTTGAAGGTGGAGAATATCAAAAAGCAGATGGTAGTGGACCTATACTAGCAATTCTATAACATGTATGGACTATAAGCTGAAATATGAAAAGTAACCTTCATTTATGTGAAAACACATAAGCCAAGGGGTCTTCTGCAAGGCTCCCATCGTATAAAAAGTCCCATACCGATTTATACGTTGGGGTGTCGGTTATCAACAACAGTGGATATATATATCAAAAATTAACCTTAATTTATAAACTTGCCCACACAAGCTTATAGACCAAGGGGTCGTTTTGCAGGTCCTAAAGTATAAGCGTCCCATTCCACTTATACTTTAGGTGTCAAGGGTAACGATTATGTTATGACATGCAAGTGGGTATGATGGACATGCAAGTGCAACACACACACCCGACTCTGTGCACACAGACCTTTAGTTCCCCCTTTCTGGAGCCGTAACCACCCAGGATACCTCCGTAGTGGCAGACGGAAGCGGTGGATTGGGCCTCGCCCACCTCTAAACCAGTAAAGCACTACCGGTCAGACCTATCGTACACCTCAACGCTTGGTGCACGAAGCGGACTCCTGCGTACTCTTGTCGGCTGGCGCACCGGACTTCTGTTGGCGAAGTGCTAACCACACTTGCCGAGTCAATGTATTGGCGTCGGTGCATCGACCCTCCAATACCGAAGACCCACCACCTTAATTTCCTTTCCTGTTATGCACATGCAAATTAGCGTAATCAAGAACCGAGCCGAAACTCCCCGGACCAACACGTCCGTCTCAAACAATCGAGCCGAAGCTCCCCGGACCCAAAGTCTGCCTTTTAACCATCCGAGCCGAAGCTCCTAGCTAACATCCGGTGCCATCAGTGTTGTGGAATGTGCAACCCTAATTACTAAGTTACTCTTTTCAGGTTGTTAAAACAGTTTACGTTAACCCAGGACTGCCCCCGGTATTCCCTGTGAAGGGCTCTCAAGGGGCACTAGGAACTGTGTTGGGATTACGCCCAGCGTTCCCTTTCGCAAGGTACTTATTTTATTATTGGTTGATTCCCTTACCCATTATTTTCTCATATTTCGATATGCTAATCCTAGGGTAATTTGACTCCAACTCTCCTTGGGTAGGACGATCTTTCGTCGGACCCGAACGCCTATAAACCCTAGACAAAACCACACCCTACTCACTCATCTTCCAAAGATGCAGCCCATTCCACTTGTGCTTACAGCAAACCATCAAGACCCATCATACGTGCCCTAATTCACATCCAAATGAAATCCTGCAGTTTTGCTATATGCAGACCACTTAAGCTACATGACCCGTAAAAAGGGTAGTACATGAAATACTCATCCAGTACCCTTATGATAATTATTAGAGGGCTAAAAAGACATTTGAAGCATAAATCCAGAAATCCATAATTTTTCTAATTTGTCTGATAATTAATTTATTTATTCTAGTGTCCCAAAAGGCCCAGGTTTGAACATGAAGTACCATTTTCATACAAAATAATAATCCACTAAATTTATGATAATTACAAAATGCCTAATCAACTCTAAATCCTATGTCTTCCAATTTTTCAGCAAGGTTTAGGCCTTTAAATTTAATTTCAAAGATGCCCCACAAAAAGTCATTTTAAAAGATTCTATAGTAATAATACCTCCAAAAATTCAGAGAAATTTCAGGGATGATTGTGATGGCCTACAAATACCCTAGAAAAAGTTTCATAATTTATCATTTGGAAATAAGGCTATATTTGGTTTTCTTATGAACTTTCTAATTTAAAGGTTAATGAACAAAGTATGCTAATCAGTCATCAAATATTTCCACAAAAATTCCCACATGATAACATTGACCTAAAAACACTATGCAGCAAGTTTCATGATTTTTCAGTAAGTAATGCGCTCTTGCAAGAATTATTTAATATGTAATCAAAATAAAGCACTTGTGAAGTAGATGTCCTAAATAGATATCCAAAAATTCTAACAAAATTCATACAAGACTATTATAGCCTAGAACTAACTCTGCCCATGTTTCATACAATTTCTATGGGCAGTGAGACCACAATTATCAAATTATTAATTAGGGCAATACTATTGATTACAAATGTGGTGCTACAAATATTGATCAAAATTCCTCAAGTAAATTATCAGAGGCTCAAAATACCCTAATCCCCTCACTACCCAAATTTAGTTAAGTTTCAAGGTGTTTAACTAACCTAAACCTACACTACAAGTTTTAGATCCTAAGCTACGGTTAGGGATTTGGGGACCCTACCATTTCCACAATTTGCTAATATTTTTAACAGAGGGTTTTATATATCCTAGGAACCTCCTTGCAAAATTTGGAGTTCATCCAAGGTGTTTAGGACTCATACCCTTCACAAGGCCAAAAGGTCCCTCCTTAGGGTTTGACCTAGGAACTTAGGGCAAATCTATTCCTCTCTATCCCATATTCCATGGGGAGGTGATAAGTGCTATAACAAGTCAGTGGCCCAAATTTCAGCCTCTGTTGAGGTGATTTGGTCACTCAAAATCAAAAGTGCACCTTTTGACCAAAATGCCCTTATTAAGGTATAGTTAAGGTTGGATCAAAACCTATTCAAAACACATCCAAATTAAATGAAATTTTATACAGATACCTATATTGAACCCAGGGACCACTCACCAAAAGTTGGGAGGGTTTGGAGGTGTTTAGGGCACCAATTTAATTTATTTAATAATTATTAAATGTTTATAAAAACTATAGAAATATTTTCTCCAAAAATTCCCATTTTTGGGCAGGCCCTAGGTATAGCTAGGATAGACTCCCCATCAAAATTTGAACTGATTTGGGCTAGGGATGAAGTGTGGGCACGCAGTTTAATGACTGCCTAGCCCTAAGGGTATGTCCCACCAAAATGGGTGCCCTGATCAAACCAAGAGCCTAAATTGGTTCACACCAATTTTAAAATAAGGTAGACAGAAAGGGCTACAAATCATGTGTTGATAATTCCCTCATACAGAGCCGCTAACTATTTTTAAATATTTAAAACATTAAATGACAAACGTGTGACAGAATGAAATAAATAGAATTAATTTCCTATAGTTTAATCCTGATGCAGCACGAATCTTGGCGCAGGGATCAACGGCATCTGGTCATCGTGTTCGTTGAGCCGACGGCTGTGATTCGTCCCGCCTGGAGCGATTTCCAAGCCTTGCCGCCGGCGATCCAGCCCCTTCCCCGGCCGGCCACCGCCACCAACACCTCCGTTGAGGTGGTGGCTATCGCCAGGCGGCGGCTCTGCCGCCGGAGAGGCGTTTTCTAGCAGTTATAGCAAGAGGATTTCTTGCCGAAACCATGAAGAATCCTGGATTTGATCGGGCTCAATTGAGCCCGAAACTTAAACCTTAAGAGTCCTAAGATCTACCCACGAGTTAAGGAGAGGAGGAGGACCTTCCTGGCGGCCTGGATGCGAGAGGAGCGGCGGGATGCCATTGACGATGGCGGCGGCGCTCGGCTTCTGCAACAGCACAGTGGAATGGTTCGTCTCCTCCAGGTAAACGCTCTAAAGTGATCCCCTTGGCCCCCTGAAGGTGTTTAAATGGCAAATGGGGGAGAGGGGAGGCTGGTTCTTCAATGGCCATTAACACCATTAAAGGTGTGGCTCGGGTAGAGTGGAGGGGGGCTGAACTCATCCCTTGGTGGCCGGGAAACGGCTGGAATCAGCTCCTCTCCCCTAGAGGAGTTGATTGCAGCCATAAATGGTGGCTGTTAGCCTCCCTTGGCCGGCCTCTCACTTCCCCTTCCTCTTCCTCATTTTCTCTCTCCTCCATTATCATGGAGTGGAGCTCCTTTCTCTCTCCTAGTCACCTCTGGTTGACTAGTCAACCTCACAAGCTAAATGCAGCCCACTTGATTATGATGGTCATGGGAATGGGTTTAGCCTAAGGGAGAAGTGGCTTGGGCTTGGGTTAGCCCTTTTGGGCTAAGTTTGACTTGACCTAAATGAGGGTTGACCTGGTCAATTTGACCATCTGGGTTGACCCCATTGGGTTTTTAGTGGCCCATTGGACTCCCTTAAGGTCTAGGGTTACTTGAGTAGGGTTGTTTGGGCCTCTTGGTGGTCTCCTGTCCCTTAGCAAGGGCACTTTGACCATCTAGGGCTAGAGTTAACTTGGGTCAACATGACCCATTGGGTTGACCCCTATGGGTCCTGGGTGACCCATTGGCTTCCCTTAGGGTCTAGGTAGGGTTATGTAGGGTTACCCTGCACTTTGGAGGTCACATACCCTTAGTAAGGGTACTTTGACCAAATTAGGGGCTTGAGTTGACTTGGGTCAACCTGGCCTCTAGGGCTGACCCCAATGTGTCCTTAGTGACCCATTGACCTCACTTTAGGGTTAGGAGGGCATAGGTGGGGTCCTCTAGGCTAGGAGTAGGTCAGTTGACCCTAAGTAGGCCAGTTTGACCCATTTAGGGCTAGGGTTGACCTTGGTCAACTGGGCCTCTTGGGTTGACCCTAATGGGTCCTTTTGGCTCTAATGGGCCTCCAAGGTATTAGGGGTGTTGTGGTAGGGTATTGGGGTTAAGGTGTAGCCCATGGTCATCCCAAACCATTGTTCAGAGTTCTACTATTTGCAGACCATGATGATTTTCCACATTTTGTCCCCTATCTCTTGGCCCATTTCTGGCTTCCTAGAGTTTGTCATGACCTAGTCATGGACAAAACCACTCCTAGGGGTTTAGTTGGAAATGGGATGTTACAAATCCCAATAAACAAAACAAAGATTTCGTCCCCGAAATCAAGGTTGGGCCTACGGGACTTACTACCAAAGGAAAGAGCCTTGTAACATCCCATCATGACGCCTTGTTTGTTAAATTAGGTTTTACGGGAAAACTTAGATCTAAGACCATTTCGCCCAATCGGCAAACCAAGATCCCAATAAACAAGGATAAGCCCCCAATAAACAAAAGATAAGCCTCTATCTGCCTAGAGCAGCCCTTAGTAAACTTAAAGCAGGAAAAATAAATTAACATCTTGAGGGGTCTGAGAGGTATACCTGACTGAATAGCTCGGGGTATCTTTGTCGCATCAGGTCCTACGGCTCCCAGGTATGCTCCTCCTGGCCGTGGTTCCTCCACAGGACCTTGACTAGTGGGACCTTCTTGCGTCGCAAGACCCGTACTCCTCGGTCGTCGATCCTCACTGGCTCCAAACGAACCGACCGGTCTGAAGCTACCGGCCCTTCGGTGGTCAAAATCTGCTGCTCCGGGCGTAGCAGAGCCCTCCTCAACGAAGAAATATGGAAGACGTCGTGCAGCGCTTCCAGCTCTGGTGGTAACTCCAGCCGGTAGGCTAGGGGTCAGATCCGCTCCAGGATCCTATAAGGGCCCATGTACCTAGGGCTGAGCTTCTTCCTCCGACCACGCACCCGCGAGACTCCATGCATGGGCCGGATCTTCAGAAACACCCGGTCCCCCACCTGGAACTCCACCTGCCGATGTCGGGCGTCATAGTACTTAGCCTGTCTACTCTGTGCCTCAAGCATCCTGTCCCTGATCAGCCTCACCTGTGCCTCGGTGTCTTCAACAAACTCTGATCCCAACACCTTCGGATCTTCGTTCTGCACCCAAGAAAGTGGGGTCCGGCATCTCCTCCCGTACAAGGCTTCGTAAGGAGCCATCCTGATGCTGGACTGGTGGCTGTTGTTATAGGAGAACTCGACCAGGGGTAAGAGTTTCTCCCACGGTTCCCCGCGGTCCAAGATGCATAGCCTCAAAAGGTCCTCCAGTGTCCGGTTGGTGCGTTCTGTCTGCCCGTCTGTCTGGGGATGAAATGCAGTGCTGAAGGTCAATCGCGTGCCTAAGTAAGCTTGCACGGACCTCCACTCCCTGGAGGTGAACCGGCCATCCCGATCCGACACTATCGTCCTGGGCACGCCATGATAACGAATGAACTGCTCCACAAACTTCAGCACCAGTACACCCATTGAATCGTCCTTCCTGATCGGTATAAATCGAGCCACCTTGGTCAACCGATCAACGATTACCCAGATCGAGTCGTTCCCTGTCCGAGACCGGGGAAGCCCGTGTATGAAGTCCATGGCTATGTCATCAAACTTCCACTCCGGCACCGGGAGTGGCTGCAATAATCCTGCGGGGTTCCTGCACTCCGCCTTCACTAGCTGACATGCCTCACAATGGGTCACGAAGTAAGAGACATCCTTCTTCATGCCCGGCCAGAACATCGTCTTCTTCAAATCAGCCGTCATCTTTGTGATCCCCGGGTGTACAGAATACCGGCTGCAGTGCGCCTCCGTCATAATATCCTCCCAGATCTGGCCTCCCTCCGGTATATACACCCGTCCTCTGAAGCACACCAGGTCGTCCCTCAGTGTGTAATCTCCTGCAGTGCCTGCCTCCAGAGCTTGGAAGATGGGCTCTAACTTGGCATCCTGCCTCTGTCCTTCTCTGACCCGGTCTCTGATGTCATCGGTAATGCCTATCGCGGCCAAGTACTCCTCATAGAGCTCAGGATCATCAGACGATACCAGAGTAATGTGCATGTCCTCTAGTCTCTGCAGCAGCTCCATAGACATCAACTGAGGCTCTGCTCCTACTGTGGCAGCTCTCCTACTCAGTGCATCCGCTACCACGTTCGCCTTCCCCGGGTGGTAATGCATCTCATACTGATAGTGAGATAGAAACTCCACCCACCGCCTCTGCCTGATGTTCAATTCCTTCTACGTGTCCACGTACTTAAGATTTTTATGATCGGAGTATATATCACAGTGGACTCCATAAAGGTAGTGTCGCCATATCTTCAGTGCAAATACAACTGCTCTCATCTCTAGGTCATGCACTGGATAGTTCTTCTCATGGGTCTTCAGCTGGCGGGAGGCATAAGCTATGACGTGTTCGTTCTGCATCAGTACTGCTCCCATCCCCTGATATGATGCGTCGGTGTAGACCTGAAATCCCTCCCTCCCCGAGGGGAGAGTAAGAATGGGAGCCGAGGTTAGCCGATCCTTCAGCTCCTGGAAGGCTGTCTAGCACTGCGGGGTCCACACGAACGGTACCTCCTTCTTCGTCAAGGATGTGAGCGGGAGGGCGATTCGAGAGAATCCCTCCACGAACTTCCGGTAATAACCGGCAAGTCCTAGAAAACTCTGTACGTCGGTGGCTGTCTTCAGCTGCGGCCAATCTGAAATAGCCTGAATCTTTGCCGGGTCCACCGCCAGCCCGGCTCCGCTGATAATGTGGCCTAAGAAAGCCACCTCCTTCAACCAGAACTGACACTTGCTGAACTTCGCATAAAGGCGATGCTCCCGCAGTCTCTCCAAGGTCAGTGCCAGATGTCGTGTGTGCTCCTCCTCCGTATTAGAATAGATAAGGATGTCGTCTATGAATACTATGACGAACACATCCAAATAAGCCTCGAAGACCCGGTTCATGAGGCTCATAAACGCTGACGGAGCATTCGTGAGCCCGAAGGGCATCACGATGAACTCATACAATCCATATCTGCTACTAAAGGCCGTCTTCGGAATATCCTCCTCCTGGATCCGCAGCTGGTAGTAGCCTGACCTCAAGTCCAGCTTCGAGAAATAATGGGCTCCCTCCAGCTGATCGAACAACTCGTCTATCCTGGGGAGCGGATAGTTATTTCGGACGGTCAGCCTGTTTAGTGCTCGATAGTCAATGCACAGGCGAAGAGTGCCATCCTTCTTCTTCACGAATAGGACCGGAGCCCCCCATGATGAGGAGCTCGGCCTAACAAATCCTGCCTCCACCAGCTCCTGCAACTGTGTCCAAAACTCCGCCAACTCCTTCGGGGCCATCCGATAAGGGGCCTTGGATACCGGTTTAGCCCCCGGTACCAACTGAATATGGAAGTCCTTCTCCCTATGCGGAGGCAGTCCTGGCAGCTTATCCGGAAAAATATCGGCGTAGTCACGAACCACCGGAATGCTAGCAATCAGGTCCTTCTCCTCAGTCATCTCGAATAATACCTGGTATACCTCGTCTCCTTGCATGTGAGCCTTAACGGCCTGAATAGATGAAAGCAGGCGGCGGGAAACCGGAGTACTACCTTCGAATGTCGCATAAGTATCGTCGTGGCGTAGCACGACCCTCCTCGCCGAGCAGTCAATCTGGGCATGGTTCCAGACAAGTCATGTCATACCCAAGACAAGGTCGAAGTCCGACATTCTCAGGATCGTCACCGGGGCCTCGAGTGTCAAGCCGTCTATGGTAACCTCCAGGAGGCACTTCTCTGTGGACTGGATCTCCATCCCATTGGGGAGACGCACCCTCCTGGATAATCCCGTATAATATCGAATCTGGTCCAGATCCTTGACGAAATCCTCCGACACAAAGTTGTGCGATGCCCCCGTGTCGAACAGGGTATGGGCAGGCTTGCCGCACACCATCACCATTCCTAAATCAGTTTTAAGAAAGAACTTTGGTGTAAGGTTTTCTAACCTAGGTTGGGTAGTAGTTCTATCAATACTTAATATGAGCAGGGAATAGATTCAAAACTAAAATTACTCTCATACCTGCAATAACCCTGTCCGGGTTCCGGGGCTGTGCTAGGTCCAAAGCGTAAATCTGCTCCCCATTCTGTCTTCGGTCTCCTCCCTGATTACCACGTCCTCGGCCGCGTCCTCGGCCTCCGAAATGCTGGGTAGGTGGGCCACCCTGTAGTGCTGGAGGTGGTGCCCCCCTCATAGGGCAGTTTCTCCGGAGATGTCCCACCTGGTGATAATGGAAACACTCTGGCGGGGGATACGCCATACCCCCGGGTCTCGGCATCTCCTGAATCCGGAGAGGTTGAGGGGCCAAAACCACCTGCTCTCTCGGCTCCTACATCACCTCCTGACGAGGCCGCTCCTCTGTCCTCCTCCCATCTGGTATGGTGCCTCGCCGCTGATCATTTCGGGCCCTCCGGCCCTGATCCTCCGCTTGCCGCTTCCGGCCCCGAGTGGCGTGCCAATCGGCCTCAATCCTCTTCGCCATCTCCAAAATCCGGGAGATAGGCCCGTCAGAGACAAACAGCAAGGCCTCCCTCAACTCTTCTTTTAGGCCCTTATAAAACCTCTTGACATAACCTGCTTCGTCCAGCTGGTAAGAGCCCGCATATCGGGCCAAATGATCGAACTCTCGGTGGTACTCCACCACCGTCCTGGTGCCCTGCCTCAGCTGCAAGAACCGCTCCTCCAACTCGTCCATGGCCGACTGCGGAGCAGCGTGGCCCTGAATTCCTCCCAAGTGATTTCTGCAATCTCCCTATCAGCATATGTCGTGTCCAACAGCGTCTTCCACCACCTCTTAGCATGGGACTCCAAGCAAGATACCACCAAGGCCACCCTCTCCTCCCAAGGGTATCGTATCCCAGTTAACATCTCGTACATAACATCCAGCCACTCCTCTGTCCGCACTGCCGACTCTGTCCCCAAGTATGATGGGGGAGAGAGTCCTTGGAAGGTGCTCATCCAGTTGGCCCCTAGGTTTGGCTGCTGGGCTGGAGCCTGCTGAGCCCGGAAGTCCTCAAGGATAGCTGTAAGGGTCTGCCCCATCTCTGACTGGAGGAAAGGTGTGGGGACCATGGGAGGTGGTGCAATATCTGGGGTCTGCTGAGCTCCACCTTGTGGGGTGGGCTGAGCTGGGGGCTGCAAAACGAACTACATTAGTAGGTAATCGACTCAATGCCTAAAGAAAGTGGATAATTACATGTGATCCCCCATATGGGCACACCACTGCTTCCGCTGCTTAGTTTGTCCCCAAACTAAGCCCGCGCGGGGGTGACCCGGGGTTGTGGCCTGCTACTTTTCGATCGAGGTCTGCTTTGATACCACTTGTAAGACCCCCCTTTTTTTTTCTCTTTCGACACCGGGGTCTTAGGCCCAGAACCGCCGTATTGCGGTGACTCCTTCACGCCCTGAAGGGTCATCATCACAAAGCGCCAATCCTGCCGGCCAATTCGATCACAGAAAAGTAGCATAATAATGAAGTAAATGTAAACTATCAGTCCACAGAGAATCACATGTCATAATAAATATAACTCCACGAAAGGAGTGTCCACAAAAATAAACATCAGAGTAGCAAAAACGGGCTTATGCCCGGTACATCAAATCCTCACTACAAAAGATCACTCATGCGGAAGCAGAAAGACTACTCAAGGTCGAGACTCACGGTCCCGGCTGTGTGAACTCCGGAGCTAGACTGCCCCACCTCCAAGCGCACCGGTCTCTGGGGCTGCTCCTCCGTGCTGGTCTCCACGATCCCCTAAATGATGCGGTTCGAAAACCGTTAGTCTAAAAGACTAAGTCCTATCATCCCCCGCCCCTTCCCCCACGACTCCTAGGCACCGAGCGGAGAGGAAGAAAGGGGAGGACTTGAAGGTGGAGAATATCAAAAAGCAGATGGTAGTGGACCTATACTAGCAATTCTATAACATGTATGGACTATAAGCTGAAATATGAAAAGTAACCTTCACTTATGTGAAAACACATAAGCCAAGGGGTCTTCTGCAAGGCTCCCATCGTATAAAAAGTCCCATACCGATTTATACGTTGGGGTGTCGGTTATCAACAACAGTGGATATATATATCAAAAATTAACCTTAATTTATAAACTTGCCCACACAAGCTTATAGACCAAGGGGTCGTTTTGCAGGTCCTAAAGTATAAGCGTCCCATTCCACTTATACTTTAGGTGTCAAGGGTAAAGATTATGCTATGACATGCAAGTGGGTATGATGGACATGCAAGTGCAACACACACACCCGACTCTGTGCACACAGACCTTTAGTTCCCCCTTTCTGGAGCCGTAACCTCCCAGGATACCTCCGTAGTGGCAGACGGAAGCGGTGGGTTGGGCCTCGCCCACCTCTAAACCAGTAAAGCACTACCGGTCAGACCTATCGTACGCCTCAACGCTTGGTGCACGAAGCGGACTCCTGCGTACTCTTGCCGGCTGGCGCACCGGACTTCTGTTGGCGAAGTGCTAACCACACTTGCCGAGTCAACGTATTGGCGTCGGTGCATCGACCCTCCAATACCGAAGACCCACCACCTTAATTTCCTTTCCTGTTATGCACATGCAAATTAGCGTAATCAAGAACCGAGCCGAAGCTCCCCGGACCAACACGTCTGTCTCAAACAATCGAGCCGAAGCTCCCCGGACCCAAAGTCCGCCTTTTAACCATCCGAGCCGAAGCTCCTAGCTAACATCCGGTGCCATCAGTGTTGTGGAATGTGCAACCCTAATTACTAAGTTACTCTTTTCAGGTTGTTAAAACAGTTTACGTTAACCCAGGACTGCCCCCGGTATTCCCTGTGAAGGGCTCTCAAGGGGCACTAGGAACTGTGTTGGGATTACGCCCAGCGTTCCCTTTCGCAAGGTACTTATTTTATTATTGGTTGATTCCCTTACCCATTATTTTCTCATATTTCGATATGCTAATCCTAGGGTAATTTGACTCCAACTCTCCTTGGGTAGGACGATCTTTCGTCGGACCCGAACGCCTATAAACCCTAGACAAAACCACACCCTACTCACTCATCTTCCAAAGATGCAGCCCATTCCACTTGTCCTTACAGCAAACCATCAAGACCCATCATACGTGCCCTAATTCACATCCAAATGAAATCCTGCAGTTTTGCTATATGCAGACCACTTAAGCTACATGACCCGTAAAAAGGGAAGTACATGAAATACTCATCCAGTACCCTTATGATAATTATTAGAGGGCTAAAAAGACATTTGAAGCATAAATCCAGAAATCCATAATTTTCCTAATTTGTCTGATAATTAATTTATTTATTCTAGTGTCCCAAAAGGCCCAGGTTTGAACATGAAGTACCATTTTCAGACAAAATACTAATCCACTAAATTTATGATAATTACAAAATGCCTAATCAACTCTAAATCCTAAGTCTTCCAATTTTTCAGCAAGGTTTAGGCCTTTAAATTTAATTTCAAAGATGCCCCATAAAAAGTCATTTTAAAAGATTCTATAGTAATAATACCTCCCAAAATTCAGAGAACATTCAGGGATGATTGTGATGGCCTACAAGTATCCTAGAAAAAGTTTCATAATTTATCATTTGGAAATAAGGCTATATTTGATTTTATTATGAACTTTCTAATTTAAGGGTTAATGAACAAAGTATGCTAATCATTCATCAAATATTTCCACAAAAATTCCCACATGATAACATTGAGCTAAAAACACTATGCAGCAAGTTTCATAATTTTTCAGTAAGTAATGGGCTCTTGCAAGAATTATTTAATATGTAATCAAAATAAAGCACTTGTGAAGTAGATGTCATAAATAGATATCCAAAAATTCTAACAAAATTCATACAAGATTATTAGAGCCTAAAACTAACTTTGCCCATGTTTCATACCCTTTCTATGGGCAGTGAGACCACAATAGCCAAATTATTAATTAGGGCAATACTATTGATTACAAATGAAGTGCTACAAATATTGATCAAAATTCCTCAAGTAAATTATCAGAGGCTCAAAATACCCTAATCCTCTCACTACCCAAATTTAGTTAAGTTTCAAGGTGTTTAACTAACCTAAACCTACACTACAAGTTTTAGGTCCTAAGCTAGGGTTAGGGTTTTGGGGACCCTAACATTTCCACAATTTGCTAATATTTTTAATAGAGGGTTTTATATATCCTAGGAACCTCCTTGCAAAATTTGGAGTTCATCCAAGGTGTTTAGGACTCATACCCTTCACAAGGCCAAAAGGTCCCTCCTTAGGGTTTGACCTAGGAACTTAGGGCAAATCTATTCCTCTCTATCCCATATTCCATGGGGAGGTAATAAGTGCTATAACAAGTCAGTGGCCCAAATTTCAGCCTCTGTTGAGGTGATTTGGTCACTCAAAATCAAAAGTGCACCTTTTGACCAAAATGCCCTTATTAAGGTATAGTTATGGTTGCGTCAAAACCTATTCAAAACACATCCAAATTAAATGAAATTTTATACAGATACCTAAATTGAACCCAGGGACCACTCACCAAAATTTGGGAGGGTTTGGAGGTGTTTAGGGCACCTATTTAATTTATTTAATAATTATTAAATGTTTATAAAAACTATAGAAATATTTTCCCCACAAATTCCCATTTTTGGGTAGGCCCTAGGTATAGCTAGGATAGACTCCCCATCAAAATTTCAACTGATTTGGGCTAGGGATGAAGTGTGGGCACTCAGTTTAATGACTGCCTAGCCCTAAGGGTATGTCCCACCAAAATGGGTGCCCTGATCAAACCAGGAGCCTAAATTGATTCAAACCAATTTTAAAATAAGATAGACAGAAAGGGCTACAAATCATGTGTTGATCATTTCCTCATATAGAGCTTCTAACTAGTTTTAAATATTTAAAACATTAAATGACAATAGTGTGACAGAATGAAATAAATAGAATTAATTTCCTATAGTTTAATCCTGATGCAGCACGAATCTTGACGCAGGGATCAACGGCATCTGGTCATCGTCTTTGTTGAGCCGACGGCTGCGATTCGTCCCGCCTGGAGCGATTTCCAAGCCTTGTCGCCGGCGATCCAGCCCCTTCCCCGGCCGGCCACCGCCACCAACACCTCCGTTGAGGTGGTGGCTATCGCCAGGCGGCGGCTCTGCCGCCGGAGAGGCGTTTTCCGGCGGTTATAGCAAGAGGATTTCTTGCCGAAACCATGAAGAATCCTGGATTTGATCGGGCTCAATTGAGCCCGAAACTTAAACCTTAAGAGTCCTAAGATCTACCTGCGAGTTAAGGAGAGGAGGAGGACCTTCCTGGCGGCCTGAATGCGAGAGGAGCGGCGGGATGCCATTGACGACGGCGGCGGCGCTCGGCTTCTGCAATAGCACAGTGGAATGGCTCGTCTCCTCCAGGTAAACGCTCTAAAGTGATCCCCTTGGCCCCCTGAAGGTGTTTAAATGGCAAATGGGGGAGAGGGGAGGCTGGTTCTTCAATGGCCATTAACACCATTAAAGGTGTGGCTCGGGTAGAGTGGAGGGGGGCTGAACACATCCCTTGGTGGCCGGGAAACGGCTGGAATCAGCTCCTCTCCCCTACAGGAGTTGATTGCAGCCATAAATGGTGGTTGTTAGCCTCCCTTGGCCGGCCTCTCACTTCCCCTTCCTCTTCCTCATTTTCTCTCTCCTCCATTATCATGGAGGGGAGCTCCTTTCTCTCTCCTAGTAACCTCTGGTTGACTAGTCAACCTCACAAGCTAAATGCAGCCCACTTGATTATGATGGTCATGGGAATGGGTTTAGCTTAAGGGAGAAGTGGCTTGGGCTTGGGTTAGCACTTTTGGGCTAAGTTTGACTTGACCTAAATGAGGGTTGACCTGGTCAATTTGACCATCTGGGTTGACCCCATTGGGTTTTTAGTGGCCCATTGGACTCCCTTAAGGTCTAGGGTTACTTGAGTAGGGTTGGTTGGGCCTCTTGGTGGTCTCCTGTCCCTTAGCAAGGGCACTTTGACCATCTAGGGCTAGAGTTGACTTGGGTCAACATGACCCATTGGGTTGACCCCTATGGGTCCTCGGTGACCCATTGGCTTCCATTAGGGTCTAGGTAGGGTTATGTAGGGTTACCCCGCACTTTGGAGGTCACATACCCTTAGTAAGGGTACTTTGACCAGATTAGGGGCTTGAGTTGACTTGGGTCAACCTGGCCTCTAGGGCTGACCCCAATGTGTCCTTAATGACCCATTGACCTCACTTTAGGGTTAGGAGGGCATAGGTGGGGTCCTCTAGGCTAGGAGTAGGTCAGTTGACCCTAAGTAGGCCAGTTTGACCCATTTAGGGCTAGGGTTGACCTTGGTCAACTGGGCCTCTTGGGTTGACCCTAATGGGTCCTTTTGGCTCTAATGGGCCTCCAAGGTATTAGGGGTGTTGTGGTAGGGTCTTGGGGTTAAGGTGTAGCCCATGGTCATCCCAAACCATTGTTCAGAGTTCTACTATTTGCAGACCATGATGATTTTCCACATTTTGTCCCCTATCTCTTTGCCCATTTCTGGCTTCCTAGGGTTTGTCATGACCTAGTCATGGACAAAACCACTCCTAGGGGTCTAGTTGGAAATGGGATGTTACATATATTGTTGTTAATAACCGACACCCCAACGTATAAATTGGTATGAGACTCTTTATACGATGGGAGCCCTGCAGAAGATCCCTTGCTTATATGTTTCTGTATAAGTTAAGGTTACTTTTCATACTATACTTTACTGCCACATGTACTATATAATTGCTAGTATAGGTCCGCTGCCATCTGTTTTCTTGATTACTCTCCACCTTCAAGTCCTCCCCTTTCTTCCTCTCCGCTCGGTGCCTAGGGGCCATGGGGTAAGGGGTGGGGGATGATAGGACTTAGTCTTATAGACTAACGGTTTTCGGATCACATCATTTAGGGGATCATGGAGCCCAGCATGGAGGAGCAGCCCCGCGGGTCGGCACGCTTGGAGATGGGGCAGTCTAGCACTGGAGTTTAGACGGCGGGGATTGTGAGCCCCTGACCTTAGTAGTGATTTATTTTGCTTCCGCTTGAGTGACTATGTAGTGAGGATTTGATGTATCGGGCTTAAGACCTTATTTTCAGTACATTTTTATTTTGTGGACTCTCCCTTCGTGGAGATATTATTACTCTGATGTGATTTTATTGTGGACTGTTGGTTGGAGTTTTTACCTCACTTATGCTTACTCTACTTTTGTTGCTTTTCTGTGATCGAATCGGCCGGCAGAATCGGCGTTTCGTGGTGATGATCCCTTCAAGGCGTGAAGGTGTCACCACAAAGCGGCAGTTCTGGGCCTAAGACCTCGGTGCTTAAAAATAAAAAAAGGGGGGGTCTTACAAGTGGTATCAGGGCCAAACCTCGATCGAAAAGTAACAGTCCACAACCCCTGGGTCACCCCCGCGCGAGTTTAGTTTGGGGACAAACTAAGCAGCGGAAGCAGTGGTGTGCCCACAAGAGGAATCACATGTAAAGTCCACCTTTTCATTAATTCCATTTGTTCATCAACTAGCAATTGGAATTTTTTTTTGTAGCCTGCGGCAAACCCTGCCCCCAGCAGGGAGCACCTCCGACTGCGAAAATCTCATCTTATAATTCTCTAGTTAACGAGTTAGACTCAACCCACTAGGGGACATGACTAACCACGATAACTTATAGTATGCCCTAGTCGGAAGTAGACCTTGGGTATGAACTCGGTTAAGATAAGGAGATACCTAAAGAGAATAAAGGACGAGTATAACACGAGAATGGCTACCTAAGCCATAAACTCAGGTAGCCCTACGGTCCCTATCAAGGATTACTCAAACCGGAAGGACTTCTTTAAGGAGAATTGAGACAAATAATCCATTAGCAGAATGGTAGAAGACGCATAGTCTCAACCCTCATACCAGTAACAAGATTACCTGGAGACCACCACCACAACAAACACTGAAGGTCGGATAGGAATTCAAGTTCGGAAGAGACCCAGTTGGGATTGGGAACATATTGACCCGGATAAGGTTATCGTAAGTATGACTCTGAGGGTTTAAAGTATGGAGTATATCAACAGATTCATGTTGGAACCCTAAGTCAAAGATTGATGCCCTGGGGATTTTGCACCCAGCTAGGATGGATATAACATGGTAATATCAAAGATACTCAGCCCAAGGCAGGTAGAGGCTTATATTTTGTTTATTGGGGGCATGTCTTTTGTTTATTGGGAAAATTAGTTACTAACTTGGGTTTCCCTTAGATCTCATCTAGAATAGTTTGCATTGTAAATATAGTGAAATGGACGTAAACCATATTCGATGCTACTCGGGCGTATTCGTAGGGATAAGAATCTGATTGCGAAGTGGAGATCCGTGCAGGCTTACTTAGGCACACGGTTGACCTTCAACACATCATTTCATCCCCAGACGGATGGGCAGACAGAGCGCACCAACCGGACATTGGAGGACCTCCTAAGGCTATGCGTTCTGGATCGAAACGAACCTTGGGAGAAGCTTTTACCACTGGTCGAGTTCTCCTATAACAACAGCTACCAGTCCAGCATAGGGATGGCTCCTTATGAAGCCTTGTATGGAAGGAGATGTAGGACTCCACTTTCATGGATTCGGGACGAGGATCCGAAGGCGTTGGGATTGGATTTTGTCGAAGACACCGAGGCTCAGGTGAGAGTGATACGGGACCTCAGGTTGAGTTTCAGGTGGGATAACGGGTTTTCTTAAAGATTCGGCCTATGCACGGAGTTTCACGGGTGCGTGGTCGGAAGAAGAACCTCAACCCGAGGTATATGGGCCCTTAGAGGATCCTGGAGCGGATCGGACCCCTAGCTTACAGGCTGGAGTTGCCACCGGAACTAGCAGGTTTACACGGCGTGTTCCATATTTCTTCACTTAGGAGGGCTCTACTACGCCCAGAGCAGAAGATTTTGACCACAGATGGACCGGTAGCTTCAGACCGGTCAGTTCACTTGGAGCCGGTTCGGATCGATGCAAGAGGAGTACGGATCTTGCGTCGCAATAAGGTTCCGTTAGTCAAAGTTCTGTGGAGAAACTACGGCCAGGAGGAGCATTCCTAGGAACCGTAGGACCTGATGCGACAAAAGTATCCAGAGCTGTTCAGACAGGTATACCTCACAACCCCTCAAGATGCCCAATTTACTTTCCGATAGTAGGGCTGCTCTAGGAAGAGTAGGGGCTAATCTTTTGTTTATTTGGATCTTGGCTTTGCCAATTGGGCGAACTGGTCATAGATTTAGGTTTCCCCTTAAACCTCACTTAGCAAACATGGTGTAGAGATGTAATCTTTCACTTCTTTTGGGATGTTACAAGTTTCCTTTTCTTCGATAGAAATTCTCGTAGGCTTAACATTGATTTCGGGGATGAAATCTTTGTTTTGTTTATTGGGATTTGTAACATCTCATCTCCAACTAGACCCCTAAGAGTGGTTTTGGATATGATTAGGTCATGACAAAACCCTAGGAAGCTAAAAAGGGCCAAGTGATATAAGGCCAAGGTGAGAATCACCATGGTGTGCCTATGGCACAACCTCATCACAAATCGAGGGTTTGACCCTAGAGCTTCACCATGACTCCATGACCCCACCACAACATCACTAACCCATTAGAGGGTCCACTAGAGCCTTAAGGGTCCATTAGAGTCAACCCAAAATGGCCAATTTGACCTAGGACCACCATGGGCCTAATTTGAGCAAGGTGCCCTAACAAAGGGCAGTTGGCCTCTAATTTTCCCAACCAACCTTGCCCAAGTCTTCCTAGACCTAAAGTGGTGTCAATGGGTCACCAAGGATACATTGGGTTCAGTCCTAGAGGCCAAGTTCTCCCAAGTCAACTCTAGTCCTAATCTAGTTAAAGTGCCCTTACCAAGGGTCAAGTGACCTCCAAGGTGCCAAGTCAGCCCTACCCAATCCTACATAGACCTTACAGGAGGCCAATGGGTCACCAGGGACCCATTGGGGTCAACCCAAATGGTCATGTTGACCAAGGTCAACTCTACCTTAAGGTTAAGTCAAATTAGCTCAAATGGGCTAACCCAAGCTCAAGCAATTCCCCCCCCCCCCCCCCCCCCCCCCCGGCCCCCACTTGGGCTAACCTTATTTTAATTAATAATAATGATTTTATGGGCTGCAAATAGGCTAGAGTGATGAACAAATTCGGCCATGAGGGGCAGGAGAGAGAAAACTCAAACTTCCCTTTAATGGAGGAGAGAGAAAATGGAGTAAAGGTCATTCATGCCATGGGGAAGCCAAGGGCCATTCTTCTTTGCTTGGTTCACCTCCCCTAATAGTCCTGAGAAGATCAGGAGGGTTTCCAGGATCTTCCACTGGCTGGATGCACTGAATCACCATGGCCGAGCCTAGGCATTCATGGCCATTAATGGCATTGATGCCATGACACCCCCCCTTCCCCATCTGAGGATTTTAAAAGCTTCAGTGAGCTTCAAGGAGTCGCTTCCACTCTTGCACCGACGATTTTGAGCCACTTGACTGCACTATTGCAAAAATCCGGCCGGTGGCACCACCACCATGGCAACCCGAAGATCGACTCGACTCCAGACCGCCAGCAAGGTCCTCCTCGTCCCCTTATCTCATGGAAAGATCATAGCAATGTTTAGGTTCAAGGTTCGGGCTCAATTGAGCCCGAACCAAATTTGTATTTCCATAGTTTTCAGTCAAGAATTTACTTGGTAGAACCACCGTAATAGGGCTCTCCGGCGGCGGTGCCGCCGCCTGGCGACAGCCACCACCTCAACGGAGGTGATGGTGGCGGTGGCCGGCCGGGGAGGCGGATGGATGGCCGGCGGCAGCCGCTTGAAGTCGGCCCAGGAAGAACAAATCCTGGCTGTCGGCTCAAGGAAGGAGATGAAGGGATTCCGTCCATTTGCGCCAAGATTCGTGTTTCATCTGATTTAAAACTATAGGATATTTATTTATAATAATTCGCTTTATGTCACAGATTTTATATTTATTGGTTTTAAATTTTACAAATACTTAGGTGCTAGAACAGGAAACATGGTCAACATAGAAAATGTAGCCCTAGATGTGTAGTGTATTTGAAAATTGATTTCACCCAATTTTGAGTCCTGGTTATACCTCAGCACGCATTTTGGTGAGGTCTATCCCTAGGGCTATCCTGAGATGCAAATGGATGCCCACCCTTCATCCCTTGTCCAAATGATCTGAAATTTGGGAAGGGAGTCTACCCTAGCTATAACTAGGGCTTGTCCAAAAATGGGAATTTTTGGAGAATATCTTTCTATAGTTTTTTATAAAAATTTAATAATCCATGAATAAATTAATTAGTTGTCCTCAACACCTCAAAATCCCCCCAAATTTATGTGAGAGGTCTTAGAGAGCATTTTAGGGCTCTAGTAAAATTTTTATCTCACTTGGAGATGTTTGATTAGGTATTGATCCAACTCTAGGTTGACCCCTTTTAGGGTTAACTAGGTCAATCACCCCCTTAAGGTTAAGTCAAATTAACCCAAATAGGCTAACCCAAGCTCAAGCTCATTTCCCCCCATTTGGGCTAGCCTTGATATCATGGAAATGATGAATGAGTAGGCTGCAAATAGGCTAGAGTGATGAACAAATTCGGCCATGAGGGGCAGGAGAGAGAAAACTCAAACTTCCCTTTAATGGAGGAGAGAGAAAATGGAGTAAAGGCCATTCATGCCATGGGGATGCCAAGGGCCATTCTTCTTTGCTTGGTTCACCTCCCCTAATAGTCCTAAGAAGATCAGGAGACTTTCCAGGTTCTTCCACTGGCTGGATGCACTGAATCACCATGGCCGAGCCTAGGCATTCATGGCCATTAATGGCATTGATGCCATGACACCCCCCTTCCCCATCTGAGGATTTTAAAAGCTTCAGTGGGATTCAAGGAGTCGCTTCCAATCTTGCCCCGATGATTTCGAGCCACTTGATTGCACTGTTGCAGAAATCCGGCCGGCAGCACCACCACCATGGCAACCCGTAGATCGACTCGACTCCAGACCACCACCAAGGTCCTCCTCTTCCCCTTATTTCATGGATAGATTGTAGCAATGTTTAGGTTCAAGGTTCGGGCTCAATTGAACCCGAACCAAATTTGTATTTCCATGGTTTACGGCCAAAAATTTACTTGGTAGAACCGCCGAATTAGGGCTCTCCGGCGGCTGTGCCGCCGCCTGGCAACAGCCACCACCTCAACGGAGGTTATGGTGGCGGTGACCGGCCGGGGAGGCGGCTGGATGGCCGACGGCAGCCGCTTGAAGTCGGCCCAGGAAGAACAAATCCTGGCCATCGGCTCAAGGAAGGAGATGAAGGGATTCCGTCCATTTGAGCCAAGATTCGTGCTTCATCTGATTTAAAACTATAGGATATTTATTTATAATAATTTGATTTATGTCACAGATTTTATATTTATTGGTTTTAAATTTTAAAAATACTTAGTTCTAGAACAGAAAAAGTGGTCAACATAGCAAATGTAGCCCTGGATGTCTAGTTTATTGTAAAATTGATTTCACTCAATTTGGAGTCCTGGATAGACCTCAGCACTAATTTTGGTGAGGTTTATCCCTAGGGCTATCTTGAGATTCAAATGGATGCCCACCCTCCATCCTTTGTCCAAATGATCTGAGATTTGGGCAGGGAGTCTACCCTATCTATACCTAGGGCCTGTCCAAAAATGGGAATTTTAGAGAAACTTTTTCTATAGTTTTTATAAAAATTTAATAATCCATGAATAAATTAATTAGGTGTCCTCAACACCTCAAAATCCCCCCAAATTTGGGTGGGAGGTCTTAGAGAGCATTTTAGGGCTCTGGTAAAATTTTCATCTCATTTGGAGATGTTTTGATTAGGGGTATTGATCCAACCCTAGGTTGACCGCTTTTAGGGTTAACTAGGTCAAGCACCACCTTTGGGTTTTGAGTGGTCAAATCACCTCAACAAAGGTTGATATTTTGGTCACTGACTTTCTAAGGTATGACACACCCTCCAATGGAATTTGGGTTTGTTAAGAGTAGGATAGCTCTAAAACCCTAGGGTAGGTTCTTTAATGGAGATTTTTAGGGTTTGGAGATCATGAGGTCAAATGACTTTCGATTGACTTGAAAATTTGTGGAGAGGACCATAGTAGTATAGTCCTCTAGTTATATTGTTAGGGAATTTGGGAGCCTTAAACCCCCTCAAAACTCTAACCCCAGTTTAGGGCACAAACCTTGTAGTAATAGAAAATATCACTAAAACTCACTGAACAGTGATGAGATTTGGGTTGCGTAGTTTTTAAGGTTAGTACAAGCACTGGAGATTTTATTATGAATTTAGGATTATTATTTTGGATACTTCATTAACAATGTAATAAATTGTATTATTTACCTAGAAATTTATTATGAAGAAACTACTTGCTGAAAATTGATCAACTTTAGGCAGAGGGCTGTTTATTATGTTTTTAAGCTCTGTGAAGGTTTATAGAATTTTTGGAAGTTCAAATCTAAGGGTTGCTTCATTAAGTAATGTTTCCCATGAAAAATTAATTAAATTTATTTTGGGGTCTAGTAAGCCTGTAAAATTATGATTTTTGTACAATGACCCTCTCTATACCATACTAAGATTCTGTAATTTTATATAAATTTTTGATGAATATTTTTGGTACTTCCTTCTTTACCTATGATTAAGGGAATTATTTTGGATAATTTAATAAGAGGTCAAATATTCTCTGAAAAATTATGGAAATTAGCATCTGGTAATATATTTTTGTTATTTAGTGATCAAAATGTTTTGGTGGCCATTACTTGAGTAGATCATATAGTTCATGTTCAAAATCGCTCATGACCAAATATTTGGGAAAATTCAATAAATATCAAATTAATTAGAAAAATTATGAATCTCTGATTTTAGACTAAATTTGTTATGATAGACCTCTGATAAAGTTTATAGGAGATTTGGAAGAAAATCCGGAGTACCTCCTTTATACATCTCATATAGTGTAGGGTTGTCTGCATATAGTAACTACGGAAACTGAAACAGAGTGGGTAATGAATTTTGAAGAGCTGAAATCCTCAGTGGGTTACTGGTATGGGTAAATATAGGAGTTCATCATTGGAAGACAGGATTAGTAGAGTGTGAGGTTGACTAGTGTTAGGTGGTACCTGGGATCGGCGAAAGATCGTCCTTCTCGTAGGGAGGAAGTGTTTAATGCACTAGGGCTAGATTCAGTAAAATTAATTAAGGGTAGGGAAATCGGGTAGCAACCAATAATAGTAAGTTCCTTGCGAAAGGGAGCTTTGCGCGTAATCCCATCGTAGTTCCTAGCGCCTTCGAGAGCCCTTCACGGGGTATACCTTGGGCAGTCTTAGGCTAACGTAATCTGTAGGAGTGATAAATCCTAAAGAATAGCTAGAATAATTAGGGGTTCACTTTCACACACCCCGGTGTCTCGGGAAGTTGGTTTGACTCGGATGTTCGGCCGGTAGGCTCGGTGGTTGTGGAAAGGGGCAGGATGGCCCAGCAAGCTTTGGCTCGGTTGATGTTGTGACGGACGGGATGGTCCGGGGAGCTTTGGCTCGGTTGATGTTGTGACGGACGGGATGGTCCGGGGAGCTTTGGCTCGGTTGATGTTGTGATAGACGGGATGGTCCGGGGATCTTTGGCTTGGTTGATGTTGTGACGGACGGATGGTCCGGGAAGTTTTGGCTCGGTGTTGATACATAAGGTTGCATGTGCATAAAGTAAAGGTGGTGGGTCTTCGGTATTGGAGTGTCGATGCACCGACTCCAATACGTTGACTCGGCAAGTGTGGCTAGCACTTCGCCAACAGAAGTCCGGTGCGCCAGCCGGCAAGAGTACGCAGTAGTCTGCTTAGTGCACCAGCGTTGAGGCGTACGATAGGTCTAACTGGTAGTGCTCTACTGGTTTAGAGGTGGGCGAGGCCTAATCCACCGCTTCCGTCTGCCACTACGGAGGTATCCTGGGAGGTGAGGCTCCAGAAATGGGGAACTAAAGGCCTGTGTACACAGAGTCGGGTGGGTGAGTTGCACTTGCATGATCGCATCATATCTCACTTGCATATCATAGCATAATCATAGCATAAAACCTCCGACACCTATTGTATAAGTGGTATGGGACGCTTATACAATAGGCCCTGCAAAACGACCCCTTGGTCTATAAGCTTGTGTGGGCAAGTTTATAAATTAAGGTAAAATTCTTTATATATATTGTTGTTAATAACCGACACCCCAACGTATAAATTGGTATGGGACTCTTTATACGATGGGAGCCCTGCAGAAGATCCCTTGCTTATATGTTTTCGTATAAGTTAAGGTTACTTTTCATACTATACTTTACTGCCACATGTACTATATAATTGCTAGTATAGGTTCGCTGCCATCTGTTTTCTTGATTACTCTCACCTTCAAGTCCTCCCTTTCTTCCTCTCCGCTCGGTGCCTAGGGGCCATGGGGGAAGGGGGGTGGGGATGATAGGACTTAGTCTTATGACTAACGGTTTTCGGACCACACATTTAGGAGAACGTGGAGCCCAGTATGGAGGAGCAGCCCTGCAGGTCGGCACGCTTGGAGATGGGGAAGTCTAGCACTGGAGTTCAGACGGCGGGGACTGTGAGCCCCTGACCTTAGTAGTCATTTATTTTTCTTCCGCTTGAGTGACTATGTAGTGAGGATTTGATGTATCGGGCTTAAGAACTTATTTTCAGTACATTTATATTTTGTGGACTCTCCCTTCGTGGAGATATTATTACTCTGATGTGATTTTATTGTGGACTGTTGGTTGGAGTTTTTACCTCACTTGTGCTTACTCTACTTTTGTTGCTTTTCTGTGATCGAATCGGCCGGCAGAAATCGGCATTTCGCGGTGATGATCCCTTCAAGGCGTGAAGGTGTCACGCAAAGCGGCGGTCTGGGCCTAAGACCCCGGTGCTTAAAAATAAAAAAATAGGGGGTCTTACATGAATACAGTGCCAAAACAACTCGTGAAGGACATGGCCTTTGACACGCCCGTGTCAAAGGCCGTGTTCACTGCTCGACAATCGTCGACCAAAAGTCATCGACACGATGGCCAAACCTTCGACACGAACATGACACGCCCTGGGAACGCCCATGTCCCAGGCCGTGTGCCCCCTGCCAAATTTCAAATTTGGCTCAAAACGCCTCCGGTCGCTCTTTTGAGTTTCGGGCGTTACAGCTCTCTCCCTAAAAGAATTTCATCCACGAAATTAGATAAAGGAAAGACAAGCACAAAACTAAAATTATACCTGAGGGAAAACAACTCCGGGTACTGGTCAAGCATAGTCTGCTCTCGCTCCCAAGAGAGCTATTCTCGACCATAATTATCCCAACGGACCTTGACCAACCTGATCTCTTTTGCGTAGCCGCTTGACTTCCGAGTCCTCAATTCGTACAGGCTTGACCTTCGTCGTCAACCCATTATCGACCGACACTTGATCGACCGCGATCACTTGCGAAGGCTCTAGCACCGCCTTTCGTAGCACCGAGATGTGGAATACATCGTGTAAACCACTAAGCTCCGCTGATAGCTTCAACCGATAAGCCGCTTCGTCAATCCGCTCCAGAACCTTAAACGGTCCAAGGTACCTCGGGCTTAGCATTTTCAATCCCGCACCCGCGAGAAGACACCTTGAAAGGCTTGATCTTCAAGTACACCAGTCGCCCACAGCGAACTCCATGTTCCTGTGCTTGGCATTATAGTACTTAGCCTGACGGTCCTGAGCGATTAGCATCCTCTCCCGAATGGTTCGCACCAATGAAATAGCATCTTCCACCTCTTGACACTTGTACAACTTTGACTCACCCGCTTCCAACCAGGACAACGGGGTGCGAGATCTCCTACCATAAAGGGCCTCGAAGGGCACCATTTGAATACTCATCTGGTAGCTATTGTTGTACGCAACTCCACCAAGTATAGGTGGTTTCCCATCGCTTTCGAAAGTCCAGGACACACATGCGAAGCATGTCTTCCATTGTCCTATTGACCCTCTCGGTTGCCCATCCGTCTGCGGATGAAAGGCTGTGCTAAAACTCAGGTTTATTCTCAACATCTGCTACACCAACCTCCAATTATTGGACGTGAACCGCTCATCTCGGTCACTCACGATGCTGCGGGGCACACCGTGAAGCCGTACTATATTATCCACATATAACTTTGCCAATTTCTCAACCGGATCATCCTTCCTATGTGTAATGAAATGCGACACTTCGTTAGACGATCTACGACCACCCAAATGGCATCGTCCCCTTTTGCGACCTTGGCAACCCATGCACAAAGGTCCATAGTAATGTCATCGAATTTCCAACTCCGGAATAGGCAAGGACTTCAGAAATCCTCCCGGCTTTTGGCATTCCACCTTCACCAAGGCACAAGTTGGCACTTTGCCACCTATAGTGCCACATCCTTCTTCAGTCCCGGCCACCAGAACAGTTTCTTGACATTGCGGTACATCTTCATACTCCCCGGGTGAATCGAGTACTTGGTATGATGCGCCTTGTACAATAATTCCACCCCCAATTGCCCACGCTTGGGACGCACAGACGACCGTCTTTCCAAAGCAATTCCATCCACAAGCTCATATTGGGAATTTGACCCATCCAGAGCCTCTATGAGTTTGCTTGCTTCATGTGACCATCCATACTCCAAGCCCTGTCAAATCGATCATCCAGTCACATGAACTTCAGTCCAGTTCAATAGTGCTTCAGCACTCGACTGCTTGTCCACGCAAGAGATCTCCAACGCCTCCAACTCCCGAACCAACCGCTCGTCATGGACCGACAGCCAATTGGCTTGAGCTGGAGCCCGGCGACTCAACGCGTCCGCAACCGCATTGACTTTCCCCGGCACGTAATGGATCTTGAAAGTATATGTAACATCCCATTTCCAACTAGACCCCTAAGAGTGGTTTTGGCCATGACTAGGTCATGACAAAGCCCTAGGAAGCAGAAATGGGTCAAGAGATAGGGGACAGAATGTGGAAGATCATCATGGTCTGCAAATAGTAGAACTCTAAGCATGGTTTAGGATGACCATGGACCACACCCTAACCCCAAGACCCTACCACAACACCCCTAATACCTTGGGAGACCCATTAGAGCCATAAGGACCCATTGGGGTCAATCAAAGAGACTCAGTTGACCCAAGTCAACCCTAACCCTAAATGGGTCAAACTAGCCTACTTAGGGCCAACTGACCTACTCCTAGCCTAAAGGACCCCGTCTATGCCCTCCTAACCCTAAAGTGAGGTCAATGGTCACTAAGGACACATTGGGGTCAGCCCTAGAGGCCAGGTTGACCCAAGTCAACTCAAGCCCTAACCTGGTCAAAGTACCTTTCTAAGGGTATGTGACCTCCAAAGTACAGGGTAACCCTACATAACCCTACCTAGACCCTAAGGGAAGCCATTGGGTCACCCAGGACCCATAGGGGTCAACCCAATTGGTCATGTTGACCCAAGTCAACTCTAGCCCTAAAAGGGTCAAAGTGCCCTTGCCAAGGGACATATGACCCCCAAGATGCCCAACCAACCCTACTCAAGTAACCCTAGACCTTAAGGGAGCCCAATGGGCCACTAAAAACCCAATGGGGTCAACCCAGATGGTCAAATTGACCAGGCAACCCTCATTTAGGTCAAGTCAAACTTAACCCAAAAGGGCTAACCCAGCCCAAGCCACTTCTCCCTTAGGCTAAACCCATTCCCATGACCATCACAATAAGTGGGCTGCTTTTAACTTGTGAGGTTGACTAGTCAACCAGAGGTGACTAGGAGAGAGAAAGGAGCTCCTCTCCATGATAATGGAGGAGAGAGAAAATGAGGAAGAGGAAGGGGAAGAGAGAGGCCGGCCAGGAAGGCTAACAGCCACCAATTATGGCTGTAATCAACTCCTCTAGGGGAGAGGAGTTGATTCCAGCCGTTTCCCGCCACCAAGGGGGGGTTCAGCCCCCCCTCCACACAACCCGAGCCACACCTTTAATGGTGTTGATGGCATTGAAGAACCAGCCTCCCCTCTCCCCCATTTGCCATTTAAACACCTTCAGGGAGCCGAGGGATCATTTTAGAGCGTTTACCTAGAGGGGACGAGCCATTCCACTATGCAGTTGCAGAAGCCAAGCGCCGCCGCCGTCGTCAATGGTATCCCGCCGCTCCTCTCGCATCTAGGCCGCCAGGAAGGTCTCCCCTCCTCTCCTTAACCCGCGGGTAGATCTTAGGATTAATTAGGCTTAAGTTTCGGGCTCAATTGAGCCCGATCCAATCCTGGATTTCTCCTGGTTTCGGTAAGAAATCTCTTGCTGTATCCGCCGGAAAACGCCTCTCCGGCGCGCGGAGCCGCCGCCTGGCGATAGCCACGACCTCAACGGAGGTGTTGTGGCGGTGGCTGGCCGGGGAAGGGGCTGGATCACCGGCGCAAGGTTTGGAATCGCTCCAGGCGGGACGATAGCAGCCATTGGCTCATTGGAGAAGACGACGGGATTCCGTCGAATCTGCGTCAAGATTCGTGCCTCCCCTGATATTAAACTATAGGAAATAATTTATATTAATGCAATTCTGTCACAGTTTTTGATATTAATGGTTTTAAAACTTTAAAAAATAATTAGGGTCTTCTGGTGGAAATACTTCAACATGAAAGTTGTAGTCCCTTGAGTCTACTTTATTTGAAAATTAGTTTGAACCATTTGGGTGTAAGGTCTGACCAGGGCACCCATTTTTGGTGGGACATACCCTTAGGGCTAGGCAGTCATTAAATTGAGTGCCCACTCTTCACCCTAGCCCAAATTAGCTGAGATTTTGGCAGAGGTCTATCTTAGATATATCTAGGCCTGCCCAAAAATGGTAATTTTTGGAGAAAATATTTCTATAGTTTTTGTAAATATTTAATAATTATTAGATAAATTAAATAGGTGCCCTAAACACCTCCAAACCTCCAAATTTTGGTGAGTGGTCCCTGGGTTCCCATTAGGTATCTGTATAAAATTTCATTTAATTTGGATGTGTTTTGAATAGTTTTGACCCAACCCTAACTATACCTTTATAAGGGCATTTTGGTCAAAAGTTGCACTTTGGTTTTGAGTGACCAAATCACCTCAACAGAGGCTGAAATTTGGGCCACTGGCTTGTATATTCACTTATCACTCCCCGTGAAATATGGGGTAGGGAGGAATAGATTTGCCATAAGTTCCTAGGTCAAACCCTAAGGAGGGACCTTTTGGCCTTGTGAAGGGTATGAGTCCTAAACACCTTGGATGAACACCAAATTTTGCATGGAGGTTCCTAGGATATATAAAACCCTCTGGTAAAATTATTAGCAAATTATGGAAATGGTAGGGCCCCCAAAACCCTAACCATAGCTTAGGTCCTAAAACTTGTAGTGTAAGTTTAGGTTAGCTAAACATCTTGAAACTTAACCAAAATTTGGGGTAGTGAGGGATTAGGGTATTTTGAGCCTCTGACAATTTACTTGAGGAAATTTTGGATAATGGTTATAGCACTTCATTTGTAAGCAATAATAATGCCCTAATAATTGTTTTGGCTATTGTGGTCTCACTTCCCATAAGAGAGGGTATGAAACATGGGCAGAGTTAGTTTTGGTTATAATAATCTTTTATGAATTTTGTTAGAATTTTTGAATATCTATTTAGGGCATCTACTTCACAAGTGCTTTATTTGATTACATATTAATAATTCTTGTCAGAGGCCATACTTACTGAAAATCATGAAACTTGCTGCATAGTGTTGTTAGCTCAATGTTATCATATGGAAATTTTTGTGGAAATATTTGATGACTGATTAGCATATTTTGTTCATTAACCCTTAAATTAGAGAGTTCATAAGAAAATCAAATATAGACTTATTTCCAAATGATAAATTATGAAACTTTTTCTAGGGTACTTGTAGTCCAGCACAATCAATCCTGAATTTTATCTGAATTTGTGGAGGTGTTATTACTATAGAATCTTTTAAAATGACTTTTTTATGGGGCATTTTTGAAATTAAATTTAAAGGCCTAAACCTTGCTGAAAAATTGGAAGACTTAGGATTTAGAGTTGATTAGGCATTTTGTAATTATCATAAATTTAGTGGGTTATTAACTTGTCTGAAAATGATACTTCATGTTCAAACCTGGGCCTTTTGGGACACTAGAACAAATAAATTAATTATCAGACAAATTAGGAAAATTATGGATTTCTGGATTTATGCTTCAAATGTCTTTTTAGACCTCTAATAATTATCATAAGGGTACTGGATGATATTTCATGTACTTCCCTTTTCACGGGTCATGTAGCTTAAGTGGTCTGCATATAGCAAAACTGCAGGATTTCATTTGGATGTGAATTAGGGCATGTATGATGGGTCTTGGTGGTTGCTGTAAAGACAAGTGGAAGGGGCTGCATCTATGGAAGATGAGTGAGTAGGGTGTGGTTTTGTCTAGGGTTTATAGGGCGGTTCGGGTCCGACGAAAGATCGTCCCACCCAAGGAGAGTTGGAGTCAAATTACCCTAGGATTAGCATATCGAAATATGAGAAAATAAAGGGTAAGGGAACCAACCAATAATAAAATAAGTACCTTGCGAAAGGGAATGCTGGGCGTAATCCCAACACAGTTCCTAGTGCCCTTGAGAGCCCTTCACAGGGAATACCGGGGGCAGTCCTGGGTTAACGTAAACTGTTTAACAAGCTGAAAAAGAGTAACTTAGTAATTAGGGTTGCACATTCCACAACACTGATGCACCAGATGTTGGTTAGGAGCTTCGGTCGGATGGTTAAAAGGCGTACTTTGGGTCCGGGGAGCTTCGGCTCGATTGTTTGAGTTCGGACGTGATTGGTCCGGGGAGCTTCAGCTCGATTCTTCTTGATTTACGCTAATTTGCATGTGCATAACAGGAAATGAAATTAAGGTGGTGGGTCTTTGGTATTGGAGGGTCGATGCACCGACGCCAATACGTTGACTCGGCAAGTGTGGTTAGCACTTCGCCAACAGAAGTCCGGTGCGCCAGCCGGCAAGAGTACGCAGGAGTCCGCTTCGTGCACCAAGCGTTGAGGCGTACGATAGGTCTGACCCGGTAGTGCTTTTACTGGTTTAGAGGTGGGCGAGGCCCCAACCCCCGCTTTCGTCTGCCACTACGGAGGTATCCTGGGAGGTGGTTACGGCTCCAAAAAGGGGGAACTAAAGGTCTGTGTACACAGAGTCGGGTGTGTGTGTTGCACTTGCATGACCATCATACCCACTTGCATGTCATAGCATATTCGTTACCTTTAACCTTGACACCTAAAGTATAAGTGGAATGGGGACGCTTATACTTTAGGACCTGCTACACGACCCCTTGGTCTATAAGCTTGTGTGGGCAAGTTTATAAATTAAGGTTAAATTTGGATATATATATTTACTGCTGTTTGATAACGACACCCCATCGTATAATTTGGTATGGGACTTTTTATACGATGGGAGCCTTGCAGAAGACCCCTTAGCTTATGTGTTTTTCACATAAGTGAAGGTTATTTTTCATATTTCAGCTTATGTCTATAGGATTGCTAGTATAGGTCCGCTGTCACTGCTTTTTGATTATTCTCCACCATTAAGTCCTCCCCTTTCATCCTCTCTGCTCGGTGCTTAGGAGCCGTGGGGGAAGGGGCGGGGGATGATAGGACTTAGTCTTTTAGACTAACGGTTTTCCGAACCGCATCATTTAGGGGATCGTGGAGACCAGCATGGAGGAGCAGCCCCAGAGACTGGTGCGCTTGGAGGTGGGGCAGTCTAGCTCCGGAGTTCATACAGCCGGGACCGTGAGTCTCGACTTGAGTAGTTTTCTAATTTTGTTTCTGCATGAGAGATCTTGTAGTGAGGTTATGATGTACCGGGCATAAGCCCGTTTTTGCTACTCTGATGTTATTTTCTGTGGACACTCCCTTCGTGGAGTTATATTTAGTTATGACATGTGATTCTCTGTGGACTGATAGTTTACATTTACTTCATTATTTTGTACCTTTTCTGTGATCGAATTGGCCGGTAGAATCGGCGCTTTGTGGTGATGACTCTTCAGGACGTGAAGGAGTCACCGCAAAACGGCGGTTCTGGGCCTAAGACCCCGGAGTCCAAAAAGAAAAAAAAAAGGGGGGTCTTACAGTATAGTCCCCCAGGAACTCCATCCATCTAAGCTACCGCATGTTCAGATCTTTCTGATCCAACAAATATTTCAGGCTCTTATGGTCGGTGTAGATATCAATCTTCACACCGTACAAGTAATGTCTCCATAGCTTTAAGGCAAAAATCACGGTCGGTAACTCCAAGATCATGGACCGGACAATTCCTCTCGTGCACTTTTAGCTGTCTCGAGCCATAAGCAATCACACTACCATGCTGCAGCAGCACTCTACCCAAAACGCTGCCCGAAGCATCGCTATATATCTCGAACCCTTCGGTCCCACTCGGCAAACTAGGAATCGGCGTCATGGTCAACCGACATTTCAGCTCCTCAAAAGCTCATGCGCACTCCGACATCCAAATAAACTTTTGCTCCTTCCTCGTCAAAGTAGTGAGAGGTAGCGCTATCCGCGAGAAGTTCTACACGAAGCGCCTATAATAGCCGGCAAGCCCCAGAAAGCTCCGGACTTCCGCTACTGTAGAAAGCACAGGCCACTCTCGTATCGCAACAATATTCGTCGGATCCACCACAATACCCTCTCCACTCACTCTATGACCATGGAACGCCATAGAGGACAACCAGAACTCGCACTTGGAGAACTTGGCGTATAGCTGATTCCTCCTCAGCGTCTCCAATACCAAATGCAGGTGCCTGAAGTGATCTTCCTCACACTGCGAGTACACCAAAATATCGTTGATGAAGACGATCACAAAATGGTCTAAGTACTCCCTGAACGTCTTGTTCATCAAATCCATGAATACCGATGGATCATTTGTCAGCCCAAATGGCATGACCGTAAACTCGTAATGCCCGTATCTCGTACTAAATGTTGTCTTAGGGATATCACTCTCCCTTATTCTCAGCTGATAGTAACCAGACTTGAGATCCAATTTTGAGTACACCGATGACCCGACTAACTGATCAAATAGATCATCAATCCTTGGGATTGGGTACTTGTTCTTTTCCGTTAGCTTGTTTAGCTCCTGATAATCAGTACATAGCCTCAGGCTTCCATCCTTCTTCTTAACAAAGAGGACCGGTGTGCTCCAAGGTGAAGAACTTGGACGCACATACCCTTGCTCCAACAACTCCTGCAGTTGCATCTTCAGCTCCGCCATCTCCTTAGGCGCTAGCCGATATGGAGAGTGTGACACAGGTTTCGCACCTAGCACTAGCTCTATCGTGAAATCTATCTCCCGTTAAGGCGGGGCTCCAGGAAGATTGCTAGGGAACACATCAGGGTACTCCGATACCACTGAAATACTGTCCAACGTAGGCTTAGGCTTTGCAACCTCCACTAGTGTAAAGAACATCTCTGCTCCAGCACGAACCGCCTTCACCACCTGAAGAGCATATATCAAAGTCCTGCTCGCCCCTTTCAAGCCCATAAAAGTCGTCTCACGAGCTGTTCCCAGCTCGACTTCCTTGCGACCGCAATCAATATAGGCTTGCTGCTCCGAGAGCCAGTCCATGCCAAATATAATGTCGAATTCCACTAGCGGCAATAACGACCCTTACAAATGAAACTCCTGACTCCCAATATGAATCTTCACGCCACCGATTCTATCCGCGCGCATCGAACACCCATTCGGCAACAACACATCCAGTTTGTCCTTCGCCGTCGAAGTAGGTACTCCGATGCGCGATATGAATTCCTCGGACAAAAAGGAGTGTGAAGCTCCCGTGTCAAATAGCGCTCTCGCCGGATTCTCACAAATCAAAACAAATCCTAAATAAGCAATGGTAAGGTAACATGCACATAATTAATATTTAAAAGATTAACTTGATATAAATTTAAATCGTACCTGTAACCACATCCGCTTGTTTGATGGCCTCCTGTTGGCCAAGATTGTAAACCCTCGGTTGAGCCGGAGCATAATGGGACGCGGTTGACTCCTCCGCCTTGCCCTTCTCTTCATAAGTTGCTCACGGCTTTCTCTCGGACTTGGGACGTCCGCTCCAGCAATCCCGGGCAAAGCTCCCTGACTTTCCACAAGTAAAACATGCGCCCGGGGTACGACCCGTAGTCGCCCGAGAAGCACCAGAAGAGGGGGCTGGACCCGAAGTCCTAGCCTTCTTGTAGAAACTTCGATAGCCAGACTTTGAAATAGTCGGCACTTTGAATTCAGACTTCTTGTCACCAACGCTTTTCTTCACTTGAACATTCTTCATGTCCTTCTCCAAGGACCTGGTCGTGTTGACTAGGGTCAAGAAACCCTGCATCATAGGCCCCGAGAGTAGTAACCTCAATTCGTCTCTCAAACATTCATAGAATCGATTCGTCTTGCTCTCCTCATCCGAGATGGTGGAGCTGGCATACCGACTCAATCGAGTAAACTCGTGGAGATATTCATCCACGCTACTCTCTTCTTGTACCAATTTCAGGAATTCATTCTACAAAGCTATCCTCTGGCCGAAGGGAGGTACCTAGCCAAGAACAGTCTCGAGAAATCTTCTATTGAGATGTCTGTAAGTTGCCTACCCCTCAAGTGATGTAGCTCCAAGCCTTCCCACCACAATTTAGCTTCACCGTCCAGAAGGAACGTAGCAATAGTGGTCATATGCCACTCTTCTGTCTCCGTCGCTGTCAAGACTCTCTTCAATCTGGAGAGCCAGTCTTCAGCTTGGGATGGGGTTCCAAATCCCGAGAATATAGGAGGATTGAAGATCATAACATGTTTGAGCTGTCTCTCGGTTGCCCTCCGCGGCACCAACGGTTCCTCCACTACCTGCTCCACCCTTCTCTGCTCAGCCTCTTGGAGCGGTACCTGCTCCATCACAGGAGCGGGTTGCTGCATTTGCCTTGTAGGTTGCGTATTGATCATGGAAAACACTGCTTCGTCCACCAATCGTATGGTCTCAGCTGATGGAGGTGTTGTAGGAACATCATTTGGTGCACTACTAGCCTTAGAAACTCGGCGTTTTGACGGCCCAGCACCACTTCTGGTCACCTATAGTGATACAAAACACCGTTAAGCGACCAAACAAAATTGCAAAACGCAATTATAGGAATGCGCAGGTTCCTCAAACACGTGTATTTTCATTCCTAAGTGGACATTCATGGGTTCTTTTGCTGTTATAACGATGATGCACACACATGTGTTCACCACCCCTTAAAAAGAATTCGCCTACGAATTCATTTAAGCCTTACTGAAACCAGTAGTATGATAGCATATTGTAACACCCATTTTCAATCACATATCATATAGCAGTAGGTCCGGTCGGGCCGACGCCATATACCACAGACAGACCGGCAGGTTACTCAATGGAAACCATCAACTAATCCAACGTCCTACACAGAGTCATTCTAGCGGAAGGAATTTAAATAGTTGCAAATAAAAAAACTCAGCTATTAGCATGAATGTCCACTACAAAGCCAAAAGGAATGAAGTACATACACAAGTACTGGCCTTAGGGCCTTACAATTGTTTTCTCAAAATTACATGTTTTCAAACCTCGGCACGCAGGCCGACCATACATGAAAAAAAGAAAACACTCAAAATTAGGCCTTCGAGGGCCGGCTCAGCAACTTGGGCTTTAGCCCGCTATTGACCCCTCGGTCCAGCAGCACCTGCAAGCACAATCCACCGCATAGTGGCAAACAAAGGCAATGGTCAGCAATGCTGACCAAATTATAACGATCTCGCCCACAAACTCAAGGCGGCGATGCTCCTTCACTGCACTTTATCAGTATAACCAATCAGTAGAGTAATAACACTACAACACAGACGTAGGCATGCACGGCTACACACCCCGTGCACTCAGGGCACCTTCTCGGTGAACCGGTCAATGTCACGTCATTTTAAGCCATAAACATTTCAGTCTCACCACCGCCACTTTGACGGCCCGTCTCGTGAGCATTTTGTCTTTCCGGCATTGGTCACGTCATTTTAAGCCATAGACCGCCTATGACCTCCATCTATGTCAATGGCTCCAACCGAAAGACATAGAGCGGGTACGGTTCCGCCTAACCCGTGCTCACATCGCAACAACATTTTAAGCCAGATGCGCGGGTCAAACTTTCCCGAGTCCCAATCCGTTTACACATCACATAACCTAGTTATGTTCAAGTTGGCTCCCCGGCCACCATGTTGGCAGAACCACGCGTCTGTCCAGTTTTTCGGGTGCACCTTGGAGTTAATCCCCAAGGCTCCCTGTTGCAATCTACCGCGTAGAAAACATGAAAAACAAACATTCGCACGGATTCTTCTCCGGTCATTTATGCAATGCAACATCACTGATGCAGACCAACTTGTCTGGGTAGTCTTCACACATCATGCCTATGTCCGTTCTCGATTACGGACTCTATACAATGGGGACTTTACATATCTACCAGAAGGAACGCCTCCAACTCACAGCAAACTCGCGAGAGCGGGCTTCCTATGCAAAAGAAGGAGAGCTTCACATGCTCAAGTAGATGATGGTTACCCTAGCGTTCTTCCTTGGCGCCATGGAAATGTATGCGGATGGAAAGCACCGCAATCTCCTTGCCTTCGTAGATCCGAAGTCGGCTCGCGATTTGGAGCTCTGAAGCTCCACCGGTGACCGGATCTAAGCTTCTTCGTCATCCTTTGCTCTCCCCTCTCTCTAGAACTTAGAAAGAGAACCACTCAAAAGAAATGAGGGTTTCAAGGGCCAATCCCGGGTATATCCCATCAGGAACAACCCCCAACTATTGGATCCCAAATTAAAGAAACGAACTACCATGATTTGGGCCTGAAATCAAAAATCTGGGCCGAACACGGCCGGTGACACGCCCGTGTCCCGTGCCGTGTTCCCCATTTGCCGTCAAATTTTACGCGTCCCGTAAAGGACACGGGTACTGACATGCCCGTGTCAGGCTTGACAGGCCCGTGTCAACCAGTACACGGCTGTGTACCCTGCCGTGTTCTCCCATGAACACAGTGCCAAAACAACCCGTGAAGTACACGGCCTGTGACACGCCCGTGTCACAGGCCGTGTTTGCTGCTCGACAATCGTCGACCCAAAATCGTCGACACGACGGCCAGACCGTCGACACGAACACGACACGCCCTGGGACACGCCCATGTCCCAGGCCGTGTGCCCCCTGCCAAATTCCAAATTTGGCTCAAAACACCTCCCGTCGCTATTTTGAGTTTTGGGGCGTTACAACGGGTTCGTCGATACCACTCGACGGGTTCGTCGATACCACTCGATGATTCGTCGAGTTTACATAGGGCTCTCTCTAATCCCGTCCAGACCTACCAGCCACCACTGTGACCTTGGGCTCTCTCTCTCCGTCTCTCTCCCCCAAACATTCCTACCGGGCCTAAGCCACCCAATGTGACAAAACACACAAGAGGCGTCTAGCTCAAAATGAGACGTTACAAACTTCACGTGCACTCCACATGATTTGATACTCATTGGGAATCTACTATTTTATACTACTTTGACGAGTTCACTACTGAAGTTATCCCACCTGAATAATGGTCGTTGTCATTTATCAAAAACTAAAGCCTTCTTGGAATTATTTCTAAGATCCACGCATCAATGCCCATAGATTTGTGCCAAAGATGCATCACATAAGATCGCTTTCTTCACAGATATCTGAAGGTGGCGCAGCAAAAATGATAAAAATAAGTATGAATATTTGGTTCAAAATTAAGTCACAAGTCAAAAGAATAAATAATAAAAAAATTAGGGCGAAATATAACCTGAAGCTAGGTTGATCCGGATCTATTATCATATTGCCATGTGGCTTGACCACATGTGTTTTACCATTTATCTGTTATGTGTTCTTATAAAAGTAGTTTGTAGAAGGATGATTCATACGGTCACATAATAAATACAATTTTTCTTTACGTTGATTTTGATTGGAGTGGCCAAGCTTGGGATGATAGTGTTCCGGATTACAGGAACCATAGCTGAAAGGCTTCTTATGGATTTTACCTTTGGGTTTCAAGTGCCAATGAGTGGAAGGGTTGTCATGTGATTCAATAAGGTTACCCATATGAGCATGATCAATGTGAGCCTTGAAGTTATTGTTCTTATGATCTTCCTCCATGGAGATAATATTTTGGACTTGAACATATGTAAGATTGACTTTAGTTATTGTGCCTAATCCTAATGTTGGAGTCAGACCATGAATCAAAAATAAAATATATGAGGCAAGCTACTAAATAATTCTCAAATATGATCGAACCATCAGTTCGAATCTTAGCAAGTATCTCATCTGGTTGAAGTTGGGAGGTTAATGTACCAGGAAGCTTCTATCTTGAACTTATAAAGGTTGCATGCATTGTAGCATCTTAAATTTGCATTGTCGAAGTGGTAATGCGCTTCAAGTGCATACCATAATTCCTTAGCGGAATGATATTAGGGGAATACATTGTAAAGATTGTCTGACAAGACACTAAGAATCTGATGGCGGTAATGATATTTCATATCTACCAAATCTTGAATAGATAAATGTCTAATATAGGTTCTACTTGGATTCACACTAGAGTATGAAGATGATGGAAGAGTAGCAACTGTAGTTGCAGCACCTATGGGATTCTCATACTTTTCAATGGGAGAATCAAATATGCCTAACAAAAGGCTTAAATGTTTGCAATGATATTCCATATAATTATTTTAATTTTTACTTAAATAATATTTGCTTTTAAAATAATTCAACATTAAATGATACATATTAAAATTACAATATATACGTCGTAAATGTTGAAATTTGTGAAGTGAAAGTGGGTGATGGGCAGGCCGGGCGGTCTGAGCGGCCTGTGCGGTCTGAGTCCGTGGCCTGGGCGGACTGCTGGTTGCGGCCTGGGTGACCTGGATTGCTTGGTCTTGGTGGTTTGGCTGTTCTTAAGGAGCGGCTTGTGCGGCCTGTTGCGCAGCCTGGGTGACCTACCTTGCTTGGTCTCGGTGGCTTGGCTGTTCTTGAGGAGCGGCTTGTGCGGCCTGCTCAGCGGCATGTATGTTGTTTGGCCAAAGAAGTCTTGCAACTTGGGCATCGAGTGGAGCGGCCTGAGCGGACTGTCTTGGCGGTCTGTTGGCGAATCTCAGCTTGTTCTGCAGTCTTGCAGTCGGCCTGCTATTGTGGTTACCAGGCGGTTTGGAAGTTGGCGTCCGCGGAGTCCGCGTCTGTGGACTTGGAGATGTGCCTTGGTACTTGTCGAGCTCTCCATGATGCGGTGGATGTTTCTCATCCTGTGGCGGACTGTCCTGCTGTTTGGCGGTCTGGTTCTTTTGTATCCGCCGTGCTCGCGCCAGTTGTTTGGCGGGCTGTTGCACTTGGTCATTTTCTGTGACAAGTTCACGGTGTCCGCAGAGTCCGTCGAGTCCGTTGTTGACCAGGCGTACTGCCTGTTGGTCGTGGACACGTGGCGGGTTGTGGCATTGTTGCCGAGCTCTGCGGACTGCCTCCTGTGTCCGCGTGCTATATTGCGAATTGATGCAGCATGTGTTGCGGGTCTGTCCGCATGCTGTATTGAGTGGCGGTCTGGTACTATGCTTGCGTTGGGCGGACTGGCGTAGTGTCTGTGTTGTGCGGGCTTGCAGTGTGTCCGCTTATTGGCGGACTGTATTTGGTCTGGCTCGTGGAAGTTTATAGTCTGGCCAAGTCCTTGCGGACTTGGCGGACTGGTTGTGTTAGCGCGCGGGCTGGGGCGGTGACTCTATTCACTAGGGTGGTGACCACACACCTCACCTCGCCTATAAATAGACCCCCCTGGCACATCTACAGTAAGTGAGGGCTTGGTTACTTGTTGCGGTCTGATTTTTCTGTCCGCGCGGGTTGAGCAGAGTTAATTGTGTGATGTTTGCAGGTTGCACGACTAACACTGAGGAACCAGATGTTTGGCTTTGACTGCGGTCAGCATCAGTGAAGTTTGCGGTTTCAATCAGCAATCTCAGCAGGTCGCTGTGCGGCTTGTCAGTTTTCTCTGCTTCAACGTTTCCAAGTTCAATAAACTGTCCGCGCGACCTCATGGTCTCGGCGGTCTGTTCCTCTGTTCAGCAGCAGCTTGTAGCAGTCAGCGAATAACGGTGTGTCCGTGCGACCTCGCGGTCTCGGCGGACTCCGTGTTCTATTCGTCTTCTAGCAGCAGCAACAGTTCGGGCGGCTTCGGAGACTTCGGCGGACTGGGCGGTCTCGGCGGTCTCCAGTTCTGTCCGCCCGACTTGTTTGACTTGTGTTGTTTCCTGTTTTCCTGTGTACTTGCGAAATCATGTCCGGTCATGTATACCTCGCATTGTAAAGAAGAAAATAAAAGAATATATGATATGCTTGCCCCAGTGATTGCATTTGGTTGTTAAGCTTGTTTTCCTGCTTTCCGCACGATCAAGGTGTGATCTTGATAGTTCTGAGGATATTAATTTGACATTAGACTATCTTGGTGACCACTTTGAGAAAATTCAACAGTAAATGTTTTTGTTACGCATAATATAAATTGAATAAAATTGAAGGGTTGATGGCATACAAATTAAATTATGAAAACTTAAATGTTTTGTAATAAACAATGATAAAATTTAAAAATAAAGGGTCCACTAAAAAGTATTTTTCCCTTATATACTATAGAAGATATGAAATTGATATTTTTATTAAAGAATCATTTACATAAAAATGTGAATTAGGTGCGGTAATCTAAAAAGTTTTTCCCTTATCGCAGGTTTTTACCTTGTGTGCGTGTGTGCCTGGATCTAAAACGTTTTTCCCTTATGACATCCAAGCTCAATTAATTAAATCAAGCTTAATCCAGGCAGCCATGGTTTGTCACTCGGCTTGGGTGATTTCTATTTTTATGGATCCAGGTCAAAAGTGAAATATTCATATTATCAATATTCAACTCAAATTCGTAACCCTAACTATGTTCAACCTTCAATCTAAAAAAGAGTGCAAGCATAATCTCAGTCAACTTTTTAGATCACCGCACCTTCCAAAATATTCCAAACTTGTCACATTTATAGTCATCTATATACTCTCCCAAGCATTGTAAATAACACACAAAAGCATAGCATGGAAGAGGAAGAAGAACAATGCATTGTGAGAAACTGCATATATACCAAACACGTTGCTTCCTTCCCAAATTATGCTTAACTTTAATTTCATCTATCATCACCAGCTTCTTGCCTTAAATTGACCTTATCCCCCTTCTATTTCATATCAACCAAATCTCACCCACCTTCATAAATCATGCAACTTCTATCATCATCGTCATTATCATTTCATCTCCAGACCTTCCCCTTCCTCATAAATCCTCATCTTCTTCCTCCTAAAACCTTAAAATTTCAATCTTTCAAAAGAATATTCTTCAAAGAGAAATCAAATTTAAAATCTTCAACGATCCGATGCGGCAACAGAAAATCATCTTTTGATGATAGAAATGAGGATGATAAGAAGAAGCATAATACTAAGAAGACAAATATTGCTGAGAGAACAAAATTGTTTGATGTTGAATTACCAAATTTTAGTATCAGTTTTCCTGTCATGCTTATTCTGTCAGGAAAGCAGGTTACAATATTTATTTATGTGCGAAGATTTTTTTGCAATTATTCATGTCAACATGATGCTAATTAATGCAACATCATTCTTATTTATGCAGCAAATTTCAGGGATGATACATCATTTAGTTTCATCTCTTAAGAAGAACATAGTAATTGTAGTGAAACCTGCAGCTGCTGGTGGAGCAGACATTGGCATTAAGTGGTATATAGGTATTTAATTTTCAAATGATTACCCTATTTATTCATGTTAGAGAATATAGGAAAAAGTAATGTAAAGGCCAATAAGTTGGCCAATTTATTTTCTTTTTGTTTAGTCCCACATTTTCTGTATAGGATGCTCTCTCTCTCTTCTATCCTATATATTTGTACTCTTACTTGTATTTGATTAATTCAAGAAGTATATACAAGGATTGGATCTTTTCCTACATGGTATCAGAGGATACGGTCCGGCCTGTTTTTTTTCTAACTGTCCGGTCCTCTTGTGAACCAGGCGGCTTGTTCTCCTGCCTAACCGCGCTGTCCTGTGGTCTCCTCCCTTTCTAACCGCGGCTTCCCACGTGGTTAAGTTTTCTAGCCGCTTCCTTTGTTATCTCTCGTGCCTTCCAACTCCTCTTCCCCTCTTGCCCACCCCCCCCACCCACCCTCCTCCCTTATATAAATCTCTCGGTCAGGTGGTGCCCACTCCCTCTAATCGCGTGGTTTCTTCCCGGCTAATCCGCTTCCTAGCTTCTCATTGCAGGCTCTTTGCTACCCGCCTTCTCGCCTCTCTCCTCTCTTCTAGCGCGACTTCTTCTCTTAGTCGATGCGACTTCTATTCTCAGTTCATCTTCCCTAGCCGCTGCGAGCACCGCATCTTGGTCGCAACATCTTTCCTATCCGCTATTGTGCTCACCGTGACCGTACGGTCTTCTTTGCTTTGTCAATGCGGCTTCCTTACCCAATGTGGCTTCCCTTACCGCCACAGCTTCCCTTCCCGCTGCGGTTTCACTAGGCGTTGCGGGCTTCTCGTGCGGACTTCAATTAGCCGTTGTGGCCTCTCTACCCGCCCCGGGCTCCGCATCTTGGTCGTGGCCTCTTGCTGCTGGTGTGTTGACACCAAGACCGTGTGGCTTATCATGTTCTCTTATCAAGGCGCCTTCTCTTGTCTAACCGGTCCGGGTTTTGGGTTACAGTATGCCTATAACCGACGCGGCTTGTTTCTATCCGCTACAGGCTCTCTTCTATCCGCTGGTCGTGGCCTTTCTTTTCGCTAGTATGTTGTCACCGTGACTGTAACGACCCGGGAGGACCACGGCATCGTCCGGCCCACCAGCAGCCCAAGGATGGGGGTTAGAGGTCCACTGCGTAACAGTGCAGCATGCCCTCCCCAAGGCACCACGGTGATTCAGTCAGAATCTACAAGTCATGCAGGTCATACACCTCAACTCATATTCGTAACTGTTTCTCACCACGAAAGGTTGTTGCTGGGATCAAACCCGCAACCTTGATAACACACTCTTCCAACAGTGGCTATCACCAACAGAGCTCAGTTGGTGATGAGGACTGTGGAAGGTGCCTTATCAAGGAGGTGTTGGGTTCGAAACCTGGCATGCTCAAAAACCCGTCGTGTTGAGAAACAGGTCGGAAATAGGTTTAGGTGTCACGGACTGCAGTCCTGTAGCGGGGCACCGGGGTGAGACACGCTGCACCATTACGTCGTGGGCCTCTGAGCTCTAAGCCGAGATGTTACAATGACTGTTGAATACCGAATTTTACCAGGCGCGGTCTCTCTTCCTTACTGCTTGGCCTCTTGGTGTATATTCGCTGCTGATTGTTCTGTTCTCCACGATCTGGTCTGCTTGCCGCATGGTTTGCCGTTGTTGCTTCCGCTTGTTGACCGCTGCGGTTTCTCCTTGTCGTGCAGCTTTGTCGCAAGTCCTTGCCGCTCAGTCTCTTCTTCTGCCGCTGCGGACAGTATAGCCTTGCGACTGTCAGCCTTCCATTCTCGTCCGGCTAGTCTCCAAGCTCTTACTGTGCAGTCTGCGGTCTTGTTCTAACCTCTCGGGTAGGTTGTCTTTTTGTTGCTCCTTGGTTCAGTCTACATGGAGTCTGATTTGCTTACTATTTCAGCTGCCTCCACACCTCCCTCACCCACTAGTGACGGCATTGCTACTCTGCGTGCTCAACTTCACCAGCTCCAACGGATGGTCAGTAGATCCTCTGGATTCGTGGCCTCGATATCCAATGAAGGGATATCTTGCCTCTCCCGCGACTCTCAATGAATTATGGACTCGGGTGGCACACATCATCTCTCTCCACAGAAGCCGTCACAGTACTTAGCTTCTTATTATCCCAAGTTTCACCATGGCTAATGGTGACATGATACCGATTTCTGGCGTTACCCATCTGCCTCTTACACCCTCCCTCTCCTTATTCTCGGTTCTTCATGTTTTGGGGTCCCCCTTTAATATTTTATGTATTAACCATCTTACTCAGGACCTTGACTGTTGTGTAACCTTCTCCAGTTCTCCTTTTGTTATGCAGGACAGACTAACGAAGATTATACTTGGTCGGGGGCAGCTGTCCAACGGGTTATATCTTTTTGATGTTCCTCCTATAACTCTTACCACTATCTCCTCCGTTGACTGGCATCTTCATCTTGTGCATGCTCCTCTCCAGATTCTCAAGAAAGCTCTTCCAGGTGTTCCTTTTCAGGAGTTTTTTTGTGAATAATGTATCTTTGTCAAACAACATCGTGGCTCTTTTACTTCTCCATATACTTGGAGAGATGCTCCTTTTTTGCTCAAACATTCTGATATTTGGGAACCTTATAAGATCACTAGTGTTTTTGGCTATCGGTACTTTGTAACCTTTATTGATGATTGCACGCTGGTTACCTGGTTATAATTTCCTCGTGATCGTACCGAAGTCACATCGACTTTCCATACTTTTCTTATCGAGACTCGCACATAGTTTTTTACATGTGTTAAAATTATCTGTACTGATAACTCTCGTGAGTATACCGGTCGAACCTTCCCCGATTTGTGCACCGAGTTTGGTATTATCCATCAGACTTCGTGTGTGTATACCCCCTCAACAAAATGGCGTAGTAGAATGGAAAAATCGCAACCTTCTTCATGTTGCTCGCTCTCTTATTATTCAAATGCAGGTTCGCCGTATCTATTGGAAATTTGATGTCTCCACTGCATGTCATCTCATCAATCGCATGCCCTCGTCTATCCTCCACTTTGTGGCCCCCATGACTCTCTTATACCCATCCAAGAAACTCTTCTCCCTCACACCTCGTGTGTTTGAATGTACCTGTTATGTCCATACACTTGGCCCCTCAACTAACAAACTTGCCCTAGTGCTACCAAGGCTATGTTTGTTGGACACACTCGAAATTAGAAAGGATATGTCTGTTATTATCCAGGTACTGGTAAGGTGGTTGTCTCTGCCGATGTCTCTTTTCATGAGGACCATCCCTATCACACCTCTCCTACAGATCCTCTTCTTCTTCCTATCCCTCCACCACAGCCCATAATTCCAGTTACATCTCCACTTCCATCTCTTCTTCCCACACCTACTACACTTCCAGTTACATCTCCTTTGCCCCCACTTCTTCCTACACCTCTGCTGTTAGTACCCTCCAAACCACCTGTCATTCGGCTTTTCAGTCGTCATAACACACGATTTGATTCCCTACAGCAGCTTCCCACAACCGGTGTGGTCTTGCGGCCCATTGATTCGACATCAACCTCAACGGCTCATCCCTTGGCCAATTATGTATCTTTACATTGCCTCTCCCTGCACTTCTTACATTTGCCCTCTCTCTAACCTCTATTTCTATACCGAACTCTGTGTAGGAAGCTCTCCAGCATCCGGGGTGGCGTGCTGTCATAGATGAGGAAATGACTGCTCTATGGGGCAATCAGACTTGGCATCTTGTCTCTCTCCCGCTTGGCCATAGTTGTGTTGGTTGCAAGTGGATTTTTACAGTCAAGCAGACGGCGGAAGGCAAAATTGATCGCTTGAAAGCTCAGCTTGTGGCATGGTGGTTCACTGAATAATACGACCTTGATTATGATGAGAATTTCTCCCCCTATCTCCAAGTTAAACACAGTTTGAGTTTTATTCTCCTTTGCTGTTCATGGCTAGTGGACCCTCCATCAGTTTGATATCAAAAATACCTTCCTGAATGGTGACCTTACTAAAACTGTTTACATGCATCAATTGCCCGGGTTTGGAACTACAGGGAAGTATCGTGTATGTTTGCTTCAGAAATCTATCTATGGTCTCAAACAGTCTCCTTCAGCGTGGTTTGAGAAGTTCAGTAATGTTGTTTGTGAAGGTGGTTTAAAGATATGCTTGACTGATTTCTCTCTCTTCACTCGTCATCAGTCAACTTGGATGGTTATAATTCTTGTTTATGTGGAAGAAATTTTGTTTACTGGTTACGAATTCGCGGGGATACATGTTAAGCAACACTTAAATTCTGTATTTCAAATAAAAGTCTGGGAAATCTTTGGTACCTCCTTGGCTGTGAGGTAGCATAGAGACCTGATGGCCTTGTCTTACCTCAATGAAAGTATTGCATTGACCATGTACAAGATGCTGGACTCTCAGGATGCAAACGCATGTGAAAGTGCAGCTAGATCTGATATACTCTAGAGGGGGGTGAATAGAGTATATGGTGCTTTGAAACTTTTTACAACAATTGTTGTAATAAGAGTGAGCAGGGAAGCAATAAAAATCTAATCACAGAACTAAGTTAAACAAAAGCTAATCACAGAAAAATCAAGGCCAGAAACAAACATAAACACAAGCAAAACCAGAAGACACAAGGAAATATAGTGATTCCCCTAAACTTGTGTACATCCACTCTTCTACCACCCTAGGTAGGAATCCACTGCAGGATGAGTTGGTCAGGTGTCCTGGGCACCAATGAGCTTTTGATAAGGTGCTCAAAAACCAAAGCAGATTTTTTGATCAGGTGTCTTGCCACCAATGAGCTTTTGATAAGGTGCTCAAAAACCAAGCTCAAACTTTTGAAGGGAGTTTGAGAAACCCTTTACAGAGAGGGGGTGAGAGAGTGATGAAAGTCTTCTCTTTCTCAAACAACTGAGAAGACTATGTGGATTGTTGATGTCAAAGCTCCCCCTGAATCCTTGAGATCTTCAGGAAGAAAAGCTTTGCTGAGGGTGATAGGCCTTCAAAGATTGAACTCCAGCAATAGATGATTTCAGCAATAGCTGAAATGTTGAATGTCTGGAGTCTGGAAATATGTTGGCCTTGAACACTTTGAAAACTAAAGAGATCTGTAGATTTTAGAAAAAGGTTGATCTCCTTAGATGAGTGTTTTTGAGAATTCCTTGAGACAGAATATTTTGTTGAAGATTATAATGTCTGTCTGTGTGTCTCCTTGGTAATTCATAAAATGATGGCGCGACCCCTCCTCCACCGGTTCAAGACGATGTTGATGATGCTGTTGATGATCCGGTTGCTAAGGCCATACGACTCAAGGACGTGAGGCGGCACGATGACGCTAACGGACGGCTACGCTACAACCTCCGCCCGTGCCGTGCTACCGCCACGGCAACGCCTTAGTTTTATTTATTTCCTTTTCGTGCACTTTATTTTATAATTGGAATATAAAATTATCCTATGCTTATGTGATAATTTTATATTCATTGCATGTGTTGTTGTATTTTCAATTTGAACTATTTTAGTTTTGGTGTGCAATTAGTCATTCGAATGGATGAGATTAAATCTCCATCATGAAGGGCTAAGGCTTATTTGTAACTCCTATTAGCCATTCGGATGGATGAGATTAAATCTCCATCATGAAGGGCTAAGGCTTATTTGTAACTCCTATTTAAAGGAGGCTCTCATGAAGAGTTAAAGCAATTGGAAAGGAAACCTAAAAAAAAACCCTTGTGGAAATTTTGGCCACCATGGAGAAGTCCATAGCCGCCCCCTCCCCTTTGGTGTGAAGCCAAGCCTTGCCTCCTCCATCCCCGTTCGGTGTGGCTCCGGCGTGGCTTCCTTCGGTGCGACTCCTTGGAAGAAGGTTGCAAACCATTCGGTGCGACGCCGGTGGATCCGTGGAGAGAGTGATTCTCCCACAGTTATCTCGTGTGAACGTTTTCCGGTTGGGTAATCTCTTTCCCCTCCCTTGTGTGATTTCTTCTCTTTAGTTGTGGTGGATTTCGCTCATCGTTTTCTCCGGATATTTAATTAAATCGCTGCAAGTTTTTGAATCGAAATCGCCGTTGCGAGGCTTTTATTTCCGGATCGGGTGGATCCTATTTGCTTGAGCGGATCTTGGCCTATAGCCTTGGTCTTGCTCTCAAAAAGGAGTGGCAACCTTTGTGTTTTCTTGGGGAATAATCCGACTCAAATTTCCGATCGTTGTTTTCGAGTCGACCATTCCTCCTTTGTTGTTTGTGCTGCGTTTTGTGACGAGAAAGTATTGTGGGCGATAGGTGCTGTGTAGGTGCGGTAAATCTACGACGTGTTGTGCGTAGGGAGAGCGTTAGCTTCGCGGAGATCTCCGTTTCCGGATAACCCTACATCAATTTGGTATCAGAGGCGGTCGTTTCAACTTTCATGTTGCAAACATCCTCTCTGCATTCCTTGTTGGAGATCGGATCGTTAGAAAATCAAAAAAAATTATTTTCTGTGGTCTGCCAATAGCGGGCTGAAATCTTTATTTTTCAGCAAAATTTCAAAAAACAAAATTTTTTTAACGATCTACGTGTTATTCACATTGGGAATATATAAAAATATCTTATTTTCAATATAGCTACAGCCCTAGGAAAATTCATCTTGCCCAGGGCCTCCCAAACCTGAATGCGCACTAGGCTAGGAACGGAGTACGCCACCCCGTCTACGTCTAGTATGGCTGCGAACGAGCATGGTGATCCCAACACCGCGGCTATAGCGGGTCTTCGTGCCGAAATGGCTGAGCTTAGGAACTTCTTAGCCCAGATCCTACAAAACCAAGCTAGGCCACCCCCGCCAACCGTTAATGTTGACCGGCCCAACCGGCACCAACATAACTCTGATTCAGATTCTGATGGGGACTCTCCGCGGGTGCCCCCTAGAGGACACCGCCCCGAGTGAGACTTTGGCATTACTAGGGCCATTAAGATAAATTCCCCCACGTATGATGGCATGGGAGACCCCCAAATCTTCCTTAACTGGACTGTGGATATGGAGTGTTACTTCGAGTGGCACAACCTGACGGATCCCCAAAAGGTCCAAGTTGCCCGGATGAAGTTAACAGGTCGTGCAAAGACGTTCTGGCTGAATTAGGAGCGAAGATTAGGAACCGGACACGGAGCCCCCCTTATAGGTTGGCCAGTAATGAAGAACCTGTTGACCGATCAGTACGTTCCTGCATACCATCGGACACAGATGTTCGATGAGCTTGCCACTCTGCGGCAGGGCTCAAGCTCGGTAGCTGAATATATAGGTGAACTTAAGGACCGAATGGTGCGATGTGACCTTAGGGAGATCCCCGAAGTCACTTTATCTAGATTTCGAAAGGGCCTTAACCCCGATATCCAAAGGAAGCTCTTGCGATATGGGCATACGGACTTGAACACGACTTTCAATGCCGCCTTGGACATTGAAAAACACCTAGCCTCTAAGGCTCACTCCCGTTACGCTCATGCGAAGCACAAGCCCACCACTGGGGCATCTTCTTCCACATATCCTTATAAGGGAAAGTTTAAATCTACCGAGTCGAAGTCAATCGTGATCACCGCTAGGAACTCCAAGAACCCTGCGAGTGAGCGTGTCCCTATCGGAAAGGTTAGCAAGGCTAACACCACTTGTTACTCTTGCGGCATTCAAGGCCACTATGCCTACGAATGCCCAACAAAGACAAAAACTCTAGCCTTGTTAGAGCCAACTACCGACCCTGACGATTACGTATACGAGGCCGCAGAGGAGAGTGACCCCGAAGGAGTCCCTAGTGACTTAGAGGACGATCACCCCCTTATGGTGATGCGTTGTATTTTGACCACTCCTCGTCCATTAGATGATTGGAAGAGGACGAGCATATTTTCTCTGATTTTTAAGAGTGGCGAGAAGCTTTGCAAGCTGATTCTTGATGGTGGTAGCTGCGTGAACGTCATATCTGAGAACGTCGTAGCACGTATGTCCTTGGCCACGGAACCACACCCGACCCCATACCAGGTCGCTTGGATCAACAAGCTCTCTGTACCCGTTACCAAGCGATGCCTGGTCCCACTCTCATTCAAATCCTACATTGATGAGGTGTGGTGTGATGTCCTTCCGATGGACGCTTGTCATGTGTTGTTAGGCCGCCCTTGGCTATACGACCGTGATGTTACCCATTTTGGTAGAGCCAAAACTTATGAGTTCAAATTCAATGGCAAAACCATCACTTTGAAGCCGACCGTCCCGAAGGAGCCCGTAATCTTGGCTAAGGACACCACTATTCCGGTAGAACGAAAAACGTTGAATCTAGTTGGTAGGAAAGAGTTTGAGAGGGATCCGTTCTTTGATGGAATCATGTATGCGCTAGTCCTCTTAAGTGCGAAGCCCGATTCTAGCATTTTGGATGAGCTACCTAGTGAGTTACGGGTACTATTGGAAGAGTATAGGGACGTGTACCCGGATGAGTTGCCGCCCACGTTACCCCCACTTAGGAATATCCAGCATGCGATAGATCTCATACCGTGGTCTTCCTTGCCAAATCAGCCCCATTATCGACTCCACCCCGCGGCTCGCCTAGAGTTGCAGTCTCAGATCGAGGGCTTGCTAGCGAAGGGTTTTATTCGGACTAGTATGAGTCCATGTGTTGTACCAGCCCTACTTGCCCCCAAGAAGGATGGTACATGGAGGATGTGCGTTGATAGCCGGGCTATCAACAAAATCACCATCAAGTATAGGTTCCCCATTCTCCGCCTAGATGATTTGTTGGATGTCTTGTCTGGAGCCACCGTGTTCTCCAAATTAGATCTTCGGAGTGGCTATCACCAGATTAGGATACGAGAGGGCGATGAGTGGAAGACAGCGTTTAAGTCGAAGGATGGTCTGTACGAATGGCTTGTGATGCCCTTTGGGTTGTCCAATGCCCCTAGTACCTTCTCCCGGATGATGACACATGTCTTTCAGCTATTCATGGGAAAGTTCGTTGTCGTCTACTTCGACGATATTCTGATTTATAGCACCTCTACTACCGAGCACATATCCCACATGAGAGTGATCCTTTCCACCCTGCGGAAGGAGACGTTATTTCTCAACCTTAAGAAATGCACTTTCTATGTCTCGGAGGTAGAGTTCCTAGGCTATATAGTCGGCTCTGAGGGTATTCGAGTTGATCCGGGCAAGGTTCAGGTCATTAAGGACTATCCCGTGCCAACAACCCTACGTGAGGTGCGTAGTTTTCATGGGTTAGCCACGTTTTATCGTCGTTTCATACGAGACTTCAGTAGCATTATGGCGCCTATCACGGACTGTATGAAGAAGGGAGAGTTTTCGTGGACGAAGTCCGCCACCCATGCTTTTGAGCGAATCAAGGAGCTTATGACTGAGGCACCTGTCTTACGTCTACCTGACTTTGCTAAAGTCTTTGAGCTCACATGCGATGCGTCTGGGGTAGGGATTGGAGGTGTCTTGAGCCAGGAGGGCCATCCCGTTAGTTATTTTAGCGAGAAGTTGTCCGGCCCTAAACTGAACTATTCCAATTACGATAGGGAGTTTTATGTTGTAGTCCGATGTCTACACCATTGGAGGCACTATCTCCTCTCCAAGGAGTTTGTGATCCTCTCTGATCATGAGGCTTTACGTTTCATCAACGGCCAGCATAAGATCAGCCCACGTCACGCTAAGTGGGTCGCTTTCCTACAAGGTTACACATTTATTCTCAAGCCCCTTAAGGGAGCCGATAACCGAGTCGCGGACGCCCTTAGTCGTCTTACGCTTTTACTCACCTCTATGGAAGTACATGTTATAGGCTTTGAGCGGATTAAGGATGAGATTGTCCACGGGTATAAGGCTCCTGTGCCGCTTGACTTGGTGCCGTTGCCCCAAACGTATAAGGCAAGTCAGTTTGCACAATCCTTCGCCCAGCACATCCATGATTTACACGCACGTATACGAGACACCTTGACTACGCAATACGACTCTTATCAAGCGCATGCTAATTTACATAGGAGAGTATCGGACTTCAAAATTAGCGATCTAGTTTTAGTCTGTTTGGTTCCCGAACGCTTGCCAACTGGCACCGTTAAAAAGTTAGCACCAAAGCGCGCCGGCCCTTTTCGGATTATTAAAAAGCTAGGTGACAACGCTTTCGTTTTGGACTTGCCTGCTGATTGGGGTATCTCCCCCATTTTTAATGTTTCGGATTTAACGATATTTGTGTCACCACAACAAGAGTTGATTTCTTTGTCGTCTTCTTCTTCCACTAAAAATTCTCATGGGTTGGGGAGTGGTAGTACGGATGATCTCTCTCTTTCGGTCCCCGCAGGTATATCATCGGATGGTAAGTTGTCTTTTTTCCTGCCTACTGCTAATATGTTCCCCAGGTTTCCATGGACGTTCTCCACTCCAGAGATGATACTTGATGCTGAGCCTGTTCCCACTGCTGATGGCGACACCCACCGCTTTCTCATCCGTTGGCGTGATCGGCCCCCTTCGGATGACTCTTGGGCACTCGAGACGGAGCTGCAGAGTTTGGATGCCGCTCTCCTTCACCGCTATCGCTTGGACCACGCAACGGAGATGCGTGCATTTGAGCGGGGGAGGATTGATGGCGCGGCCCCTCCTCCACCGGTTGAAGACGATGCTGATGATGCTGTTGATGATCCGGTTGCTAAGGCCATACGACTCAAGGACGTGAGGCGGCACGATGACGCTAACGGACGGCTACGCTACAACCTCCGCCAGTGCCGTGCTACCGCCACGGCAACGCCTTAGTTTTATTTATTTCCTTTTCGTGCACTTTATTTTATAATTGGAATATAAAATTATCCTATGCTTATGTGATAATTTCATATTCATTGCATGTGTTGTTGTATTTTCAATTTGAACTATTTTAGTTTTGGTGTGTAATTAGCCATTCGGATGGATGAGATTAAATCTCCATCATGAAGGGCTAAGGCTTATTTGTAACTCCTATTATCCATTCGGATGGATGAGATTAAATCTCCATCATGAAGGGCTAAGGCTTATTTGTAACTCCTATTTAAAGGAGGCTATCATGAAGAGTTAAAGCAATTGGAAAGGAAACCTAAAAAAACCCCTTGTGGAAATTTCGGCCACCATGGAGAAGTCCATAGCCGCCCCCTCCCCTTTGGTGTGAAGCCAAGCCTTGCCTCCTCCATCCCCGTTCGGTGCGACTCCAGCGTGGCTTCCTTCGGTGCGACTCCTTGGAAGAAGGTTGCAAACCATTCGGTGCGACGCCGGTGGATCTGTGGAGAGAGTGATTCTCCCACAGTTATCTCGTGTGAACGTTTTCCGGTTGGGTAATCTCTTTCCCCTCCCTTGTGTGATTTCTTCTCTTTAGTTATGGTGGATTTCGCTCATCGTTTTCTCCGGATCTTTAATTAAATCGCTGCAAGTTTTTGAATCGAAATCGCCGTTGCAAGGCTTTTATTTCCGGATCGGGTGGATCCTATTTGCTTGAGCGGATCTTGGCTTATAACCTTAGTCTTGCTCTCAAAAAGGAGTGGCAACCTTCGTGTTTTCTTGGGGAATAATACGACTCAAATTTCCGATCGTTGTTTTCGAGTCGACCATTCCTCCTTTGTTGTTTGTGCTGCATTTTGTGATGAGGAAGTATTGTGGGCGATAGGTGCTGTGTAGGTGCGGTAAATCTACGACGTGTTGTGCGTAGGGAGAGCGTTAGCTTCGCGGAGATCTCCGTTTCCGGATAACCCTACATCATAAAAGAATTCTCTCTTTTATTCTCTGGTACTGAACAAAACATTCTCTCTGAGAAGAATAGCCGTTGATCTGCATTAATTGCATCCTTAATTGCAAAATCTCTTCTGGAGGAATGTCCATAGAAATATTCCTTGAAAATCCCTTGAAACTTGGTCCAGAAATGAATGAAAACGGCTAGGAAATCTCTGAATTAATTGTAGAATAACTACTTAACTGATTTGAATTTGATTCTAGAAACATCCTTGAAGTTATCTGAAATCGTTGAACTGAGCTCTGCTATCGTCGAGCTGAGCTCAGCGATCTGGAAATATACAGCAGCAAAATTTCGTCGATCTGAGCTCAAAGATCGTCGAACTGAGCTCAGAGATAAAGATCCAAAGCAGAGTCAAAATCGTCGACCTGAGCTCACCGATCGTCGAATGGAGTTCGACGATATAATGAAGTTGAGCTCAGCGATCGTCGAATGGAGTTCGACGATCTGTCGAAGTTGAGTTAGACGATCGTTGATCGGAGTTCGACGAATCACCGTGCTGAGCTCGACGATATGACTTAGTCTCCAAACAGAAATCCTGGTCTTGAGGGCAGCTTCCAAACCTAGACTTCTAACCCTTAGACTCAAATCTAATTGACCTATTGAGCTATACAGGAGGTCAAGCATTGATTCCTAGAGACATAGTGATCCTGGCCCAAATTAGTAATAGGGTGTTCCAACAATCTCTCCCTATTTGGGTTAGGATTACTATTTACAGACTTTGGAAAAATTTAAATAACAACATACAAGCAGCAAAACAGAAAAGCAACAAGCTAGACATTGCAGAACCACAGAGATATATAACATCCAGATAGAAATCAGAAATCACAGAGAATGTCACCTTACAATATCATTTCTTCTCTTTGTCCTTAACAAGTTTGATCTCTCTGTTAGGATTGAGGGCTTCCTTGTTTGATCTGGTATCATCTGCTGCACCTAAATATGTTTGCTTTTTAGGCCTGGGAACTACAGCTTCAGGATGCAATTCCATATACATGTCAGATTCAAAGAATTTACTTGATGCATATCTTTCTAGCTCTTTCTGTCTCTGTTCAGACATTGTTGAGATGTTGGATGAATCTTTTCCTTGCTCTCTAACCTTTTTGATCTGATCCAGTGCAGCTAGTTCTTTTAATCTTGCAGCCCAGGCAGCTGGATTGTTCTCAGGATCCTCAAAAGGCACATGTGGCTCATATTTGTTAGAGGGATTGTCTTGAGAGGGTCTGGAAGACACAGTTTCTTTCAGCTTATAAGGGAAAGGTCCAGATGTTGTATCAGTTGAAATTTGTCCTCCCCTAGAATATGGGTGTTGCCTTGAGTAACCTTTGGAGTAGACTTGGAGATCTCTTTGATTTCCTCTGTATCCTCCTCTCCTAGAATGAGAACCCCTGGATTGGCTTTCCCTATGGTAAGATCTGGCATGAGGCTGATAGGGGGCCTAACTTCTGGCTGGGGGTTGAGCTGCAGAGCTTCCACCTGCACCTGCATCAGGAGGAGGTGGTGGAGGAGGATGAGAGTGTTGGAATTGGGAGGAACCCTTTTCATATTTTCTCTTCTTTTTCATTGCCTTCAGTTGGTTCTTAGAGTATTGCATCCAGTGCTCAGTAATAGGGCAGTCATGTAAAATGTAGTATGGAATATCATTGTTATCTTTGAATTTAGCAGGAGGTACTCTCTTCATAGCTTTGCTCCTTGCCTTTCTTTTCTTGGCAATGGTAGCAGAAGAGTCATCAGAGTCTGTTCTAAATTCATCACTTTCAGAAATCTGGTAATCATAAAGAGCATCTATTTTCTTCATTAAGTCCTTCTTGAGCTGTACAGAAGCAGATGAGGCAGAGGTTGTAGCAGCAGGTGTTGAAGTGGTAACAACAGTAGATACAGTAGAAGCAGTAACAACAGCAGCAGCAACTATGGGCTCTGGAGAGGTGACAGCAACAGCAACAGTCTCACTAACAACAGCATCAATAGGAGGAATATCATCAGAAACTGCAGAAGGCTCAAATTCAGGTGCCTCTGACATAAGAATTTCCTTGGAAATTGATTCAACAGTAAGAACAGAAACTTCAGCAGCAGTATCAGAAAGTTCAGCAGCAGTAGGGGCAACAATATCAAAAGCAACAACAATGCTTTCTTCAGAATAAGCAGCAGCATACACTGAGTTGACAAAGGAGGTGATAATGCTTGGGTCACAGCAGGAAAATGGCACAAGTGCCTTGGATAGATCCTCTGGAGGCTGGACAACATTGACCTCTGGCAGACAGCTGAAGTAAAACTGATCAAAATCTGATAGCAAAGACCTGAGGTCTATTGCAAGGACTGCAGCAGGAGGAAATTGTGCTTGAGGCACAGCAACAGCAGCAAGAGCAGGAGCTGAAGAAACAGCAATAACAGCAGTAGATAGGCTTACAGAAACAGCAGCAGCAGCAGCAGCATGAAGGCTCACTTCATAGGGCATCTCCCCCTGCCTAGATTCAGACAAGTCTGGATCAAGGCACACTGCTGTAGGTGCTGCCTGAGGAAATATATAAGAAAGCCTGGCAGAGAGGGCTGCCACTGACAGGTGTAGTGGAGCCAAGGAGGTCTCCAACAGAAGAGAGAGCCTGGGGGCAAGCAACTCATACAACCTGTCAACAAGGGCTGGAAGGTCTACTTACTCAAGGGTGACTGGAGCAGAGGTAGAAGATAGAGGAGCAGCTGATGGTGAGGGTAGCGGAGAGCTGGTGAATGGTGGAAGGGATGGCTGAGGTGTGGGTAAGGTGGATATGGAGGACAGTGGGATGGAGATAGATAGGGTGAATGTTGGTTGGTCAATAATTTGGTGTAGAAGGGCTTGAAAGGAAGTGGAGGATGAGGGTAACTCAGGAGGAGATGATGGAGAATCACCCATAAAGGAATCATCAATTAGGGTGAAGGATGGATGGGAGAGTGATGAAGTGACATCTGGTGGAGGGTAGGATAATAATGGATGGAAATGTTTTTCTGGTGGTGGTAGAATAGGTACTGGAGATGGTGTGGATGTTGGAGATGGGCTGGATATGATGGTGGATGAAGCTGGAATGGTGGAAGGTATGGGAAGGGATGGAATTGGAGGAGGAGGAGGAGAGGCAACAACAGCAGGAAGGTCATCTGCAGGGGCAGAGACCTGTGGAGAAGTGACTCTTAGAGTCCTTGTGCCTGAAGGAGTGCTAGAGGAGGGCCTGCTGGGCTTGCTGATTTGTCTGTCCCACTTTCCAAAGAGGGCACAAGACAGTCTCTTGGAAGCATTGATATGGATTCCAGAGGAGACCAGCAAAGCAGGGCACCTGTGTTGTAGAAACACCCCAATGATCCTTCCAAAGTTTACAAAACTTTTGTTGATTTTCTTCTTGATAAGGTCAAAGAAGACTTCTCCCCAATTCAGATTTTTCTTATCTACAAGAGCTCCCATGAGGCAGAGATGATACCTTGAAATTGTATCATGGGCAGAGTGCTTAGCCAGTAGCACTTTCCCAATAACATCTGCCATAAATCTGTATTCTATAGAAAGGTTCCTTTTGAAGAGCTTGCTAGGGTTGCCCTCTGAATGACCCATTCTGGCAAGCAGTTCAGAATACTCTTCTCCAAATAAGTCAGCAGTATCTTCACCATTCCTCAACTCAAAAACTTCTATTAAAATTGTTGGGGTTAGAGGTACCTGAGTGCCAGATATAGACCCAACAATGGTGTTGTTATCTTGATTGTGGGCAGTATAGACCCATTCCTTTATCTCATCAGATGCCAGCTTGATCCTGGTGGTCATAATGGCAGTCAAGTTCTGGTCTTTGAATAATCCCAAAATATCTTGAAAGGCCTGGTCGGTTGTGCTGAAAGATTCCATGTCAATATCGAAACCAGCATCAAACTTCATTGCGGCAAGAACAGCAACTGACACAGCCATGGGTACCTGCAAAAATTCAACAAACAAAACGACCAAGTGCAGAACTGTTTGGAGGGAAAGAAAATTCTTGTAGAGAAATCGAAAGCGCAAAGGAGAACGACGGCGAAAAATGAGTTTTATATTAGGGTTCGACGCAGAATTGGAAAGATCGTTGAACTCAGTTCGACGATCGAGGCTACTAAAGGAATCTGAAGAGTCTTCAACATCGTCGATCTCCGTTCGACGATATTGGAGAGCGTCGAGCTCCGTTCGACGATCGTTCAGAGAACAAAATCGTCGAGCGCCGTTCGACGATCGTTGACCGGAAGAGATAGTTCATACTATTTGAGAAACGCTGAACGCAGGTCGACGATTTTTGGAAATCGTCGATCTCCGTTCGACGATCTTGGGGCAAATCGTCGAGCGCAGTTCAGAGATCAGAAAAAATTCTAGACACTAAGAAAAAAACAGAATGTTTGCCTAGTCTTGGTCAATTTTTAAGCTTTCAAAATCTTGGATATTATTAAAGACTTCCTCCATCTAACATTCCTAACTGATTTATGAAGAAGGTGTGTTTCTTTTCATCCAATGGTTTGGTGAAAATATCTCCCCTTTGTAAATCAGTTGGGATATATTGTAGTTCAATTTTATTCTTTTCAACATTATCCCTTAAGAAATGATGCCTAATCTCTATGTGTTTTGTCCTACTATGGAGGACTGATTTTGAGCTATAGAAATAGCACTGGTGTTATCACAAAAGATTTTAGACTTCTCTAAGTTGTAGCCATAGTCTAGGAGTTGGTTTTGAATCCACAAGATTTGTGAACAACAACTGCCTGCAGCCATATATTCAGCTTCAGCAGTTAAGGTTGACACAGATGTTTGTTTCTTACAAAACCAAGAGACAAGTCTGTCACCAAGGAACTGACAAGTTCCACTGGTGCTTTTCCTGTCAATTCTGCATCCAGCATAGTCAGCGTCAGAGAATCCAGTTAAATCAAATGCTGAATCTTTTGGATACCAGAGACCTAGATTTGGACAACTCTTAACATACCTGAGAATCCTCTTTACTAGTGTTAGGTGTGACTCTCTAGGGCTTACTTGGAACCTAGCACATATACATGTAGCAAACATTATATCTGGTCTACTAGCTGTAAGATACAGTAAAGAGCCAATCATTGCTCTATATGTTGTCTGATCAACAGGTTTCCCATGTTCATCAGCATCCAATACAGTATTAGTAGGCATGGGTGTTTTCATACAAGATGCTTCAGACATGCCAAATTTCTTAACCAATTCATTTGCATACTTGGTTTGAGAAATGAAGATGCCTTCAGCATGTTGCTTGACTTGCAATCCTAGGAAGAAGGATAGCTCACCCATGCTACTCATCTCAAATTTAGAATGCATCAGGTTAGAAAACCTTCTGCATAATTTGGAGTCAGTAGAACCAAAGATAATATCGTCTACATAAATCTGTACTAGTAGGGTATGAGACTTATGGGTTCTAATGAAAAGAGTTTGGTCTACTCTACCCCTTATAAAACCATTTTCCAAAAGAAAGCATGCTAGGGTCTCATACCATGCTCTGGGAGCTTGCTTGAGACCATATAGTGCTTTGTTCAATCTAAAAACATAATCAGGAAAAGTAGGAGAGATAAAACCTGGAGGTTGTCTGACATAAACTTCCTCTTTGATGTCTCCATTTAGAAATGCACTTTTGACATCCATCTGATATACCTTGAAGCCTTTGTGTGCTGCATAAGCTAAGAATATTCTGATGGCTTCCAATCTTGCAACAGGTGCAAAGGTCTGGTCGTAGTCTATCCCTTATTCTTGAGAATATCCCTGAGCAACTATCCTTGCCTTATTTCTTATAATTACTCCTTGATCATCCAATTTGTTTCTGAATACCCATTTTGTTCCAACAATGGAATGATCCTTAGGCTTTGGCACTAGGTCCCATACTTTGTTTCTCTCAAATTGATGCAACTCCTCTTGTATTGCAATGATCCAGTGTGGATCTTGCTCTGCATCTTGAATGCACTGAGGTTCAATTTGAGATAGGAAGCAGGTGTGCAACAGGTTTTGGTTGACCTGATTTCTGGTTTGCACACCAGCTGAGATGTCTCCAATTATTTAGGAAATTGGATGGTCTCTTGATGTTACTAAATCAACAGGGGGTGTTGATTGTTCACCAACCTGTGTTGTTGTTTCCTCTTGTGGTACAACAACTGTCTCTTCAAGTTGTTCTTCAATATGTTGAGCATTTTCTTCATCTTCACTGCTTTCACCCTCTTGATTAACCTGTAACTTGTTCAAGTCTTCAACTAGAGAATGTTCCTGCAAGGGTTCTATGGTAGAAGAAATATTCTCTTTGAAAGACATGTTAGATTCATCAAATGAAATGTGAACAGATTCCTCAATTTTTAAAGATGATTTGTTATAGACCCTATAAGCCTTGCTGATCATGGAGTATCCCAGAAACACTCCTTCATCAACTTTAGCTTGAAATTTTGCTAAATATTTCTTGTCATTATTATGAATATAGCAAATATAACCAAATAATCTAAAATAATCTACTTTAGGTTTCTTCCCTTTGAGTAACTCATAAGGAGTCTTTCCCTTTAGTTTATGTATCAGACTTCTATTCAGCACATAGTTGGAGGTGTTCACTGCCTCTGCCCAAAAGGATAGAGGTAGATGAGCATCTGACAACAATGTAGTGGCAAATTCAATAACGGTTCTATTTTTCCTTTCAGCTACCCCATTTTGTTGAGGAGTTCTAGGAGCTGAGAAAGTATGCCTGATCGCTTCACTCTGACAGAACTCTTGCATAAGAAGAGAATCAAACTCTGTCCCATGATCACTTCTGATCAGGGCAATGTGAGTATTGAACTCAATCTGTATACATTTGAGAAACTCTGTCAGACACTTAAAATTATCAGACTTCTTCCTTAGAAAGAACACCCAAGTGAATCTAGAGAAGTCATCTACAACTACTAAAGTGTAGGATTTCCCTCCTAGACTTTGTACTGTGATGGGTCCAAAAAGATACATGTGTAACAGATACAATATCCTAGGTGAATCACTCTTATTAAGTGACTTAAAGCTGTTTTTACTTTGCTTGCCTAATTGACAAGCACTGTAGAGTCCTTCCTTCTTGTAGGGGCCACAGGTAGTCCTCTAACAAGGTTGTCCTTTGATAGCCTAGCAATAGTTCTAAGGTTTAGGTGTCCTAGTCTCTTATGCCATAAAATGTTTGGTCTACAGACAGAATTGAACAAGCAGATATCTACATCAGTTGAAAGAAAATCTACTAGATAGATGTTACCTTTCCTTTTACCTGTCAACACAGTTGTGTTGTCCTCTGACTTGATTTTGCATAAGGCTTTGCTGAAGGTCACCTGATAGTATTCATCACACAGCTGACTGATGCTAATTAGGTTGTGCTTCAGTCCTTCCACATAAGCTACCTTCTTGAAAGTTACTGATCCAATCTGGACTGCACCATATCCTTTAGTCTGTCCAAAGTTTGAATCACCAAAGATAACTTTGGGTCCAAGTTTGGCTCTGAAGGATGTGAGGTTGTCTTTGTTCCCTGTCATGTGCTTAGAGCACCCACTATCCAAATACCATTGCTGGTTAGATGTTGGATAGGTCTTCACCTGCACATAAGACAATTCATTTGTTTTTGACCTAGTTTACCTTGGGCCTAGGTTGATAACCTTTAAATTCTGAAATAAAAGACATCCCAGGTTGACTCTTATATCCTTCAGGATGATATCTCCTTGGAGGTATAATCCATTCAGTATAAGGGTTAAAGATTTGGGATGAAGGACCCTTAGGATTCAATTTTGATTTGCCCTTGAAATATTTTCCAGAGCTCTGACCTCTGTTCGACGATCTTGGAGCTGCGTTCGACGATCTTGGGTCAGATCGTCGAGCTCCGTTCGACGGTCGACTATAGCTGAGATCAGGTACTTGAGATCATTGACCTGCATTCGACGACTTTGGCTGAGATCGTCGATCTGCGTTCGACGATTTTGCCTGAGATCGTCGATCTGCGTTCGGCTATCGTCGATCTCCGTTTGGCGATCGTCGATCTCTGTTCGGCGATTTCTGCTGGGACTTAGTTTTCTGGGGCAGATCAGAATTTTTCCTAGCAACCTCTACAACTCCCTTTCCTTTGTCAGAAATGAATTTGATTGGAGTTGTTAGAACTATGGGTTGGCCGGATGAAGCACCCAAGCCCAGTGTACTATTGAATCTGGAGTTCACTGTGCTTGTGATGTCCATCAGCTTGATGCTTCTCCCATTGAGGGATTCTTCAAGCTTCTTGTCCTCAGAGAGCTCACTTTTCAGTGAAGCTATATGTTCCCTACAGCACTCCAACTCCTGAGAGAGTTTGAGGTTTTCTGACTTTAAAGTATTGTGTTCAGATAATTGATTTCTGAGAGAGATAATTTCTTTCTCAGACTTTAGCAGGTCTAAACACAGTGCTTTAAATTCAGATTTAAAATCCTCTAAACTAAAATCAAAAGAACCAATTACCTGATCTTCTTCAGGTTGAGTCTCTGAGTCTGACTCTGACTCCTCTTCTTCTGAATTATGCTGTGAGGCATTGATTGCCATCATGCAGAACTCCTTTTCTTCTGCATCATCCTCATCATCACTAGAACTGGATGAGGCTTCTGACTCCTCTTCAGTCTCACTCCAGGATTCAGCAACAAACCCTTTTCTTGTATGTTTGTTTTTGCTTGATGAGGGTTTGCCATTGCCATTCCTTTTAGAGTCTTTCTCCTTTCTTCTTTCTTTCCTGTCCCTTCTGTCCTTGTTCTTGTTCTCTGGACAGTCAGGAACTATGTGCCCTGGCTTCCTGCAATCAAAGCAAATAATGTCTTTATTATTATTATTAATGGACTTGTCATACCTTGGCTTATCATGTTCCTTGTATGATCTCCTTCCGAAGTCCTTTTTGGCCATCTTATAAAATCTTTTGGCCAACAAACTGAGTAGTTCATCATTGCCTGTGGCTTTGTCTTCAGGCTGATCTTCAGTTGCCTTGAAGGCTATGGTCTTCTCTTTTCTTGTGGCTGGTGAGGCAGCCTTCTGTTCTTCCTCTCTATTCTTGATGAATAGCTCATAAGATTTGAGCTTACCCAGTAGAGCTTCAGTGGTGATCTCATTCAGACTTCTGGCATCCTTAATTGGCCAAATTCTTGAATCCCAAGTGCTAGGGAAGCACATTAGGATCTTGTCATTGAGTTCTGTTAGAGAGATCTCTTTGTCCAATGTCCTGAGTTCACTGACAATTAGATTAGCCTGTTGTACATGTCTCCCACTGACTCAGTTTCTCCCTTCTTGAAATTCTCATATTGAGAGATGAGATGGGATCTCCTATCCTTTCTCTCATCAGCTGAGCCTGAGACTATTTCTGAGAGTTTGTCCCAAATTTCCTTAGCTCAATTGCATTCAACCACCTTTTGAAATATGTCATCAGACATTGTCTGGGCCAAGATGTTCATAGCCTTGGCATCAGCCACCTTCCATCTCTTGATATCAGCATCTGTTCCTGATGGAGGTGGAACAGCATCTGTACTTGTGTTCTCTGGGGGTCTTGGACATACTGTCAAAACAGAGTTAAAGATATCTTCGTCAATAGAATTCATGTACAGTCTGATCCTTGCTTTCCAAAGTGCAAACTTGGATAGATTGCACACTGGAGGTCTGGTGCTAGCATAATCTTTGTTTTGGGCCATGATTTGTGAAAACAAAATCTAATGATAAAATACAAAAGAAAGCAGATCTAGCTTGGGATCTTTGGGTTCAGGTGTTAGCCAGTACAACCAATCAGGTATGGTATGTTTAACCAACCTCCCTCTAATACCAATTGAAAGTGCAGGTATATCTGATATACTCTAGAGGGGGGTGAATAGAGTATATGGTGCTTTGAAACTTTTTACAACAATTGTTGTAATAAGAGTGAGCAGGGAAGAAATAAAAATCTAATCACAGAACTAAGTTAAACAAAAGCTAATCACAGAAAAATCAAGGCCAGAAACAAACATAAACACAAGCAAAATCAGAAGACACAAGGAAATATAGTGGTTCCCCTAAACTTGGGTACATCCACTCTTATACCACCCTAGGTAGGAATCCACTGCAGGATGAGTTGATCAGTTGTCCTGGGAACCAATGAGCTTTTGATAAGGTGCTCAGAAACCAAAGCAGAGTTTTTGATCAGGTGTCTTGCCACCAATGAGCTTTTGACAAGGTGCTCAAAAACCAAGCTCAAACTTTTGAAGGGAGTTTGAGAAACCCTTTACAGAGATGGGGTGAGAGAGTGATGGAAGTCTTCTCTTTCTCAAACAACTGAGAAGACTATGTGGATTGTTGATGTCAAAGCTCCCCCTAAATACTTGAGATCTTCAGGAAGAAAAGATTTGCTGAGGGTGATAGGCCTTCAAAGATTGAACTCCAGCAATAGATGATTTCAGCAATAGCTGAAATGTTGAATGTCTGGAGTCTGGAAATATGTTGGCCTTGGACACTTTGAAAACTAAAGAGATCTGTAGATTTTAGAAAAAGGTTGATCTCCTTGGATGAGTGTTTTTGAGAATTCCTTAAGACAGAATATTTTGTTGAAGATTATAATGTCTGTCTGTGTGTCTCCTTGGTAATTCATAAAAGGATTCTCTCTTTTATTCTCTGGTACTGAACAAAACATTCTCTCTGAGAAGAATAACCATTGATCTGCATTAATTGCATCCTTAATTGCAAAATCTCTTCTGGAGGAAAGTCCATAGAAATATTCCTTGAAAATCCCTTGAAACTTGGTCCAGAAATGAATGAAAACGGCTAGGAAATCTCTGAATTAATTGCAGAATAACTCCTTAACTGATTTGAATTTGAATCTAGAAACATCCTTAAAGTTATCTGAAATCGTCGAACTGAGCTCTGCTATCGTCGAGCTGAGCTCAGCGATCTGGAAATATACAGCAGCAAAATATCGTCGATCTGAGCTCAAAGATCGTCGAACTGAGCTCAGAGATAAAGATACAAAGCAGAGTCAAAATCGTCGACCTGAGCTCACCGATCGTCGAATGGAGTTCGACGATATAATGAAGTTGAGCTCAGCGATCGTCGAATGGAGTTCGATGATCTGTCGAAGTTGAGCTAGACGATCGTCGATCGGAGTTCGACGAATCGTCGTGCTGAGCTCGACGATATGACTTAGTCTCCAAACAGAAATCCTGGTCTTGAGGGCAGCTTCCAAACCTAGACTTCTAACCCTTAGACTCAAATCTAATTGACCTATTGAGCTATACAGGAGGTCAAGCAATGATTCCTTGAGACATAGTGATCCTGACCCAAATTAGTAATAGGGTGTTCCAACAGCATGTAAACCCCGATGGATTTCAACCTCAAGTTATGTGCTCAAGGATCTGAGTCTGACTCTCTACTTCCAAATCCAGAGTACTATCGACGTCTTGTGGGAAAACTAATATACCTAACGATTACAAGACCCGATATCTCATATCCAGTAGGAGTGATCAGCCGATTTATGCACACTCCATGAGTTTCTCATCTTCAGGTAGTCGAACGCATTCTCAGGTATCTGAAGATTTCTCCTAGAAAGGGACTCGTGTAAATGTAATCCTCGTCTCTTTCTCTTGTTGCATACTCTAATGTGGATTATGGGGGTTCTATTGACGATCGACGGTCCACGACCGACTTCTGTACTTATTTTGGAGGAAATCTCATCACCTGACGTAGCAAGAAACAGTTTATGTTTTCTCTCTCATCTACTGATGCCGAATATCGTGTGACGGCGTCTGTTGTATCAGAACACATATGGCATGAGAGACCCCTTGGGGATGTAGGAGTTGAATTATCCTCACCATTAGTTTTGTTGTGCGCCAGTCAGGCTGCAATCCACACTGCAAAAAATTCCTATGTTCCATGAGCAGACCAAACATAATTAAGTTGACTGCCACTTTGTTCGAGAAAAGGTTCAATTGAAGAAGTTGAAGTTAGAGCATATTCCTGCCTATGATCAAGTTGCTGACATTCTCACCAAGGCATTATCACAAAAATTTTACCATCAATTCTTGTCCAAGCATGGTGCCTATGACTTGTATGCTCCAGGTTGTCGGGGAGTGTTAGAGAATATAGGGAAAAGTAGTGTAAAGGCCCAATAAGTTGGCTCATTTATTGTATTTTTCTTTAGTCCCACATCTTCTATATAGGATACTCTCTCTCTCTTCTCCTTTATATATTTGTACTCTTACTTGTATTTGATTAATTCAAGAAGTATATACAAGGTTTGGATCTTTTCCTACAATTCATAAATAACGCAAATTCAAATACATATAGTCAGAAATAATGTCGCGGTAGAAAGTACTATTGCGGTTACATGGTGTATAAGTGCTTATAAGTGTGTGTGTGTGTGTGTGTGTGTGTGTGTGTGTGTGTGTGTGTGTGTGTGTGTGTATGTGTGTGTGATAGAGATTAGCACCATTTTATAGAAAATAAGGGGTGCACATAGCCACAAACCCATGATCTCCACCAAAAATGAGTGGGGATCATGGGTTTGACCGCGCATGCGATCACCACACTCAATCCCCGCATGTCGATCTCACTCCGCATGGTGGATTAACCGCCGCACCTCGCATATGACGGGCGGCCGACCTCCTCCCCGGACGTCGGCCGCACCCCCCCCCCCCATATGCATAGCCGGAATGGGTGGCCGACCGAGCGGCCCCCTCCTCGGCCGGCCCAAGCATCCCAGGGGGCATCCGGTCGGGCCGCCCATCTCCTTGGCTGTTGGCGACCAAAGTGGCGGCCACCCCGACCGCCCCTTTGCCTGGCCGCCTCTTTACCCGACCACTCGTACGGCTAAGGGGCGGCCAACCGCACTGCCCCCATCTCCTTGGCCGTCCGCGTCCAAGGGGAGGCCGCCCCAGCCGCTCCTCTCCTTAGCCGCCCCGGCCGCCCCTTTGCCCTGCCGCCCGTGCGGCTAAGGGGGGCGGCCAACCTGGCCGCCCACCTCTCCTTTGCCATCGGCAACCAAAGGGGTGGCCGCCCCGGCCCCATGTGCGCCTAATGGGGCGGCCAACCAGGCCTCCACCCTCTCCTTCGCCGCTGGTGACCGATGGGGCGCCGCCCCGACCGCCCCTCGCCTTGGCAGCCAGTGGCCAAGTAGGAGACCGCCCCGGCCGCCCCCTCCCTTGGCTGTCGGCACGCGGCTGCGAATAGTGACCGATCCTCCCCGGCCAATGTCAGAGGCCCTCTCTCGCCGGCAAACTTGGCGGGAAGTTCGTCGGCCACCCATGGAGGCCCGCTCCCGCCGCAAGATTATGGGGGGGGGGGCATTCTCGGACATTCAATCCGCACGTAATCACCCACTAAACACCAGGTTAGTGGGGAGGAATTTAATTAATATTTTATTATTAATTAAATGGTCTACCCATAGCTAGATGCGCACATTTAAAGCTATACTAATATAATTTATGCAGGTGGTTACGGTGTGTGGATAACCGCGTAACCACCGTAACCGCCTCCTGGAGCCTATAAAAGGAGCCTCGGTGCTCCTCATTTCCTAACTTTTTCCTCCGAGTCGTATTCTTACTCGGGTGGAAGCTCTGTCTAATTTCTTCTACGAGAAACACCCGAGCCGCACCTGAGTCGCACCCAAACTACCAGTGGGCCGAGCCAAAGCCACTTGGACTCAGCAGACTATTCAAGTCTCAAGCAGCCTCTGCAAGTCTAAGTGCTCCCTTCTAGATTCCGCAAACTGCCAACTGCAGACCAGCAGAGCAAAGCGCAAGTCGTAACTATTCCCGGCACGACGACCTGTCTTCCGCCGCGCGCAAAGTACTCTCTCACCTCCAAAGTTGTAACGAGAGGTGGACAGTCACCCTCGACTTCACCAAAAAGCTATAACAACAAAGTAATATTGGATTTTGACCAGCACAAATCCGGTCACGTGGTTTTTTACCCAGTTGAGGGATTTTTCCATGTTAAAACTGCTTGTGTACAATCAACCTACTCATTTGGCTGTATGCGTGCTCGACCGTACAGAGAACTAAGGTGGTCCAGGTTTTACCGGCCCGACCGGGACGTCGAGTTAGTCCGCAACAGTTTGGTGTCATCTGTTGGAATCGAGTTCCCAGCATCCTCGGAAGATCGTACCCTCGGCACAGCGGTACGAAAAAACAAAACCTCCCATTTGACAACTCCTAGAGATAGGCTTCAATTGCAAAAAGAAGCGCCCGGACAGCAGAGTTATCCGTCCTAGTGGGCACACTGAGCCGGCCCACTCCCATCTACTTGTATACGTGCCTCTCGAGGCAAAAACGGTTCTCTCCCCAGTAACAGCATTGGAGGGACGAGTTCGTTAGATGGAGGAGAAGCAAACTGAGATGCTCCCTTTGCTCAGGAATACGGGGACGTCACCCGCTCAGCCGCCTGCACCAACTAACCTCCCACCTCCACTAAGCCATGATCATCCAAGGGAAGCTCAGCATAGAGATGCATCAGAAGAATCCTCTAATGTCTCTAGTTCCACTGACCCGGTCCTCAGAGCAGAGGGAACTGGTCATCGTGACCGAGTCTTGGAAGAAGAGCCCCATTTACCCCCGCGTGAAAGATTTACTTGGGAATAAATACCGGAAGTGATCGCCGAGGAATACAGATAGTTTGGCCGCCCAGGTATTTAACCTCGTTTACCGCTTCACCAAGGTTCCTCACTCGCACCCCCGGTTTTGGCCCATCCGATCCTGTGTGGATTCAAACTGCCCAATATCGAAGCATTCGACAAAATGGACAGCCCAATAGAACACATCAACAATTTTACCACGATCATGAGGATCTATAACGCACCCGTATAGACTATCACGAACATTACAGTGCTTGTTGGGCAGTTCACCGACCAGTTCATCGCCAAACAAAGAATTGTCTAAGACCCCTCACATTTGTCAGGAATCCGAAAAAAGAGGGGAAATATTTGAAGGAATTTTTTCGTCGGTTCACTGCAGAACCCTGTCAGATCACAGGAGTAGACCTGGAACTTTTGAGGGGAGTATTCCTTGGTGGGCTTCGCCCTAGCTGTTTCTATTCCGCACTGATGATAGAAACTATCCTCAGCTACCCAGACTTTGTACACCACGTTGAAGCATAGATAGTAGCAGATGAAGTCATCGAAGCACATTGTTTCCAGTTCGATGGATACCAGAAGTGCAAGAGGGATCAATAACAGCCCTCGAAACCCAATGAAGGAAGATTCTAGGAAGAACGCCGAAATGGCCAGCGACGACGTGATTTTCAGAGGGACCAGCCATCCCAATAATACACACCGTTGAACACCACTCGCACGCACGCACTTTATTCCATCCAGAATGAGCCGGCTCTGCACCGCCCCAAGCAACCTACGCCAAATCCCAAAAATGACCAGTCAAAGTGCTGTTTATTCCATCGAGGAACCGGGCACGCCACAGAGGAGTGTGCAAGACAAAAGGACGAAATTGAGAGCCTAATACACCAGGGACTCCTAGGAAGATTCTTGCAAGGATGCCACCAAGATCCACAAGCTCCCCCTAGGCAGGCAAGGGATCAGCCAGATGGCCACCAAGGAGGGGCCAATGGCCGACAGATAGTCAGTAATATCGTAACCATCGCCGCATCAACAATTCTCTCTACCCCAATATTTTCGATAAATACCTGGGAAAGTGTCCAACAAGACGAAGGAAGTATCAGGATTCCACTATAGTCTTCAACAATGAGGATCTAGAACTAGTCCAGATGCCCCATCAAGACCCCCTTGTGATCAGTGAAGGAATCAGAAATCCATGCTACAAGTTTAGAAGGATACTCGTCGACCACGAAAGTTCGGTCGACATCTAATTCTTCTCCACACTCCAAAGTATGAAGATTACCATTCAACATCTCACACCAGCAACCGGACATGTCTACAACATCGATAACCATACCATCTAGGTCCAGGGGACAATAGCCTTACCAGTTACCATGGGAGAATTTCCAATGCAAGCTACACACGAAATCCAGTTCGTCGTGGTAGACTCAAGCTCACCCTACAATGCAATTTTCGGGAGGCTTCTTCAATCAGTCTTCAAAGCCATTCCTTTGATCGCATACCTCGCCATAAAATTCCCCACTACTGTAGGGAGGAGAGTCGTATATGGAGACCAAGATGCTGCTAAACATGCTACTCAGAGCAGACCCAGCCAAAAGAGGTCGTAGCCATGAATTTTCGTCACTCTTTATTTTAAACTTCCTCATAAATGCTTTTATCATATTTGAACTCCATGACAAGTCAGAATCGTAAGACCAGACACGTAAGACAATCAGTTATTTAAATATTACTTTTTATTTCTAACAATGTTCAACTAGTTTAAGTTAAAACTATGTGGCGAGTGATCCTCGTGCTAATGGTAAGACTGCGCATGCAGTTTGAATACAAAAGCTATTCACTGAACCTGCCTTTCTATGGCAGGACGTCATTAGGGCCTACCCGCCTCGTGACCAAGCCGTCGTTGATCCCCGTGCAAACTATGCCGCGAGCGATCCTCGTGCAAAAGGTAAGCACGACCAAGCCTCCAGCGATCATCGTGCAAAAGGTAAGACTGCGTATGTAGTTTGAATACAAAATCTATTCACTGAACCTGCCTTTCTAGGCCAGGATGTCGTCAGGGCCTGCCCCCCTCACGGCCAAGCCACGAGCGATCGTCGTGCGAATAAAACCGCGGGTGATCCCCATGATAACTAAGCCACGAACAAACCTCATGTGAACCAAGTTACTAACCAACTACAGACACAATTATAGCCCCTGCAAGGCGATACTACGTGCCAAACGGTGCTCATGCAATAGATAGAACACAAATCTAATTACAACAACATACAAATACATGCGTAAACGCATCGGTAAACAACCATAAAAGAAAAATGACAGTTCACTGAAATAGCAGAAAATGCAATCAAACGCTAATACAAGAAAACAGCGCCGCTATGCGTCAGCCGCGTCGACATCAGAAACCGCATCGACAGAAAGGTCATCAAAGCTGAGGTCGGATACGTCGCATCCCAAGCTCCTGCTAACATGACAAAAATCCTTTGAGACGCCACGCCCGAGGGCCAACTCTCGAACGTCCTCCATCTAGGGCTCCACCTCCTGGCTCCAGATCTCCTCGAGAACTTACTCGCTGATCAAGCACCAATCCCGCATGTAATCCAGAGACTCTATATACTCTGCAAGGCCAACAGCCTTCAACTCTGACACACGGCTATCGGAAGACTGCACCTCCACTTGGGCCTTCGCCACTCCAAGCCCTGCCTCCAAACGATAAGTTTCCTCTTGAGCATGCTTCAGTATTTGCGAAGTCCTCTCCACCAGAGAATTATCCACATCTAGAGAAGCTCGAGTCTCCTCCAACTCCACCTCCATCTTCGATCCAATCCGGCAAAATCGAGAAACATCCCGGTCATAATCATCCTTTAGGGCGATAAGAGATCCCGTTGTAGCTTGAAATCTCTCCTGGAGGGCTAGGTATCCATCCTTCAAACTCACATAATGGTCATTCAAAGTAACGACAATCTAAACCTGAGCCTCAATCTACAAAAGAAAAAAGAAATGTTTGGGCAACATAACGATAAAAAAGGAGACAAAAATGATCAAGCTGACTTACCAATTCATTCATTGCCTTCAAAGAAGAGGATAGCCTCAGAGCCGCTGCCTCCGCAGGGAAAGTGTAGGGGCAGATGAACCAAGCACCTGCACCTCAGGGGCGAACCATCATGGCCACTAGAAGGAGAATCATCATTCGGAGAGGACGAACAAGGAACCGCCCTCCCGCTGCCTCCGAAAACTACAACGGCCTTCTGTTTCCGACTACCACCTAAAGATGTTTCAGCAGTCCTCCCAGAGACTGAAGAAAGGCCACACCTCAACAAGCGCTTCTCTTCCACAAACAAAGAAATGCAGAGCAGACGATTAGCCAACTAACGAGGCAGGGCAAAACCGCTCGCCAGCGCAGGTCCGTCACCATACACCGCCATCGCCGCCATGAAAGTGAACAGAACAAGATCCTTATTTCTCTTCGTCCGAATCGGCCTCGTGCAACAAGGATCTGCGGGGCAATTGATATGGATTAACCCCATTTATAGAAAATAAGGGGTGCAAATAGCCACACACTCATGATCTCCACCCAAAAGGAGTGAGGATCAGGGGTTTGACCGTGCATGCGATCACCATGGCCGATCCCCACATGCCGATCCCACTTCGCATGGTGGGGTAACTGTCGCACCTCGCCGGCGAAAGGCAGCCGGCCTCCTCCTCGGACGTCGGTCGCCCGCCCCCAATCGCACGGCCGAAAAGGGCGGCCGACTGACGCCCCCTCCTCGGCCGACCTAAGCGGACAAGGGGGTGGCCGACTGGGCCGCACCTCTCTTTGTCCTCCGACGACCAAAGGGGAGGCCTTGTTGAAATTTGTGAAGCGGAAGTGGGTAATGGGGGCAGGCCGGGCGGTCTGAGCGGCCTGGGCGGCCTAAGTCTGCGGCCTGGGCGGACTGCTAGTTACAGCCTGGTTGGATGGCTTGCTTGGACTTGGTGGCTTTGCTGTTCTTGAGGAGCGGATTGTGCGGCCTGTGGAGCGGATTGTGCGGCCTGTTGTGCGGCCTGTTTGCGGCCTGTTTGGTGTTGGCCAAAGGAGTCCTGTGATTTGGGCTTCGTGAGGAGCGGCCTGAGCGGACTGCGGTTTGCGGTTTGTTGGTGGTGCTCAGCTTGAGCAGCGGCCTTGCTGCTTGCAAACTCTTGTGGAACCTGGCGGATTAGGAGTTGTATCCGCGGCTTGATTGACGGACTTAGTCTTATATGTCCGCGGAGTGCGCATATGTGGATGGTGTGCCTTGGCTCTTTCCGAGCTCTCCTTGATGCGGTGGACGTTGCTCATCCTGTGGCGGACTGTCCGGTTGGCTGGCGGTTTGATTCTTCTATGTCCGCCGTGCTCGCGCCTGTTGCCTGGTGGGCTGCAGGACTTGGTAATTTTCTGTGTCAAGTTCTCGGTGTCTGCAGAGTCTACGGAGTCCGCTGGTGACCGGGCAGACTGCCTGTGGTCGTGGACTAAGTAGCGGGTGTTTACAATGTTGTTGTGCTCTGCGGACTGCATTCTATGTCCGCTTAATATGTTGAGTGGCGGTGGAGGTTTGGCGCTGAGCTTAGGTTTGGCAGGCTGGCGTTGTACCTGTGTACAAGCCGGCAGTGTGTCCGCTTATTTGCGGACTGCCTGTGGTCTGCCTCCTGGAGGTTCGGTCTGGCCAAGTCCATGCGGACTTGGCGAACTGAAGGTGTTAGCGCGCGGGCTGGGGGCGGTGACTCTATTCACTATGGTGGTGACCACACTCCTCACCTCACCTATAAATAGACCCCCCCCCCCCCGACACAGCTACAGGAATGAGTGAACAGTAAGTAAGGGCTTGGTCAATTGCTGCGGTCTGAATTTTTTCTGTCCATGCGGGTTGAGCTGAGTTAACTTTGTGCGGTGTGCAGGTTGTGCGGCTAACACTGGGGAGCCTGCAGTTTGGCTTTAACTGCGGTCAGCAGTAGTGAAGTTGCGGTTTCAGTCAGTGGTTTCAGCAGGTCGCCGGGCGGCTTGTTAGTTTTCTCTGCTTCAACGTTTTCCAAGTTCAATAACTTGTCTGCATGACCTCACGGTCTGTGGCGGTCTGTTCCTCTGTTCATCAGCAGTTGGCGAATAACGGGTTGTCCGCGGTCTCAGCGGACTCTGTATTTCTATTCGACTTGTTGCAGCTAAGTTCGGGCAGCTTCGGCGACAAGGCGGACTGGCCGGTCTCGGCGGTCTCCAGATTCTGTCCGCCCGGCTTGTTTTGTGCTTTTTGTTTGTAGCTTGTATACTGGCAAAATCATGTCTCGCCATGTATGTCTCGCCCTGTAAAGAAGTGATAATAACAAGATCTGCTTGTTCTTTCATTTGCATTGGTTGTTAAGCTTGTTCCTTGGGTTTCCGCATGATCAAGGTGTTAACTGGATAGTGCCGAGAATATTACTTTGGCTTTAGGCTATCTTGCTGACCATTTTGAGAAATTCAACATGGTATCAGAGTGAGGTTCATTTGCTTGAGCTGTGATCAACTTGAGCAGTGATCAACTTGTGTTGTTGCTCTGTTGTTGCTTTGTGCTTCTGATAAGCTAACCAAGGTTGTTGCAATGGAAGTGAGCTATGCAAGAGGTCTTGGTATTGAACTCTTAATACCGACTAACTTCAAGAAGTGTAAGTCGTGCATGAAAAGTTATCTTCTGGGCGAGGAGCTATGGGAGTTCGTCGGTGGTGACGACAGACAGGAAGTTATAGCTGCTTTTGGTACTGCTTAGCAGGTGAGGCTCTAGAGAATTACAAATGCTAAAGCGGAGTTTGTTCTCAAGAGAGCTGTTTCACCAGAACTGTTTGATCACATCATAGGATATGAGTCTGCTGCTGATATTTGGGCAACTATCGATGAGTTGTTCAATAGGAACGTGTGGCCAGACTTCAGTTTCTGGAGAATGAGTTGGCTAAGACAACTCAAGGAGACCTTACTATCTCAAAGTTCTTCTTGAAGATGAAAAGCTTGTGTGTAGAGATATCAGCGCTTGACCCTGACGAGCCTATCTCGGAGGCTAAGTTGAAAAGGCACATTATCCGCAGCTTACGGAAGGAGTATGTTGCCTTTGTAACTTCTGTTCAAGGGTGGGAAACTCAACCATCCTTGCTGAAGCTTGAGAACCTGCTTGCTTCGCAGGAAAGTTTGGCAAGGCAGATGGCAGTAGTGACTATCTTTGAAGGAGGTAGTGAAGCGCTGTTCACAGGCAAGAAGAAGAAGAGATGGGAAGGGAAAAAGAAGGCTGCTGCTGAAAATGTGCCTTCAACTTCTTATCAATCAGAGAGGAGCGCTGCTCCTAAGAAGGATTGGAAGAAGAATTTGAAGTGCTACAGGTGTCATCAGCGGGTACACTTCAAGCGTGACTGCAAGGTCAAACTGCAGCCTGGGCATGCTGCTGGCAAGGAGGACGCTTGCTTGAGCACTGAAGAAGCTGGATGGAGCGGAGCCTTCATGACAGACACTTGTGTCCGTGCTATGTCCGCTGTCGACTTCAACGATGATTGGATCGTGGACTATGGGTGTGGTCATCACCTCACCGGAGACAAGTCAAAGTTTTCTTCTCTGCAAGCTTACTCAGGTAACGAAGCTATTATCACTGCTGATAATACTGTTTATGCAATAGAGAAGGAGGGGGTTGTGTCTTTGGGTAGTGATAAGGGGCCACTCACGTTAAGCAGTGTGTATCATGTACTGGGCATGAAGAAGAACCTCTTCTCTGTGAACAATGCGGTGGACGCTGGTTATCACGTTCTGTTTGGGCCAACATAAGTGAAGTTCCTTCGCAACGTATCAGCGGTTAAGGCTAATGTTGCTCATGCTGGGAGGAGAGTGAAGAACTTGTTTGTTCTTGCTACTAACTCTTATGTTGATCGGATGAGAGCAAACGATAATGCTTCTATCTAGAATGAAAGGCTGTGGCATGTAGGAATGGATAAGCTGAAGGCTATGGCAAACAGAAGACTTGTTAGAGGCTTGCATAAGCTATCTTCCTCTGGTGATATTCACGTTTGCGCAGGGTGTCAATACGGCAAGGCTCATCGCCTTCCGTTTGATAAATCACAAACGAGGAGCAAGAGACCATTAGATTGCATCCATGGAGACTTGATAGGACCGACCATCACTGCCAGCCTTGGTGGAAGCAGATACATGCTTGTGTTGATTGATGACTACTCTAGATACACTTGGGTGTATTTCTTGAAGTACAAGTCTGAAGCCTTCCGATTGTTTGTGGAGTTCAAGGAGCTTGTGGAGTGCCGGCTTGGCTTGCGGATCAAGAAGCTTAGAACTGATAACATGGGTGAGTTTGTCTCCTCCGAGTTTTCTAACTTCTGCAGGATGTTAGAAAGTAGAGACAAGAAGCGAAAAGTGGAGAACAAGCGAACAAACTTTTGAATAATTGAAATTTTATTATCCAAAAAAGATATCATTTACAAAGGTATGACCTCCCTTATATAGAATGGAGGAGATAAGAAAGAGAGTATACAAACAATGTGGGACTAAACATTTACAGTACTGAGCGGCTAGAATAATGGAGACCGCATAGGCCGCGCGGTTAGACAGATGGGCTAACCGCTCGGCAACTCCAGCAGGATAGAACAGGCCGCAGAGGAAGACCGATAGACCGCCCGGTCTACAAACCGCTGGATCAGACCGCTAAGCCGCTCGGTCAACAAACCGCTGGATCAGACCGCTAAGCCGCCCGGTCTAATACTTCAACACTCCCCCTCAAGCTGGAGCATAGATATCAATCATGCCCAGCTTGTCACAAATGCGGAAGAAGGAAGTAGAAACCGGCTTGGTGAAAATATCTGCCAACTCCTTGTCAGAGGTGACGAAAGGAGTACAATTCTGTTTCTTCAAAATCTCCTCCCGAATGAAGTGACAGTCAACCTCTATATGCTTCGTTCTCTCATGGAAGACCGGATTTCTGGATATGTGTATAGCGGCCTTGTTGTCACAGAACATAGGGAGAGGACAATCATATACCTCGCCCAGGTCAAGCATGAGAGCCCGCAGCCACTTTAACTCACATGTAGTTGACGCCATACTCCGGTATTCTGCTTCGGCACTGGATCTGGAAACAACAGACTGTTTCTTGCTCTTCCAACTCACGAGATTACCTCCAACAAAGGTACAAAAACCTGACGTGGATTTTCGATCGCCTTTGTCATCCGCGTAACTTGAGTCTGAGTAGGCCTCAACCCTTAGATGACCATTCTTCTGGAAGAGTAACCCTCTGCCCGGTGCCGCTTTGATATACTCTAAAATCTTCAGGGCGGACTGAAGATGACACTCCCTGGGAGCTTGCATAAACTGACTGACCTTTCCTACAGCGTAGGCGATGTCGGGTCTAGTCACCGTGAGATAGATTAGTTTCCCTACCAAACGTCTGTACCGTGTGACATCAGATAGAGGAGGCGATTCATCCGTCCACGTTTTGTCTTCTCCAACAGCCATGGGAAGATGAGCTGGTTTGGCACCTGTCAAGCCTGCTTCTCGAAGAAGATCAAGGGCATACTTCCGTTGAGAGAGAACCAAGGAGTCAGGTTTCCGAGAGATTTCTATCCCCAAAAAGTATTTTGGGGAGCCCATATCCTTCATGACCAAGTGCTGATGGAGGTGCTTCTTCGTCAAGTCCACCCCATCTCGGTCATCGCCAGTAAGGAGAATATCATCCACATATACGGCCAAAACCACCAGTCCCGAGGCCGTTTTGCGAATGAATAAGGAGTGATCGGTCGAACTCCTTTGAAAGCCGATGGTTGCCACAATACCACTGAATTTTTCGAACCATGCCCGAGGGCTCTGCTTTAGGCCATAAATGGCCTTCTTCAAATGACAGACACGTGTCTCCCCCTGTGCAACATACCCAGGAGGTTGCTCCATATAGACGTCCTCCTGAAGATCGCCATAGAGAAAGGCATTCTTCACATCAAGCTGGGAAATAGCCCAAGCCCGGTTAACAGCCACAGAAAAGAGAACCCGGATGGTGCTGAGGCGAGCAACCGGAGAGAAGGTATCAAAGTAATCAACGCCATAAGTCTGAGTAAAGCCCTTGGCCACCAGCCGGGCTTTGTAGCGATCCACAGTGCCGTCGGGGCGAAACTTCACAATAAAGACCCAGCGACAGCCAACCACATCAGTGCCCACGGGAGGAGGAACCAGGGTCCAGGTACCCCGTTCAGTAAGTGTAGCCATCTCCTCATCCATGGCAGACTTCCAATGAGGGAGAGCAAGAGCCTCCTGGTAGGTACGGGGAGTAGAAGTAGCAGAGATAGCCAAGGCAAAAGACCTGCGAGAAGGAGAAAGCTGATCATAAGAAACAACAGCCGTGAGCGGGTGTTGAGTACACGCCCGCACCCCTTTGCGAAGGGCAATGGGAACATCCAGATCATCGGGAGCGTCGGCGACGGGAGCGTCAGCGACCGGAGCGTCCGTGGCGGAGAAGGCTGGCCCGGGACTAGAGAGAGACGGCAGCGGAGAGGGGGGTGGAGGGGTGGGTGGGGAGACGGACTGGGAAGGAGTGGGTGGAGGAGGAGACGAAGGTGGGAAAACGTGGAGAGGCGTGGAGGGAACGGAGATATCAGAAGGAAGAGAAGGAAGAGAAGAGGAAGGAGAGAAATAGGAAGCATTTTCAAAAAAAGTCACATCTGCGGAGACAAACTGCTTGCGGAGAAGGGGGTCAAAGCAGCAATAGCCTTTTTGAGTGGTAGAGTACCCCAAAAAGACACACTTGGTGGAACGGGGGGAAAGCTTGTCGCGGGTAGCGGAGGGAGCGTGAACAAAGGCCGTACAGCCAAAGACACGGAGAGGAAGAGGAAAAGGTTCCTGGTGGGGGTAGAGAAGGGAGAAGGGAGTCCGGCCGTGAAGGACCGTGGAGGGAATGCGATTGATGAGATAGCAAGCGAGGAGCACAGCGTAGCCCCAGTAGGAGCGAGGGACGTGCATCTGCGTCATGAGAGTACGCGCAACATCAAGCAGGTGACGGTTTTTACGCTCCGCCACCCCATTCTGTTGGGAGGTGTAAACACAAGTCGTTTGATGAATGAGGCCGTGTTGGTGAAAGAACGCGGAGAACTCATGAGACAGATATTCCTTGGCATTATCAGAACGTAAGACTTTAATAGAAATAGCAAATTGAGTCTTAATCATAAAGTAAAAAGATTGCCAAACAGAAAATAGTTCAGAGCGATCCTTTAAGAGATACACCCAGGTACATCGAGTAAAATCATCGATAAAAGTGACAAAATAGGAACTGCCCCGACCAACCGTGAGGGTAGGAGCAGGACCACATACATCAGAATGAATAAGATCAAAAATGCGAGAGGAGCCACGGCCTTGCTTCGGTGGGAAGGAGGAGCGATGATGTTTGCCAAGCTGACACGCATCACAAGTGAGCGGAGAACTGGTGGGAGGTAAGTGGGGCAGAAGCTGACGAATAAGCCGAGGAGGAGGATGTCCAAGACGAAGATGCCACTGAAGGAGATCGGTGGAGGAGGAGTAGGCAGAAAGAGCTGAAACATCGTCGAGGAAGTAGAGGCCGCCGCTCTCAGTCCCAGTAGCAATCGTCCGCTGGGTCCTCGGGTCCTGAAAAGAACATGTAGTGGGAGTGAATAAAACGGAGCACTGAAGTTGCCGGCATAAAGTAGTAACAGATAACAAGTTGCACGGGAACTTCGGGACATAGAGGGTATCCTCCAAGCAAAGCGATGGAGTGAGTTGAACCATGCCCGTCCCATGAACCGGAGACGGGGAACCATCCGCCACACGAACTGGGGGTAAGGGTCATGGGTCTCAAGACGGGAGAAGCAATGAGGTTGCCCGTCATATGATTGGTGGCACCGGAGTCAATCAGCCATTTACCTTGGGTAACGACGTGGGCACTACCTGACGACGTGGCCACAGAGGCAGACGGCTTAGAAGAGGCGGAGGCCGAAGGAGCATCACCGGAAGGGCGAAGATGAGGATGTTTCTGCCAGCAACGGTCAACAGTATGGCCAGTACGATTACAGTGAGAGCAGAAGAACCGGGAGGAACCCCGTCCGCTAGAGGAGCTTCGGCCACTCGGGCCCCCCCGCTGAGCTTGGTGAGCAAAGGAGTCCTTGGAAGGGGGGGAGCCAACAGAGGCCGCTGGAGGAGCGAAGTAACGGCGGCAATGCGAGCCGCAGTGGCATCCAAAGTAGGAGATTCCGCCTCACCCAAGATCTGCTGACGGATCATATCATAAGAGTCGGGAAGACGAAGAAGATAACAAACAACCAGGAGTTCCTGGAAGTGTTTGTGCTGGTCGGCCAAGTCTGCGGAGAAGGGGCGATTCTGGAGGATTTCAGCCCCAAGAGCCTGAACCTGCTGATAAGCCGCAGCTGGGGACATGGAAGGGCGGGCGAAGAGGTCCCCATAGAGAGTATAAATGCGAGACGTCTGGCCCCCCTTAGAATAGAGAGCAGCGAGGTGAAGCCAGGCGGCCTTGACCGTCTCATCATGGCGAATGACGGAAGGCACTCATCAGAAAGGCTGTTGGCCAGCCAGGTGCGAACAAGAGCATCACTCGCATCCCAGTCATCAAACTCAGGAGAGGTGCGAGGAGGAGGGTCATCGGTGAGGTGATGACGCTTGCGTTGAGAACGAAGGAGAAAGGTGAAAGAGACGCTCCAATCGGGATAGTTGGAGCACACAAGCTTGGAAAGGGTGCCAAGGTTGCCCGAAGGAGGAGGAGGAGGAGGAGCTGCAGGAGTAGTGGTGAGACCGGAGGTAGTCATAGAACCCGAAGCAGAAGAAGCCGCACGAACAGGAGCGGTTAGAAACAGAGGAAGCCGCGCGAACAGTAGCGGCTAGAAAGAGGCACTGCGGGGAAGAGGTCGCGCGGACTGAAAAGGCCGAGCGAACAGAAGAGAGGAGAAGAGCAGGTGACCGCGACCAAGATGCGGGTAAAAAAGAGACAACCCGCACGGTCAGGCAGATCACAGCAGCGGCTAGAAGGCGGCAAAGGCACGGCGGGGAAGAAGTCGCACGAATTGAGAAGCCCGAGCGAACAGAAAAGAGGAGAAGAGCTGGTGACCGCGACCAAGATGCGGGTAAAAGGAAAACGAGAACAACAAGGTCAGGCAGATCACAGCAGCAAACCGCGTGTAGAGAGACAACACACACGGACAGGGACAGACGCAACGACCAGGAAGTCGGAGAGGCAAGAAAGAACAAGGAGCGCGGCGACAACGAAACAGGTCGCTGCGACAAAGAGGGGTAGGAGAAAAGAACCAAGAAGGAGCAAGCCGCGCGAACAGGTTGGCGGACAAAAAACAAGCCGCGCGGATAGAAACAAGCCGCGCGGATAGAAGAGAGGGCAAGCCGCGAATCAAGTCGCAGAGTGCGGAAAAGAAGGCGAGAACAACAGAGGGCGCACAGAATCAAGAGGAAATGACCGTGTCCTCTGATACCATGTTAGAAAGTAGAGACAAGAAGCGAAAAGTGGAGAACAAGCGAACAAACTTTTGAATAATTGAAATTTTATTATCCAAAAAAGATCTCATTTACAAAGGTATGGCCTCCCTTATATAGAATGGAGGAGATAAGAAAGAGAGTATACAAACAATGTGGGACTAAACATTTACAGTACTGAGCGGCTAGAATAATGGAGACCGCATAGGCCGCGCAGTTAGACAGATGGGCTAACCGCTCGTCAACTCCAGCAGGATAGAACAGGCCGCAGAGGAAGACCGATAGACCGCCCGGTCTACAAACCGCTGGATCAGACCGCTAAGCCGCTCGGTCAACAAACCGCTGGATCAGACCGCTAAGCCGCCCGGTCTAATACTTCAACACAGGAAGAGCGGTATCTAACGAGAGCTTACTTGTGCTCATACTCCACAACAAAACGGAGTAGCGGAGCAGAAGATCCGTCATCTGACGGAGACTTGCAAATGCTGGCTTCATGCGAAAGACAATCCTAGGTCCTTCTGGACAGAGGGAATGTCTTGTGCTTCCTATGTCATCAATCGGATGCCGCTTAGCCCGATCAACATGAAGTCTCCTTTTGAGATGTTGCTGAAGGAGAAGCCAAGTGTGGAACACCTTCGGGTGTTTGGATAAACTTGCTATGTGCATGTCCCGGATGCTTCAAGGACTAAGCTTGATGCAAAGGCAAGGAAGCTTGTCTTTGCTGGCTATGATGAGCGGAAGAAGGGATGGAAATGCATGAACCCTACAACGAAGAAATTTGTTGTATCAAGAGATGTGGTATATTACGAATTGACGTCGTATGGAGGTGGGTCGGTTGATCTACCGGAGAGCAAGGTTGATGAAGAGGAGAAGGTGGCTGCTGAAGGTCTGGAAGAGGACCTTGCTGTTTCACCAGCAGCTCCTGTTGCTTCAAGCTCTGGTGCTGAGGTTTCTGGCTCAGGAAACAGGGGGAGCATGGCTCAAAGCTTGCCCGAAGTTGGAGCTGAGCCTGAAGAAGCAACGGAGGTAGTGAGCAAGGAGAAGACCCTTTGGAGATCAAAGAGGGTCGTGAAGCCACCTGCTCGGTACTCTGATACGAATGCAGTGAGTTTTATCTACTGCTTATTTGCAGGTCCTCTGGATGAGCGAGAGCCTGCGAACTTCAATGAGGCCACTGGAGTCAAGGAGTGGGAAGATGTCATGAAGGAAGAGATTGCTGCTCTCAAGAAGAATGAAACCTGAGACCTTGTGCCCAAGATTGTTGGCATTACTCCAGTGACATGCAAGTGGGTGTATAAGTTGAAGAAGAAGGCTGATGGGAGCATTGATCGATACAAAGCTCGCATGGTCGCTCGGGGATTCTCGCAGCAGTATGGAGAAGACTATGAAGATACATTTAGTCCTGTTGCAAAGTTGACTTCGGTTCAGGTGGTGATCTCCTTGGCTGCTTGCAAGGGATGGAAGATGTGGCATCTTGAGGTGAAGAATGCTTTTCTTTACGGAGAAATTGATAAGGACATCTTCATGGATCAGCCACTTGGATTTGTTTCTGAATTTCATCTGGACTATGTCTGCAAGCTCAGGAAGGCTCTCTACGGGTTGAAGCAAGCTCCTAGAGCTTGGTATGGAAAGATAACAGAGTATATTCAATTCTGCGGTTATCTTACTTCCAAATCAGATTCTATCTTGTTCGTCAAGAAGAAGGGGGAGCTGATAGTCTTGGTCCTACTGTATGTTGATGATATGATCATCATAGGAAATTCAGAGGAGGAAGTAGCAAGGTTCAGGGCTGAGCTTGCTATACGCTTCGAGATGAAGGACTTGGGAGAGCTTCACCACTTTCTCGGTCTTGAAGTGGAGAGGAAGGAGAGCGGGATACTTATTTTCCAAAAGGGATATGCGGATCGCATTGTAAGTCGATTCGGTATGGGCGAAGGGAAGAGTTTCTCTACTCCACTAGAACATGGGCTGAAGCTTCGACGAGATGAGGGAAGGATTCTTGCTGATCCCTTGGTGTTCAGAGCTCTAGTTAGGGTCTTGATCTACCTGATGATTACAAGGCCATACATTGCTTATGCTGTTGGCCGAGTACGTCGGTTTATGGCTGAATCAAGGAAGTCTCATCTGATAGCGGCAAAAAACATTCTGAAGTATGTCAAGGCGACTTATGACATGGGACACCTCTATTGTAGGGACACGGTGTTTTCTTTGTTTGGATACACGGATACTGATTACAGTGGTGATTCGGATGACCAAATATCAACTTCAGGTTATGTGTTCACTTGTGGATCAGGGAGCATATCGTGGGGTAGCAAGAAGCAAGATTCAGTGTCTGTGTCTACTATGGAAGCTGAGTATAAGGCTTCGGCATTGGCTGCTTGGGAAGCCATCTGGTTGAGGAGCCTTGTAGAGGATGTTCATGAAGAAGTGCAAGGTCCTACTCTGCTCCGGGGTGACAATGAGAGTGCTCTCAAACTGGTGAACAATCCAGTGTGTCACGCAAGGACCAAGCATATAGAGATCGAACCCCATTTCATAAGGGAGAAGGTGTTGGAGGGATCTCTTCTGGTCGGACATGTTCGGAGTGAATATAACCTTGCTGACATCTTCACGAAGCCGTTGTTGAAGGGGCCTTTTCAACGGCTATGAAGCTTGGTGGGCTTGTTCATCACTTCTCACTTCAAGCGGGAGTGTTGAAATTTGTGAAGTGGAAGTGGGTGATGGGGGCAGGCCATGCGGTCTGAGCGGCCTGAGCGGTCTAATTCTGCGGCCTAGGCGGACTATTAGTTGCGGCCAGGGTGGATGGCTTTCTTGGACTTTGTGGCTTCGCTGTTCTTTAGGAGCGGCTTGTGCGGCCTGTGGAGCGACCTGTGGAGCGGCTTGTGCAGCCTGTTTGCGGCCTGTTTGGTGTTGGTCAAAGGAGTCCTGTGATTTGGGCTTCATGAGGAGCGTCCTGAGCGGACTGCGGTTTGCGGTCTGTTGGTGGTGCTCAGCTTGATCAGCGGCCTTGCTACTTGCAAGCTCTTATGGAACCTGGAGGACTAGGAGTTGTATCCGCGGCTTGATTGACAGACTTAGTCTTATATGTCCTCGGAGTCCGCATATGTGGATGGTGTGCCTTGGCTCTTATCGATCTCTCCTTGATGCAGTGGACGTTGCTCATCCTGTGTCGGACTGTCCGGTTAGCTGGCGGTTTGATTCTTGTGTGTCCTTCGTGATCGTGTCTGTTGCCTGGTGGGATGCAGGACTTGGTCTTTTTCTGTGTCAAGTTCTCGGTGTCCGCAGAGTCCGCGGTGTCCGCTGATGACCGGGCGGACTGCCTGTGGTCGTGGACTCAGTACCGGGTGTTGACAATGTTGCCATACTCTGCGGACTGCCTTCTGTATTCGCTTAATATGTTGAGTGGCGGTGGCGGTTTGTCGCTGAGCATAGGTTTGGCGGGCTGGCGTTGTACCTGTGCACAAGCCGCCAGTGTGTCCGCTTCTTTGCGGACTGCCTGTGGTCTGGCTCCTGGAGGTTTGGCCTGGCCAAGTCCCTGTGGACTTGGCGGACTGATGGTGTTAGCGCGCGGGCTGGGGGCAGTGACTCTATTCACTAGGGTGGTGACCACACTCCTCACCTTGCCTATAAATAGAACTCCCCCCCCGGCACAGCTACAGGAATGAGTGAACAGTAAGTGAGGGCTTGGTCAATTGCTGCGGTCTGAATTTTTTCTGTCCGCGCGGGTTGAGCAGAGTTAACTGTGTGATGTGTGCAGGTTGTGCGGCTAACACTGGGGAGCCAGCGGTTTGGCTTTGACTGCGGTCAGCATCAGTGAAGTTGCGGTTTTAGTCAGCGGTTTCAGCAGGTCGCTGGGCGGCTTGTCAGTTTTCTCTGCTTCAACATTTTCCAAGTTCAATAACTTGTCCGCACAACCTCGCGGTCTGTGGCGGTCTGTTCCTCTGTTCATCAGCAGTTGTCGAATAACGGGTTGTCCGCGGTCTCAGCGGACTCCGTATTTCTATTCTGCTTGTTGCAGCTAAGTTCGGGAGGCTTCGGCGACTAGGAGGACTAGGCAGTCTCGGCGGTCTCCAGATTCTGGCCGCCCGACTTGTTTTGTGCTTTCTGTTTGTAGCTTGTATACTGGCAAAATCATGTCTCGCCATGTATGTCTCGCCCTGTAAAGAAGTGAGATAAGAAGATCTGCTTGTTCTCTCATTTGCATTGGTTGTTAAGCTTGTTCCTTGGGTTTCCTCATGATCAAGGTGTTAACTGGATAGTGCTGAGAATATTAATTTGGCTTTGGGCTATCTTGCTGACCACTTTGGGAAATTAAACAGGCCTCTCCGGCCGCCCCTTTACCCGGTTGCACGTGCGGCTAAGGGGAGACCAACCAGGCTCACCACTCTCCTTGGCCGCCGGCGACAAAAGAGGCAGCCGCCTCGGCCACCCCTCTCCTTGGCTGTCGGCGGCCAAAGGGGCGGGCTCCATGGCTGCCCCTTTGCCCAGCCGCCCGTGCAGCTAAGGGGGAGGCCAACCGGGCCTCCCCCCCAACCTGGACATCGGCGACCAAAGGAGCACCACCCGGCCGCCACTTTACTCGGCCTCTCGTGCGGCTAATGGGGCGGCCAACAGGGCCGCCCCCGTCTCCTTCGCCACCGCGGCCGAAGGGGCGGCCGCCCCGGCCGCCCCTCACCTTGGCCGCGAGTGGCCAAGAGGGCGGCCCCCTCCCTCGGCTGCCGGGGCGCGGCCACAAAGAGCGGTTGCTCCTCCCCACAGCTATCACCAGACCTCTCTCGCCGGCGAACTTGACGGTTGCGCGGAGCGAAGTTTGATTCTCAAGAATCAAATCAAGCTAACGACTTGATTGATTTTCGAATCAAATCAAGCTAACGCCTTTCCTTTTGATGGAGATTTGTAGCATCATTCAAGTAAATACAGATTGAGATCGTAGAAACATGAGCTTGTGATATAGCTACACCTAATTCCGGACCGGTTAATGCGAGAACTATAAATAAAGGACCAGGATCTCCTATGAAATAGATAAGATTATTCATTAA